>OX451347.1:35820457-36420457 GCA_949629155.1 Myopa testacea | reverse complement strand
TTCCACTGGCGTTCTGGACTGGATTTCCGGAATACGATCGCAATCCCATTCACCAGGCCTTACATTCATATGGTCCAGTATGGTCTGATGTCCTGTAATGTGGTTCCTGCCATACCAGGAGCCCAGGACTCTCAGTCTTGCTGCAGTTACGGCTGCTTCATACTTGACTTGTATATCTATTGGGCGTATGGAGAGGATAACCTCCATCGCCTTTGTTAAGGTACTGCCACAGAATAAATAGTATACAGAAGTCGCATCTCGGCCTTTCATGCTTTTTCGCTTTATGGTGCGGTCGGAACAACTGAGGGGAGATCAAACAACGAGAGAGCAAACGTGAACAAAGAGAAGCAACGAGAGAGCAAGCATAAAACGTTTATGTGTGCGTACATCTGTTTTGCTAGACTGCGTCGTCAATTAACGTGTGTTGACAAAATTTTGTTTCAAGCTTTTGATTTCTGTATTTTGGTTTTCTTCCCTTGAAAGTTTCATATTTTACATTGCATAGCTATGTGCACCATCAACAAGAGTTACTGGTTAATTGTAGTGCTCTGGTACAAAATTACTAGAGAAATTTAAATATTGCCGGCACTTTGAATCAACAACGGCGGTATTTCATTTTGAAAGAAAATTTTACTGTCATTATACACAAAATAGGGTATTTCGAAAGTATTAATTATGATGCCAAAACTGTTCAAAAATGTTAAATTTCGTAAAATTAAAATTGTTAAAATGTAAAATTTCGATCTTTTTAAGTATATTGGCAGAAAGTCTATTTTTGAAAACAAAATAATTAAATGTAAACGCCCAGTTGGAAAACATTGATTGGTTTGTCCTTTCAACCCCATTTTCCTCAAATCCATCTACTAAATCCAGTTTGGAATTGTATCACAATTCCCTTCTAATCGCCATTTCATCCATAAGCAAAATAATATTATTTTTTTCGTACTGGTTCAAATCCCAAGCACTTCTTTTTTATTAACTTCAACTTATGGAACGGGTAGAACAGCTGAGGGGAAGACCAAACAACGTGTGAAGCTCCGAGAGAGCTTGTTTTGCGAAAGAAATCTCTTTCTGAGGTACACTGAGGAGATGGAAGCACCGGCGGCGCACCAATAAAAAAAAGGAAAAATAACCATGATTATTAATGGGAATGATATTGTAGTCAATATTGATCAACAAATCAGACATTGTGTTTCGCCTAAATTGTTTTCAAAAAACAAAAAGTTATTCTCCCATTCCTTATTAAACATTTTTCACAGTGCATTCATAAAACAGCGTGGTACGATCTTGCTTGCTTGATGCCTGCAGGTCGACTGACTGCTCTGCATAGGAACGATCGCTAATGTTGATGTGAAAAAACGCCGAGTGCTGTCGTGTATATGTGAATAGCCGAGAGAAAAACGATGATAGGGTGCCAATATTGGAACCCTAGAACAAAATTTGCTTTGTACGAGATGCAACTTCTGTATACTATTTATTCTGTGGTACTGCCTAACGCTCCGCAGATCCCGATGCAGCATGATCGTTGCACCCTTTCCAGCGGCTTTGCGTTGCACTTAGTTTTTAGTGCGCACCACCAGACTACTGAGGCATAAGTCAGCATTGGGCGGATCACGCTTAGATATAGCCAGTTGACTATATGTGGTCATCACATCTCCTGCAGGTGGCCCACGCTCTATAAGCCTTGTTGACCCTGCTTTCAATGTGCGCTTTCCAGTTAAGTTTTCTATCTAGGATTACTCCGAGGTATTTGACCTTATCCTTAAGATTCAACTCTGTGCCTTCCAGGACAGGAAGATCAAACTTAGGAATCTTTCTTTTCCTGGTAAATAAGCATATATCCGTTTTTTCAGGGTTTATATTTAGGCCCCTGGGTCTGGTCCAGTTATGATGAGGAAAATGTACCAAACCCTCAAGGTTTCCACCAGAACGCTTGCACAAGATCCCAAGGAAGAGTGTGGTGTCGTCGTTTCGCATGAAACAATCAAGAGTTCACAACAATCTGAATGACACCTTACCTTGGCACTGCTAATTATGCACGAACTTAAATTCGTATTTTGGTTTGTGTCTTTGCTAAATTCGCGTCGGATTTACGAATTTAACTTCACGCACTTGAAAATATGGACTTATACCACTTTCAAAAATAACAGTTTATATGTAATTTATTAATGGGTTTGTAAAGTAAAACAATTGGGACACGAATTACTAATGATGTTCCTAGCTTATTGGATTATTTCATTGTTTCCGATATCAATCACGTGAATTTGTTTGATCAATTATACTTCGTGTCAGATCATGACTTAATTTTTTGTAACTTTAACGTTCAATTGAGTCGCTCGACCACTGCAACCTCAATTTCGTACTATGACTTTAAGTCTATTGACCTCTGTCACCTTATTCATGATCTGCAAACTTTGACGCTAAGGGATATATGGACTTTACCATGTGTTAATGAAAAATTGAATTACTTTACTAATAAAATAAACGAACTGTTTCTCAAGCATGTTCCCTCAAAGGTAATAGTAGTTAAAAGCAATTCATGTCCGTGGTTTACCCATCAGGTTTTGGACTCTATTCGTAAACGAAACAGGTTACGTGGAGCATGGAGAAAGAACCCTAGCCCAGAGCGATGGGAGAGCTATAGGTCCGCTAGGAATGAGTCTGTCCGTTTACTTCGGTTAGCCAAAATGAAACATTATTCCAGAAACCTAAATTCGTTCATTCCAACTAGGATACTCTGGAAGAACCTGGTACGGCTTGGCTTAGGTCCTTGTAAGACAAAACCATGTGAGATTCATCCGGACATTCTTAATGATCACTTTCTACGACTTAACGTTGATGTTGATGACGATATCATTCACAGTACTGTTGAACATATATCAGCTGCGCCTTCTTCCTTGACTAACTACTTTTAGTTTACACATGTGGATGAGGATGAAGTTATGAAAACGTTATACAAACTGAACTCGATAGGCGTGGACGGAGTAAACTTAAGATTTCTTAAGATAGTATTTCCGTACGTTGTTGGTGCGTTCACTCATTTACTAAATCATTGCTTCACAACATCTACTTTTCCTTCACTGTGGAAAACTGCAATAGTACTACCACTTGCCAAAAAGGCGAATGCTTCTGGTGTTGAGGATTACAGACCTATTAGCATTCTATCACCGTTGGCTAAAATTGCAGAATCCATCATGGCTCAACAAATGTCAATCTTTTTAAAAAAGAATAGTCTTTTAAGTCCACTTCAGTCTGGCTTTCGCAAAGGACACAGCTGTGCTATTGCTACATTAAAAGTACTTGAAGACCTGAGACCATATTATGATAGTGGATTCTTTAGTCTCTTATGTTTGATAGATTTCTCGAAAGCATTTGATATTGTGAATCATGAATTACTATGTTGTAAGCTGAAGCATCTGTTTGGCTTTGGTCATGGTACAATCTGCTTACTAAATAGCTACCTGACTGAAAGAATGCAACGGGTTATGTGCAAAAATTATTACTCAGACTTCAGACCAGTCAGTAGCGGCGTTCCGCAGGGTTCAGTTCTGGGGCCTCTTTTATTCTCATTGTTTATTAATGATATTTTTACTGCTTGTAAATATTCCTCAATGCATGGTTATGCGGACGATATCCAAGTGTACATATCTGACGAGAGCAATTTAAAGGATGACTTAGTCTATCGTCTCAATGAGGACCTAGCCAGTTTTAAACTATGGACAGATAATAATGGCCTTAAAATCAATGTTTCCAAAACACAAATACTCCCTGTTTTTAACAGTAAATTTACTTTTTCCGACATACCGGAAGTACTAATCGGTAATCAACAACTAAATATGGTAACAACGGCTAAGAATCTGGGCTATTGTATTAATAACTCGCTTACTTGGACTGACCATATTAACGCTGTAATTCGAAAAATTTATTCCACCCTACGAAAATTGAGGTATTTTTCTAAGTACACTCCGGTTGACACCAGACGTAAGCTTGCTATCCAACTGATTCTTCCTTTCATAACATATTTTGCTGAAGTTTATAGCAAGTTAGATTCTCGTTCCTCTTTAAAATTGTCTATTGCGTATAATAACGTCACGAGGTATGTGTTTGGTATCCGAACTTATGACCACTTAGGGAAATTTAGGAATGGAATATTAGGCTATGATATCTTTTGCTATCAAAAGATAAGAGCATGTCTATTTTTGCATAAATTAATACACTCAAAGACACCCTCCTATCTTTACCAAAAATTACACTTTGGTCAATCGCGAAGAGGCTTATTGCTTATTACACCTGAATGTAGACTGTTGAACTCAAGCAGATTCTTTTTTGTCAACGCTGTCAGACTATGGAACTCCTTACCTAATAATATTAAGTCGATTTCTGGGATGGTAAAGTTTGGGCAGGCTATTGTCACACACTTCAAGGTCAGCTTTCCTTAACATTAATCTATCCTTCTTTCCTTCAGCTTTAACTCATTATTTACTTCTATTTCTTTCACTTTCACTTCTGTTTACTCAAACTCATTTGAGTTTTTTTTTCTTTCCTTCTTTTATTTTTTTTTATATATAAATGTTATATGTATCATATTGTTAATTTGTTATTATACCCTACACCTTAAGGTTAAGGGTATATTCACTTTGTCACGAAATGTGTAACGCATAGAAATAGAGACGATAGATACAGAAAAGTATATATATTCTTGATCAGCGTGACCTCCTGTGTCGATTTAGCCATGTCCGTCCGTCTGTCTGTCTGTCTGTCTGTCTGTCTGTCTGTCTGTTGAAATCACGATCACAGGAGAACCGATTAAGATATCGTGATGAAATTTTGCAGAAATATTCTTTCTTAGGGTGTGCAGGTTGGTATTGCAAATGGGCGAAATCGGTCCACGACCACGCCTATTTTTTAGTAAAAATTTGTTATCAGCCGTTATTTTTTAGTTATGACAACAAAATCATTTCTGGGTATAGAGTAACTTCATCCGTTGATATGCCAAATATGGGCGTGGTCCGCCCACTTTTAGGTTATACAGGTAAAAGAGGTTCTCAAATGGTTATATTGTTAAATATATAAACATCCTGAATCAAACTTTACATAACAACTTATTTTCTAATAAAACATTATTACAGCAAAAGTGGGCGCGGTCCGCCCACTTTTACACTGCTTATACAGTATAGCTCATGAAAGCAAATTTATTACCACGGAAATAAAGCTTAAATTTGAACACAAAAAAATTTAATATAAATTAAAATTAAAAATACTAAGCCAATTATTTTGTTTTGAAAACGGGTAACGACCACGCCTACTATTTATACCCGTCTGTGATTAAATGTGATTATAAGATAGCTTTCCTTATAACCACATATTTCTTCTAGTTTTTAAGATATGACAATAAAATTTCAATTTCGAGCGACATTATTATATTTTACGTTGCAGAAAATGGGCGTGGTGCGTATACTTTTAGGTTGCATGGACGAAAGGGTAATATGACACAATCGTCGTACATAAATCCTTATATAAGTCTTTAATTTTATGATATGTTATCAATTAATATGAAATTTTGTATAAATATTCTTTGTTCGTATTTGTAAACGAGCAAATAAAACGAATATAAGACATATAAATATAGAATCAATTTATAAAAAAATGCATTAGAATAAAACCTCAATTCCTAAAATTCCTAAAAATTCCTAAAAACTTTTAAGGTGTAGGGTATCTAAGATTCGGCCAGGCCGAATATAGCTTTCTTACTGGTTTTTAATATTGTTTTTTAAATGTAAATGTATTTCATAATTTATAAATTATTCTTAAATGTTCATTTATTGGCTTTTGTTTATCTGTTTGTTTATTATTCTAACTCATTTGCACTATAAAAGATGTAAATATATCTTAGTGTGCACCAAAGTCTTCTAAATAAATAAAAAAATAAAAAAAAAATAACAAAAAAAAAAATTACAATAATTTCAGTGGCGCTTAGCTAATGTCCTGGACAGGAAACTCAGTTGGAAAGTAAACATCACTGAGAAGGTGAACAAAGCCATGGTGGCTCTTTACACTTGCAGGAAGGCCATTGGAAATAGATGGGGCCTAAATCCAACAATAACCCATTGGTTATATGTGGCCGTAGACAGGCCAATACTGCTGTATGGGGTGGCCATTTGGTGGCCAGCCCTCGAAAAGGCAACAAATTGCAAGCTGCTGGACAAAGTACAAAGGTCAGCATGCTTGTGTATCGGAGGAGCTCTGAAGACAATACCGACAGCGGCTCTGGAAGCTTTATTGCATCTTCCCCCCAATAGATATCATGGGAAGGCAAATGGCTAGGTGCACGGCCGTAAGGCTGAATGCCTTAACGAAATGGACCAACAGAAATGTTGGACATCAGAGAATCATGGAAGGTTTACCATCCTCTTTCGAAAACCTTGACTATACCATACCAACCCTTCTTCCATCGAAAAAATTCGAGTCGGAAATACCGGCCAGAGAGGACTGGGAGGATGGGACACTGCCAGGCAGCGAAGGTATACACTGGTATACCGACGGATGGAAAATGCATGGCAGAGTTGGTGGGGGAATATTCTGTGAACGTCTTGGGATCGAAGTAAACTTTCGATTACCGGACTACTGCAGTGTCTTCCAAGCGGAAGTGCTGGCAATCCGCGAGGTACTGTCCTGGTTGAAGGACAATCAGACATACAATAGAGATATCTGTATTTGTACGGACAGCCAGGCAGCTATAAAAGCCCTGGATGCAACCTTCACCACCTCTATGGTGGTAAAAAGCTGTCACCAATCTCTAAATGAGATAGCAGAGCAGTTTTCCATAAAGCTATGTTGGGTTCCAGGACATAGTAACATTCCAGGAAACTGTCGAGTGGATGTATTAGTCCGAGGGGGGACTGACCTAGTTATCAATCTAGATAACTCACGTATAGGTATGCCACTGGCTAGCTGTAAGCACATCATGAAGTCATACGCCCTGAAAGAAGCTGGCAAGAGGTGGGAGGAGCTGGCAGCATGCGCGACTGCAAGGCAGCTTTGGCCCACTTACAATCAAAAAAATTCATTTGACCTCCTTTTACTGAGCAGGGAGAACATTCGGCGGGTGATAGGGGTCATAACAGGTCACTGCCTCTTTGGGGCTCACGCGAAGCGATTGGGGCTTTTCGCAAATGACTTTTGCAGGAGCTGCAGGGACGAGGAGGAGGAAGAGACAGTAACGCATCTCTTGTGCGGCTGTCTGGCTCTCGCTCATAGAAGGCAAACCCACATGGGAGCCTTTTTCTATGATAACCCCAGCGAAGTGATACCTCTTAAAATAAGGGGTCTAAGTCGCTATATAAAAAGCTCGGGGTGGCTGAGCTGAAGTTTGGGGTGAGATCCACATGGCATCACAATGGACCCAGGCGGTCTAAGTGTGTCTTCAGTGACAGCCATACCAACCTAACCTAACCTAGCTAATGTAATTGTAAACCCTGTTACCTTACTTAGCAATGCATACACAGCATACACGGAGTAGAGTACAGTAGCAGACTGCGGGTATGCAGGTACAGAACACCAGCGGGAAACATTGTTTCGGTAATTTGCCCGAAATGATGTCAAGACTTTAATTTGTGTTTTGTTTTGTAATTATTTTTGTCCTATAGAATCAAAGTTTTATGAAGAATCCTTGAAGCAGAATCGTTCAATAAACAGCTGTAGCACTGAAACTGACAAATATCCGGCAGCAAGGTTTTCTATGAGCGTTAGAAATCCGATTCATATTTTGACAGTAACGTATACCGCGAAGTCGAAGTACTCGAATCGATCAATCCTAAACAGTAATTTCTTATATCGCACCCTTTTTTCTTCTAACAACATACCATTTTGCTTAATTTTATGTGATGTGTTGGCAACATTCGGGATTACAATTAAAGATGACAGCCTTAAAAAACAATACCCTGGCAACGCAAGCATGAGCTTTCGTTTTTGTCAAAAAATCCGTTGATTGACTTTGACAACGAGAAAAGAAGAAACCAACTTAAACAGAATGATTGAAAAATTTTAAAGAAAATCTTTTAAATTAAATCTATCCGAATTCAACATCAACAAGATGTCGGAAAAGCAAAATGAAGACATTTGCATTCTATATTGGAAAACGAAAACTGTGGAATTTTTTAATAGTCAACCGAAGATAACATTGCGCAGTGTGACGACTGCAGTATCACTATAATTTTGTTAGCGTCACAGATGAAGACTGGAGATGTGAAAGGTGGTATTGACAGTATTACTTATTCTGTAAAGGAAAACTTCAGCTTGCGACTTGAGGAAATATTTGTATGAAGATTGGCCCGCCTCTTCGCAGAGAAACAGAGAGAATCTGTAAAGGTTGCAACATGATCTTAAAGGACGGTTGATTACTAGCGTGAGCTACTTGCTACTTATGAACTACTACTTGCTACTTATGAGCTACTAGCTACTTATGAACTAGTGCCTTAGGTAATCACTATCTTAAAAATGATTTTCGGAAAACTAGAATGTGTTATAAACTAAAAAAAATACGTTCATCAGATTATGTCAATGAAAAAACCTGAAAGCTTGATTTCATTCTTCCTAGAGCTAAGAAATGTAATGGCTACTCTAGCCACATTTAATGTGCTATCTACGGTAAAGGTGCTTTATCAGAATATGCTGCGCGAAAATGGTTCGCTCGCTTCCGTTCTGGTAATTTTATTGTGAAAGATGAGTCACGCTCTGGTCGTCCCATCACTGGAAAAGCTGATGAAATGGCTGGATACCAAAAGAAGTTCTTCAGTATTTCAGCAAGAAAAACATGATAGAAAAAATTAACATCTGCAATGCGTTGCTGAAACGCATAGAAATCGATCCTTTTTTGGAACGTGTCATAACTGATGATGAGAACAAGGCAAGGGATGGAGAACGGTCACGAACGTTCGCAAAGCAGTGATTAACGCTGAAAAAGGTGATGCTGTGTGTATGGTGGGACTGGAAGGGAATCATCCACCACGAGCTACTTCTAGTTGGTCGAACAATTGATTTTGAACTCTATTGTGAATAACTAGAGAGATGACGGCCATTGAAGGAAAACGGCCGGAATTGACTAATAGGAAAGGTGTTGTCTTTCACCATTACAACACTCGACCAAACATTTCTTTGATGACCCGTCAAAAATTGCGAGAGTTTAATGGGAATTTTTGATGCATCCATCATATAGTCCAGACATAGCACCCTCAGACTACCACTTGATCTGATCTCTGAATGGAATTAAGCCGAATGAAGCCTGTGAAAACCACTTAATTCAGTTTTTTAACCAGAAACCACAGAATTTCTTGATCGATGGCATCATGGCTATACCCGAAAAACATTGTAGATAATAATGTAGCATATTTCGTTTAAATAAATTAATTTTTGGACTATAAGAAAACCAGTTGAGTTTTACTAAAAAAACGCAACGAATCTTCTCCTACACAAATATTTTTCCTCATCGGTATAGTACATATACAAGAATTAAATATATATTTTCTATTTGTAGATCTTCCAAACGAAAGCATATATTTAAAAGTGACGAGTGGCGGATATTTTACATATATTCCTCATATGGATGGGGAATACCTGTAATTTTCACAACTATCACCATTTCTCTTTCAAAATCGAATCTTTTCGACCACGAGATAAGGCCTGAATTTGGATATGGAAGATGTTGGTTTTCTTGTAGGTTTTAATATGCTTGTATATTAATAAATTGTATTGTTATTATTACATCTCATTTCAGATAGTACCTACACGATAGCGAATTTCTTATTTTTTTCAGGGCCATTAGGAGTGTTATACGTCATCAATTTTGTGCTCTTTTATTTCACACTTCGTTACTGCAATAAAGTTAAAAAAGACATATATACAATGCAAACTTCTATGGCTGAAAAATGTGCATTACGCAGACGCTTTTTCATAGATAAAGTACAGTTTGTCATGAATACCAAGCTCTTTATTGTTATGGGTATTACATGGTTATTCGAGATATTAAGCATACTTCTTTATGACCACAAAAACAATGCTTTCTGGGCAATAAGCGACTCCTTTAATGTATTTCTTGGTGTTTTTGTGTTCTTCATTTTTGTTTTTAAACGCAGAGTATGGCTGGCAATTGTGGAACGATTAAGTAAGTTGGCAATTTAAAAGTATTTAATATTATTTAACATATTTAATGCAGTCTGTAATTTAGGACATACCGAAAGTACAGCACGAAAAGCTACATATAACACGTCTAGTTGGTAAAACGGTGCATTATTGTCCTAATTTAAAAGTAACCCCAGAAAAAGGTTATGTTAGTTTATGTCAAATAATGATATAATTTTTTTGTGGTACTAAAATTTTTGTAAATAAAAATTAATATAAGTTATTTATCTAAACACTTTAATATATGTATATACAACATAATATTGATAGTGTAATATAATTATAATATTATGTGAAAAATGAACTTTTTTGAATTCAAACACTTTTGCCTTTACAACCTTAAGAGTTTTATATCTAAAAATGTGTAATATAACCAAAACCTTTCGTTTCACTACACACATTATATCTCAAGTCGACAAATGTCCAGTCTTATATTTAACGTAACTATCAGATGTATAAGGCATCGAATCAACACTTGGTATTCATAAAGGTAGGGTATAATTGAAGTAGAATTTTTTAAATATATACTTAAATGTATAATATATACTATATAGACCTGAGTTTGAGAAATGATATCTCTGACACTTGACTATAGCGGTTTTTATGTTTTTTTGTTTTTTCATATCATGAAAGAGCATCATTACTCTTTTAAACTCATAGTGCAAATAGTAGTTTTTTTTTGAAGCTTCTGCTATAGAGCAGCTGTCATAAGACAATGGAAAGGTAAGAAAGGTAATTTTCGAATGTGAGTTTCGTCGCGGAACCAATGCATCTCAGGCAGCTCGAAACATCAATGAAGTGTTTGGTGCAGCTAACCATCGGATCTTACGTCGTTGGTTTGATTTGTTTCGTTCTGGTGATTTTAGTCTTGGAAATGAACCACGTGGAAGACCGGCGAGTAAGTTGGATAATGATAACCTGAAAGCTGTAGTGGAAGCAAATAGATCTCAAACTACGCGTGAACTAGCAGCGGGGTTTAACGTTTTTATTCCAACAATTTTGGATCATTTAAAACAAATAGGTAAGGTCAAAAAGCTGGATCGATGAGTTCCGTATGAGTTAAACGAGCGTTAAAAAATAAATCGTTTCGAAACTTGCCTTTCTTTACTGCCACAGTATAAAATCTAACCTTTTCTACACTGCATTGTAACGGTTGATAAAAAATGGATCTTATTCGACAATTGAAAACGTTCGGCACAATGGTTGGATAAAAAAGAGGTTCCGAAACAGAGCCCTAAACCAAACATTCATCAGAAAAAGCTTATGGTGTCTGGTGGTCCAGCGCAGAAATTATCCATTAAAGCTTTATGCGACCTGGTCAATCAATAACAGCAGATTTCTTCTGCAATCAGTTGGACGTGATGATGAGAGAGCTTTCCATTAAACAGCCTAGATTGGTCAATGGAGACCGTCCAATCCTCTTACAAGGCAACGCGCGATCACATGTCGCTCAAACAACGCTACTCAAATTACAAAAGTTAGGCTTGGAAACGCTCTGTCACCCCCCGTAATCAACAGACCTTGGACCAACGGACTACCACTTATTCTAGGCACAACACACGATACCAACGCCAAACAGGTTAAATGTTACTTCAAAGCTCCGATTTTGTTGTTGCTTTTTTTCGTTGTAGTTTTATACGGTAACTCCAACAAAAGCAACAGTTCTGGTTGTTCTCGTTGTTTTCGGAGTTACAAATTTTATCGGAGTTACAAACCTTTCGGAGTTACTTACATGTTTATATGTATCGTTTATGTACATGTTTATATGTACATGATACTTACATGTATCGTTTTGAAAGGCATTTAAACGACCTTTCATTTATGTAAAAATGTAAACTGTATAATTAACAAAAACTTAAGCCGAAAAGTTATTTTTTCGGTCTCTGAAAAAAAGTACTATTTTAATAAATAAAAAAATTGTGAAATATTATTAGGCGACTGTTTTTATTACATTTTCTTCTTTATATTTTCAGGTATTTCGCTATTCTTTCAAATTTTCATTTCATCGAAACTCAGCACACTCACAACCTTGTGCTGTCAGTATGCCAGGCAGGATGCTCGTGGAGGCAAGCAAAGTTGTGAAAATATATTTTAAAATTAAATAGACGAAACAATGAGAAAGAAAATAGAGAGAATATATTCTGGTTCTGTCGGTACGGAAGTCTTCAGTACGCCTGTAAACAAACTAAGATCGCCTTTGCCACTTTATTGTCATTTCAGATGACAGAAGCAGAATTTGGAGCATACTTGGGTAATAATGTTTCATTAACCAATTTATTCTTTTGTTTGTTTTCAGCCATAAAACTATTTTGAACGTAAGCGATATGAATTTTTTTGTACTTGGATGAAACAATGTAAATCACTCGTGAGTCAAAACAGGTTTTCATCTTTTGGGATCGTTTTTTTGTGAGGGATATAAATAAAATTGTTCGTTTGAGAGATATATTCCGAACCCTGCTCACTAGAGAGAAACCACAGACCCTTAGCTGAATATTTACGTAGTTTTGCTAAAGAATTCGGGTCAAACTGGGATCAATGGTTAGCTGCAGCTATGCATGGTCATAACCATACGTCCCACATTACGACCAAGCAAACACCGTTCCGAACTCTATTCTGATTCGATATAGAGATGCCAACACATTTAAAAAGAAAGTGTAGCCCGTAGTCAAATACAGAGGGAGACAGAACCAGGATTTAGCGAAACAAATAGCTAAAAACAGCATTATAATAGGTTAAATTTAGTAGAATTTAAGGTAGGAGATAGTGTATTAATCAAAAGTCAAACCACCTATTCCACAAGTACTTCAGATTATTACAGGTTGAATTCAGAAAATTTCAAATGGACTTCAGAATAACGACATGAACTTCAGAAAAGTGAAAATATATTTCAGAATTTTTAATTTAATTTCAGAAATGTTCAATTGGACTTCAGAATAGTCAATTGTACTTCAGATTTCTACAAATGGACTTCAGAATAGTCAATTGTACTTAAGATTTTAACAAATGGACTTCAGAAAATTTCAAATACATTAGTTATTTTACATTTATATATAATATTGTACAATACAATACAATATATAATTTTGTTATATTATTTAGTTACTAACTTAAAAACTTAGAAACTTAAAACTTAAAAACTTAGATTTGAATTTGGAAGATTTTGGATTTTCTAATAGGATTATTATAAACCTTATATTATTAACATTTACCTAAAAATTAAACTTAGTTACTTATTCTTAATTTTTTTAATAAATTATTAATCAATATCAATACATAAATAAATTATTAACAAATATTTAAATATTGTCCAATTAATTTGCTAAATATCTATGTAGTACAGTACGTCTGAAATTTTAGTAAAGCTTTGCTGAAGTCGAATTGAAATTTTCTGAAGTACAATTGAACATTTCTGAAGTCCATTTGTAAAAATCTGAAGTATAATTGACTATTCTGAAGTCCAATTGAACATTTCTGAAGTCCATTTGTAAAAATCTGAAGTATAATTGACTATTCTGAAGTCCAATTGAACATTTCTGAAATTGAATTCGAAAATTCTGAAATATATTTTCAATTTTCTGAAGTCCATGTCGTTATTCTGAAGTCCATTTGTAATAATCTGAAATGCAATTGACTATTCTGAAGTCCATTTGAACATTTCTGAAATTGATTTCGAAAATTCTGAAATATATTAAATTAAAATTACCTACATAATTATGTAGGTAATCATTAAAATCTCTTAAACACAGGGGTAGGAATAGAATACACTAAATAGGACAGAATAGAATAGAGCGATAAGACAAAGAATTTAAGTAATTATAAAATAGCATAAATAAATTTTAAAATTATAAAATTACAATCCACATAACTGGAATTTCGTATAAGTAATAAGGATATTAATCCGACAACAACAAAATGAAAGTCACCATAGTCTTATTATTCATGAGCACCATAACAGCGGTCCCCGAAGAGGTGCATGAACCGTTGACCCCGATATATTTTGAAAGGGTAGGGAGGGGAAGCGATATTCTACGGAAGAAATAGACACTCTTTACCCGATTTGAACCGTTCGACTATAATAACTTGGTGGAACAATTAGAAGTTCACACAACAGCTCTGAGAGAAATGTGCAACAGAATTAATAAGGACATAATACTTGCTAATTTCAAGTATATACATATGTATGTAGAGCACTAGATGACACTATGAGAGTAGTACTAAGAAGGTTACGGAATAATGAACGAATGATTAATTCGGCAATTTCACGAAGACAAAACGAGCACATAATTTCGTTGGGGAAGCGTTATAACATTTGGCTTTATGGATAAGAATAATGCAACCAAAATTTACTAACAGCTACGAGAGTTCCAGGTCGAACAAAATACCCATTACAAACTGATGGAAAAATAGGTAACTGTAATGGAGACCAACTACCAAGCCCTGGAAAAGCCAATTAGCGCAGCCGTTGAAAGAATTAACTCGTTTCAAAACGAGCTAAATATAACAGCGGAGCATCAAAATGGTATTAACGACTGTACAAAAAGGGAGCTAGGTAACATAGAGTTAACGTTGCGTTGGTACAAGTCATTGAGATACAAGGACCTCCACTCTTAGAGTTAGCGATAATAAACAACCTGTATACAACGACCTGTCAAAAACAGCTAACCGAAACGACAAAAACGTTGAATTTGACAGAGTATAACAGCCTTATAATGTAAATAGTTTCAAGACGTAAACGAAAACGAAACATATGTTTTTCATGAGTTTTGTTTTGTGCTTTTCGTCATTTTTCGTTTGTTTGACAACTGCGCATAACAAAACTCGAGTGAAATCCACTAAACGCAAAAAATGCTTGTTGTTGGTATTTTTACATGCTTTGCAGATTTTATCAACTACGCCTACTATAATGGATCGGCAGTTTCCAGGAAAAAAGTCGAGAAACCACGCGAAAGCAAGAAGGCTATCGTCTAGTGTAAAATTGTTTGTGTTTTGCAAGTTGTCGAATTGTATGTGTCGAATTTGTATGTGTATAGTGTTGTGTATAGTGTTGCCGACACGCATTTGCACTGAAATAAATAAATACATTTGTAAATAAATAAATAAATAAATTAAGAGATCAGTAGTTCAAAAACCAGTGTTGATCTCCACTTAATATTAATTAACAATAGATTGATTAAAACAATTGAATAGAAAAATATATGAAAAATAATTAAAAAGTATGAAAAACCAAAAAGTATGAGAAATATAAAAAAAGAAAAAATTAAAAATATGACAACTAAAATGAAAAAATTGAAAATTAAAAATATGATAAATAACACAAATATCAGAAATAAACATGAGAATATGAAACACTAACTAACGAAAGAACTAAGACACAATATGCACAAGTGTAGTAACGTCATAAGGGTTGAACCACATAAGCCACAGTTCCACCTCCTTTAAGAACCGACTTATTACCGAAGACTTCTTATATCAGGTGGCAAACCGAGGAGCACTAGACAGATAGAATGTTAAGTAAAGTTGTAAGTTATGCGATGGAACTATTGCTAAATCCGAATTCTGACCTCTCAGTGTGTACGCTGGATTTCTTGTGCCGAAGAAGAAACCACTGTGAACCAGATGAATAAAATATGTTTTTAGAATTTTATAAAAATAATGATGCTTAAGGGGAAGAATATTGAGTTCCTTGAAAATTGGTAAAATTGTTTCCTTGTTACAAGCTAAAACCGGCTATTACAAGGTAAGATAACTGTAAAGGTAAACCGTTTTGGTTTATTACCACACCTTCACAAAATGATGGGGTGAATTTTGGTGTCAGGGATACCAATGACACATCTTTATTATTTATTATTTGTTAGGCTTTTAAGTAAACATTACTAGAAAAACTATTATGCATTTATGAATTGTCGTGGTTTTTACGATTTCTTAGCTGTTTGGAAATATTAAAAAGTATTAACTTATTTGTTTTTGTAATTTTTCATTTCTCTTTTATTTAAATTAAAATGTGTTAACACAAATAAATTTACAATTCATTTATTTAAATTAAAATTAGATAAACATAAACAAATTCACAATTCATGCATTTTAAATAAAATTCATTTAAATTAAAGACCAAAAGAACTAAAATCACAATTAAGCAAATATTAAACTAAATCACAATATTAAGATTATAATTAATATTCAACGAAAAAGTTGAATACGTTGGCATCTCTATCGGCTAAAGATACCTGTGGTTAAAACAGCTGACTAAATTTGTGAAATTAGCAATTTTTATGAAATTTAACTTCGTTTTACTTGCAAAATATTCAATATTGTGGAACTATATGACTTAAAAAAGTTTCATGTACATTTTTAGAAGCATGCGTTGCTTTTAAAACTGGCTCCTTGGTCTGTTTTACGTATTTAAAGAATAATATTTCTGGCTTATTGCTATGAAGAAGAGTAAGAGTTGCATTCCTCTCTCAAAATATTTGTCTAAATTTTATAAACAAACGCCAGAGTTAAAATTCACTTAAAATTGAGTTGTCAAAATTGCATGCATTTTGTTTTTGTAATCTACTATACCGAAGCCTGATTTCACCAACACATTCAAAGCGAAAAACGAGTTTCCAGTCTTATAGTCTTTGCTTCTAAGTCGAGTATAATGCGTTAATATTGTAGTTAGCAGTCCCTCCACAACAAACTAGGCCATACTTAAGTTTAGAATGGAAAATTCCAAAGTAAAGTAAATTGTGCGCGTCCTCAAATTCGTGTACGTGCAAGCGGTTGAGAGCATTTTGTAAGCGCTTTCATTTCAAGGAAAATACTGTATGGAGTGATTGATCTGACGTGCCAGTATCAGCAGCAATGTTGTCGTTTACGTACTATCTGTCTATACCTTTGGAATCTACCTGCATTTATGAGTTTGCATTTTTCGAAATTTTTTATTTGTATTTTCTATTATTTCTTGTAATGACCTTCACCTGTTTTTTAACCTTTTGGCAGCTTCCATTTTTTCAGGAATTCGTAAAGTCGTAAAAATTGACATGTTGAAAGAGTTGACGAAAAGAGAGGAAGAGGAATTGCAACCTTTTTTGTATCTTGTTTTTTATTTATAATTCTAAGAAATGTATCCTTTCTTTCCAGTATCTTTTAGGAACTGATACATAATTTGAGTAATTTTTCTTAAATAAGAATGCGAAACATTTTCATATTTCAGATTTCTTCTATTTCTTTTGTAAAAGGTTAGGAGAGCAATATGTTTTTAAGGGAAATAGTTGCCTAGTTGCACATCGTAGGTATTTAGTTAGAACGTCAGTATGACCAGACCAATTAATTTTATTATATAAATGGAGTCCTAAATATTTATATGATTTAACGCAACCAATAATACAACAAGTTGGGCAGCAGTTAATCTAGTTATTACAGGTAAAGTAATTGTTAGACGAGGGACATATGTCCCGAGTCAGGGGTACATTTTTGCAAGCAGGACCATGAAATACGAAGTCGTCAATAAGAGGCGCTTTACCTCTAGCACTGAATAACATAGTCTTAGACTTCTCACTCAGAACAAGCTTGTTCATAAGAAACCAGTGTCTTAGTAGTATTAAATCATTATTAATGGCCGTAGTCAGTCTAGGGATCGAATCACTTGTATAAGTACAGGCCAGATTATCAACAAGCGCAACCGGCTTGCTGGATAATGCGATTGACAGCAGAAAATTTATAAAGATTAGAAACAGAATTGGCCCTAGCACAGATCCTTACGGAACACCAATACTGATTGTGGTCACTGGTGAGAAGTTGCCACCAATTCTAACTCTCTGCTGCCTAATGGTTAAATAAGACCAAAACCAATTATAGTCGTTATCTCTAAAGCCAGTCAGTTCATCTAAGAGTATTACATGACCCACAGTATCAAAAACTTTCTTTATATCAATAAATAATGCCGCAGTAATCGGCTTATTATTCATGCTGTTGTATATGTTACAACAAAAGTTAAGTAGGGCGTCTTCAGTGGACTTTTCCTCGCGAAAACCATATTGACAATTATTGAAGAAACTTTTTTTATTAAGAAAGTTGACGATTCTGGTTTTAACTGCTATCTCAAATATTTTGGAGAACGCCGGTAAGACGTTCTTCCTATGCAAACGAATAACCTCAGCCACCTTAAAAGTTACTTGAAAAATTACGTGAAGTAGATGACTCTGAGCTTTTTAAGGAATGCTCCCGAAAGTACTTCGGTGAGAGCACTAGGCTCGAAAAAGAAGCTCTCGGAATACAAAACATTATTGAAATTGCAATCACAACAAACAGCATTAGTCCCATTGGCTGTAATCAAATCAGTCCCAACATTTGAGAAAAATGTATTGAACTAATCAGCTATTGCCTTTGGAGAGATGATAGAACTATGCTTAGAGTTTATTTTAGAGATGATGATGTTAGTTTTGTTTTCACCCAACTACTCGTTAACTAGGCTCCATTCTTCCTTTGAAAAACCCTTTAACTTATTAAATTTATTTAAATAAAATTTTTCTTTTGCTAAAGCTACATCTTCAATCATTGATTTACAAAAATCTTTATACCGGGCTAGCAACGCAATATCCGAAGGGTTTTTTTTGCTTTAATGTATATTTTATTTTTTAGACGAATTCATTTTAAAAGAGCCGATTTCAGCCAAGGCTTTAGCCTCTTGTCTTTTGCCCGCTGAGAATTACCATACGAACAACTAGTAGTGTGCTTAGACAGTATGTCAATAAAATTATCATAAGCCACACTGCATTGTAAACTGTTGCTCAAGTTTCTGTTGCAAGGCAGTAAAATCAGCGGTCAGAATACGTGCCGGATCGAGCAACAGATTTCTTCATCATGATATCATAGGAACCCAAGGCAAGTTAAACAGTGATCAGAGAAAGCAGTTGAGCTACTAATTCCGATTTTATTTATTGTATTACAGCGGATGAAAATGAGATGAATACACGATTCAGAAACATTTGTAATCCAAGTAGGAACATTTACACAAGGCTTTAGCCCATATGACATTAATAATAACAAATAATCTTTTGCAACTTTTATATTAAAGTCATCTATATTAGTAAAACAAGATTATTCACCGTCGTGGTAGCCAATATTTGATTTAGGTTGCATTCGAAACGCGTGAGTGAAATTGGTAAATAGCCATAAAGGTAAATAAGAAATCAGAAATTCTACACTTTAGCTTAATTCCATCAAGGCTGCTTAAGCACAGACATGAATAGTCGCAAATAATGTCATCACGGGCAAAAACTACCACCAGCGGTATAAGAATCATTGCAATTATAGTATAGTAAGTTTAACCAGGAATATGTTAAATCGACTGTTCTTCATTAAAACTCCAAATCTCAAATAAAAATATGAATATTGGCTTTACAATCAGCGAAAAGCAAGAAAGCAGAAAGTATCAACTATTCAAAATGAAGTTAGTTTTTGTAGATCATCTAAAGATGAAACCGATAGGTATTTATAATTTAGATCACTTACTTTATGCGCCGCTTTAAAGATGTTTTTAGTCGTAGCTGACAGACAATTATTAATATAGATTTTTTTTATTGTTATCGTAACCGAAGAGACGCGTAATAAGACCTAATCTATTCTCATACTTATTTCTTATTACAGCACTTTTTACATGTTCAGACACTAATTTAATTGTAATAATATTTCTAACAGCAGGAATCACCCTGTTTGTTTATTGATCTAACGAAGCAATAATGAAATATCTCCGGACCGACCTTCAGAAAAAATTTTAGAGCAGCTTCAAGTCTGTTTTGATTAAAAAGCTGACTTGGTACACCACTAATTTCAACGTATTTTTCTAATATCTTCTTAGTCAAATAATCAAACTGTTTCTGAAGAGCTAGCACCTGTGATTGCAGTACCGTTTTATTATTTTGAAGAGACTCGATAAGCTGGAGAGCATTAGTATTCAAACTTTTGAGAGATAAAATTACACGATAAAGAATCTCAAGAGTTACAGCCTCTACGAAAGCTGGCTAAGCGCTGCATTGTACTCTCTGACCTTCAAGGTTGATTGCAGCATCAGTGCACAAATTAGAAGATGTGTTATTCCTGCAAACAGCAGCGTCAGCTTTTTGTACGTTTTTTCCAAGTGGCGGTACTGCCTTTGATGTAATTCTACCTTTAGACAAATGCATATTGTTGTTGCTCCTGCTTCTATTTCTGATCAGGGTTACGCTCTGCGGGAGAGGCCTCCGTTTCACGCGACTTTAAAAAAAAAATCTCTGCGAGATTTAATTTAATTAAATAAAAAGACGAAGTTGTTCTTCTTTATTTGCTTCAACTCTCAATGACTTACATTTCATAACTGAACAATTCAAAAACAAGAACAAATAATGGAATCAAAAAGTGAGTCAAAAAATGAAATAGAACACAATTCACGTATAGTGAAATTTCAACATGTAAACACTGGGTGTGTACATAACTCCTCCACGGTTTAGATAAGAATTCACCCGAATTCTATTTATCAGCCGTTCTTATATATATTGTACATTACATTCTTCGCAATTTTTTTATAATTTCTTTCATATAACATTTTTCAATAAAAATTATAAGTATGCTTATTTCTTCAGTGTTTTCAATCTATATTAGTAAATAATAATTAAAAAAAATAATAATAGTTCATTTAATTTCACAATAATTTTTTTACTACGGTAAGTAATTATTCATGTATACAGCAGAAATAAAAATTGTACTCAATTAAAATTAAAGGTTTTTTCTCTCAGAGTAAAACTCTTACTACAGTAAGTAATTTCAATGTACATTTTTAAGAATATTTTAATGGACGTTTAATATTAGATACATGAATATTATGCAATGGTAGCATTCTATAATAAGGTTGGTCCTTATGTCTTACCCTTTTGTAATTTTTTACTGGACCTATGTCTCTTTTTTCTACATAAGTTTCCCTGCTTGTGTTCCTTTTATTTATAATATTTTCTTTGATTTTATTTATTCTTTCATACAAGACGGCGACATCTATAACCTCTCTAGCTTCTGTTGGTGTACCTTTTAACGTAGAGTGATATCGGTTACTTATCTTAATTACTTATAGCGATCTGTATTTTCATATTCATTGTGAGATCTTTATCCTCGATACCTGTTATTATTTCAATAAGCGTTGAGTGTAGTCTCTCAATGCCAGCATTGCCGGTATGTGAATTTGGTTTTTTCAGATGGACTTGTACATTTTCCTCTTTTAAACATTCAAGTAACTGCTCTGCCCTGAACTCATTATCCATTATAATTTTGTTAGGTTTACCAAATTAAGCGAAATGCTCCAGGATTATTGTTTTCTTCGTCTGCCAATTTCTATCTTCTATGTTATAGGCTGCAGCGAACTTTTTTAATTTATCTATTATTGTAACAAACGACTGTTTTTTTTATTTGGAATATATCTAAAAGAATAATTTGATTTTTTTCATTTGGTGTTTCTGTAACACAAAATTTGTGCTTTATAGGATGTCTGTCGTATTTTATTTCTTTACATTTTTGACAATTGTTTATTATTAAGTGTATGTGTTCACTTAATTTTGGGAAGTATATTTTATTTTTCAGACTATGATAACATTCATTGTAAATTGTATATGTTGTTATATATGTTAATATGTTATATATGTTATGTTGTATATGTTAAGATAATCTGTGTTTTATACTTGTTAACGATTTCTTCTTTTATTCGTATCCATTGCTCTGATTCTTCCGCTGCTGAATGTACAGTGCCTGATATTTCTAGATTAGACTCTGTTTCATTGTTATTGCTTATTTTTTCAACATTAGTTAGTCTGCTAAGATAATCAGCTACCTTATTTTCATGGCCTTTTAAATATTCTATTTTGAAATTAAATTCTTGAAGTTTTAAAAGCCATCTTTGATGTCTTTGTGAAAATTCTTTACCTTTATACTTGTCATTCATGTACTTGATCGGTATATGATCGGTTCTAATTTTAAATTCATTGTCATGTAAGTATGGCCTGAAGTAATTCACTGCATAGACAATTGCTAAGAACTCTTTGTCAGTGGTGCTATAACTTTTTTCATGTTTGTTTAAGGTCCGCGACACAAAACATATTGGGTGACCTTGCTGCGATAGCACTGCTCCAATAGCATAATCACTGGCATCGGTTGTTACAACAAATTGCTTGTCAAACTCTGGATACTTCAATATCGGATGACTTGTTATGAGATTCTTAAGTTTTTCAAATGCTGTATTGAGGGTCATTAGAATTAATTTTATTGTCTTTTTGAAGGTACTTAATCATTGGGTATGCTACCTTGGCATAATCCCGAATGAATTTTCTGTAAAATCCAGTCATTCCTAAAAACCCTTAATTGTTTTTCTGTTTTAGGTACTGGAATTTCCTGAATTGTTTTCACTTTTGTTGGATTTGGCATCATTCCTTCTTTTGTTAGAATGTGTCCTAAAAAAGCTGTACTTTTTTTCATGAAGCTACATTTGTCGGACTGAATTTTTAAATTATGTTGCTGCAGTTTAGAAAATATTTTGCTTAATAATAACTCATGTTCCTCCAAAGTAGTAGAAAAAATAAGGATATCATCCAGATATACCACACAAATTTTATTAATATATTCTCTCAAAATATAGTTCATTAATCTCTCAAACGTTGCCGGAGCGTTTTTTAAGCCAAAAGGCATACGAATGTATTCATAGAGACCTGCCGGGGTGACAAAAGCAGTTTTTTCTATATTTTTTAGCTAACAAAATTTGATGATACCCGTTTGCCAAATCGATCGTGGTGAAATATTGAGCCTTTCCAAGCTTATCCAGAATGCTATCGATATTTGGCAATGGATATTTATCATTAATTGTCACTTGATTGAGACGTCTATAATCAACAACAATTCTGAATTTTGAACTCCGGAGCTATCTAATTTCTTTGGAACTACTATTATAGGGGAGGTATAGCGGCTTTTACTCTTTCTAATGATACCTTGAGCTTCCATTTCTACCATTTGCCTCCTAACTTCTGCTTCATGCTTTGGTGGGTAGCGATACAATTTGGAATTTATTGGATTGTCTGTTGTTGTATTTATTTCACGAGTAATTGTTGTCGTACTCGTCAATATGTCGTTTTCTTTATAAAGTAGTTTATTATATTAGAGATTAATTTGTCAACAACATTTCTCTCATTTTCGTTTAAGTCTTGTAATTGATCTTTTTGTATTTTACATGGTCCAGTACATTAACTTCAAGAGATTTTGACAGAAAAGGTAAAGTAACTCCATTAGTCAAATATATTAGTTGATCTTCAAAGACTATTTTTTTTTATATTATTGGCAATGAAATCCATGCCCAACAAAAAATCATATGGCTTATTCATTGATATTGCAAGCCATTTGATTCTAGCATTGCATAAGTACTGAAATTTGTTAAATTTCTGCACTCTACCTTCTATTGTATTTATTGGTGTTGTGGTATCATTTATTATTTTATATTTGTCTTCAGAAATTCTGTTAGTATTAAGTAAATTTACAGTTGACCCTGTATCTAATAATGCAAGAAATTCCTGGTTTTCTATTGTTACTTTAAGTAATATTTTATTATGATCCGAGGCTAGTTGATAAAAAAAACATCTTCAAATGCACTTGTTTCATTTGGAGTTTCACTAACAACATGTACCTCCAACGGCTCATTTTTACTATTTTGTCTGCTATTTTGCCCACTGTATTGGCCCACTGTTTTGTCTGCTATTTTGCCCACTGGTTGGTTGTTGCTATTGAACGATTTGCAATTATTTGACCGTTGCGTTGAATTATTGTTGTTGTGAAATTTGTTATCTTGTTCGTTTTTGTTATGATAATTTTGTTGTTGGTAATTTTTTATAAGAAGACTATTTTTTAAATTTCCATCGTCTTGACCTATGAAAGAATTTACAATTTCTCTAATTTCTTGAATTTTCATTTTTTTCATAATAACAAATGCAAGGGTGCCTGACACTAATTCTTTGACTCTCTGTACAAGCATACCACTAAATACATTACTTATAGTTTCAGAATCATCTTCATATGATGCAAATTCACAAATGTTCTCTAATATTTTTGTAATTTTTGTAATAATTAATTTAATTTTAACCTGGATCTTCAGGTTAAAGATGATTTTAAACACTTCATCAGCATTTGTATCGAAATCTGCTAGGGCTCTGCTAACTGCATCAACGGAGATTAATGAGATTGGAAACTCTTTTATCTTCAGATAAAGATAAAAAAAAGATCGATTTTTTATGATCTGGTGAATTTGGCTACATTTCTTTTGCGGCCAGAAAGAGATAGCAAGTGACGCTTTATCTTTTGACGGTATTATTCACCAACATTTTTTGCAAGCGGTTGCCACCATAAGTAGACAAAGTGAAAAATGTGGGCATAAATTTATTACTGTGGGTATTTTTATGTGATTGCAGAAATTTGATTAAAATATTATTTAATTTAGTTCAAATATATTATTTATATAGTTTTCTATTTATATTTGTAAAATTTATAATGAAAAAAAGATATAAAGGATATTTTTTTACTTCTTTATTAGATGACAATTCTGAAAATTATAGAGATCATGCTGTTTCTACACCACCATTGAGATAAGAGTCAAGGGGCGTTACCGATTTTTTAGGGTGTTCAGTTCCCCAGTAGGCCTATATCACCCGTGTACATGCAACTACAACTACAAAACACACTAAATTTATTAATATTAATTACTAATATTAACTACTAGTTAATACTAAAAGAAAAAATAAGTAAATGTTATGTAATACATGCAAAACCTTACTTCATGCAGACCACTGGGTAATGATTTTATAGAAATAG
Source organism: Myopa testacea (assembly GCA_949629155.1). Lineage (NCBI taxonomy): Eukaryota > Metazoa > Arthropoda > Insecta > Diptera > Conopidae > Myopa > Myopa testacea. The sequence goes on along the minus strand of OX451347.1, from coordinate 36,395,434 downwards.
ATTAAGGGGAAGAATGCGAGTCGCAAGTGGAAGCAAATGACAATATATTTACAACAAACTCTTTTTATTTATTTATGTGTTATGCGCAAAATCTAATTTCTCATATTAGGTTCGAAAATACTTCTATTAAAAAACCTTATAGTAAAGCACATTTTACTATATGTATATGCAAAAGCATAAAAATGTCCATTTGCTTTACATCCGCAGGCACAAGTTCTGTAATACGACGTTTTAAAACAATATTAATAAATATTTCTGAATAACAGCTTAAAAAGCGGGAAACAGAGATTAAAACCACTTTTCTACTAGGAGCGATATGGCACATTTTTACATTTTCGACATGCAACCGTTCAATTAGATTTGTTTTTGTAACACTTGTATTGAAACTCACCGTTTTCAGTCGAGTCTTCGAAACTCACCCGCCTGTGATAAACAAAGGTTTGTTTACCCTTTTGGCGGGTGAGTTTGCATACAAAATTTATAGAAACAACACGCGGCTGTTTTTTTGAACAGCTGTTTTGTTCTAAGTTTCCAATCTCGTTATCTCTGCTGCATCAATAAATGACGACAAAGTACCTGCTTCTCCTTGAAACTCCGGTAAATGTCGGATTTCCTTTTCAATTTTTGCTCTCCATGAAATGGGTTGGGAACTTGCTATTACTAGCTGTGTAAGAGCGGCTAAGCATTGCTCCATGGTTTTCTGACCACTGTTCGCCATTGTAAGAAATTTGTTGGCGTTTTTTTCTCGTCTTGTATCTTGTAAAATATGCCTGTGTTGTTTCTGCGTTAATTAGTAAATTTTGCTTTAATCAACTTTGTTGCTCACTTTTGGCTTAATTTTACGTTTTACTGTTTTCTTTTGTTCATGTGAGTTAATGTATAGCACTGAAGTTATTTACGTGAACAAGATTGTTTTTAGATTTCGTATCACTGGATTCCATTAAACTTTTGGAATCCTGCCGACTGCGCCACTTAAAAAACAATATCTGCGACTTAATTAAATAAAAAGAAGAAGTTGTTCTTCTTTATTTGCTTCAACTCTCAATGACTTACATTTCATAACTGAACAATTCAAAAACAAGAACAAATAATGGAATCAAAAAGAGAGTCAAAAAATGAAATAGAACACAATTCACGTATAGCGAATTCGCGTATCTCGCGTAACGGTACGGAGGGAGCCACGTCTAGCAGCCGCACATTTCGAACAACGAAAATAATTTTTCGACAACTCCTTGAACGCAATGTCAGCTGGCAACATGTTTACGGATTTTCAGTGAAAGAATTCATTGCCATCCTCGCATTTTATTTTGTCTTGGCCGCGGCCAACTTTAAAGTTGCACACACAAGGCATTGTAAATAAAAAAAAATCGCGAATAGCAAAAAAGAGTACGTGTTGATACGGCTAGTGCACAAGACTAAAAATGCACATATGAAAATGTCTTAGGTGAGCTCACTAAAAGCTTTGTGTAAACGCGTATAAGTACAAAACTCATTAATTTAGCTATTTATATGAGTACCCTTGATGTTTTTTGTAATTTTACAAATTGCTGGTTAATCTGTTATTTCAAATCTAAAAATTGAATTAAATAACCAATTCATTCTTAGATTTCTATTATTAGTATTATTATTATTATTAAGCTTTACTTAGGCAAATGCAATAAGCAATACTCGCATAACTGCCCACGTACCGGTATAATTCGCGAAGACTTCATACACAATGTTCAATATAAGGTACAACATTTGAAGCTACCGATGGATATCCGCTTGAAGAGTTGGTATTAAGTGGTAAGTGATCCGACAGATGCCCAACTGAACTTTAGACGCATTTTTTTTCTTTTGGCTTTTGACTTGCAACGTGACTGGTTGAGTGGGGTCAATTAGCCTGATGGTCTCCCGGCGATCACTCCGCTTACTGTCCGATTCTACTGACTACGGTCACACGGCTTCGGCTTTCCCGACTAAGGTCAAACGGCTTCGGCTTTCGCGGCACCGGCCAAACCGAGCACTGGTGGTTTGCTTCAAAGACTACAAGACTGGAAACTCTTTTTTCGCTTTAAATGTATTGGTGAAATCTGGCTTGGGTGGCGTAGATTACAAAAACAAAACGCATGTAATTTTGACAGTTCGGGAACGAACTTTGACAGTTCGTGAATTTGTTTACAAAATATTTTGAGTGAGGAATGAACTTTTGTTCTTCTTCATAGAAAGAAGCCAGAAATATGATTTTTCAAATACGTAAAACAGACCCATGGGATAGTTTTAAAACCAAGGCACGCTTCTAGAAATGTAGATGAAACCTTTTTTAAGTCTTATAGTTGCACAATCTTGAATATTTTGCAAGTAAAAGGAAGTTAAAATTCATAAAAATTGCTCATTTCACAAATTTAGTCAGCTGTTTTTAACCTACCATGCATATTTTTAGCCGAAAGAGATGCCAACGTATTCAACATTTTGTGTTGAATATTAATGTGTGATTTAGTTTAATCTTTGAGTTTATATCAAACTATGACCTTGTTATATGTAATAGGGTCCACCCACTTTTCGCAACAAGGACAGGTCAGAGGTGTTAGACATAACCCTGTAGAACGATAGGGACATCACCATTGAGGGTTGGAGAGTATCCACTGAATGCTCATTCTCTGATCATTCCAGGATACTCTTCAACATCAAGACCACGAAACCACCAAAAGCACCCCCATTTCTAAACCCCAAGAAAACTGGCTGGACAAAGTTCGCAAATCTTATCCCTGGATCACTGTCCAAGTTCAACCCAGGCGAAGAAAACAAGAACACTGATTCCTTAGTCAGACTTCTCTCGGAAGGACTCCGCAGCGCCTTTAATGTCTCATGTCCAATCAGCCGACCACGCAAAACAGCCAAAGCGGCCTGGTGGACCTCAGAGCTATCGGCGCTGCGGAAAACATCGAGATCGCTCTTCAACAGAGCAACCATAAGCGGCAAGGACACAGACTGGGCTTTATAGAAAGCCGGTCTCAGAGCCTATAAAAGCAGAACCAGAGCGATCAAGAGGGATTCCTGGAAGGCATACTGCGAGTCAATATGCGCAGTCAAAGAGGCCGCAAGGCTCCGCAGAGTGCTTTCTCGAGAAAGAGCAGTACCGAGCAGCATCCAGCGGTCGAACGGCTCGTGGACTCAATCCAGCCTCGAAACTCTGGAACTCCTGTGCATCACTCACTTTCCAGGTTGTACCGACAGAGCTACGGACGTGCCTTCAGCTATCCGGACGGCGGTCGACAACAACACTGACAACGAGTCACGAGGAGTAGTAAACGCGGAAAGGATCTCTTGGGCGGTTGAATCCTTCCAGCCCTATAAAGCTGCGGGCCCAGATGGAATCATTCCGGCCATGCTTCAGAGAAAAGAATATTTAAAGAATGCCTCACAAGGAGGTACATCCGAAAGGAGTGGAGGGAAGTAAGGGTTCTATTCCTACCTAAGGCAGGCAGACCCTCCCACAGCTCCGCTAAGGACTTCAGGCCCATCTCCCTCTCGTCATTCCTACTAAAGACTTTGGAGAGGCTGGTGGACCTGTTTATCAGAAACAAGATCACACACCGGCTGTGTCGGTCTCAACACGCCTATCTTAAGGGCAGGTCGGTTGAGAGCGCACTGCACTGTGTGGTCCCTCGAGGTAAAAGAGTTTACCCTAGGGGCATTCCTTGATATAGAGGGGGCATTCAACAATGTCAACCCGAGAGCGATCAGTAAAGCCCTGAAGTACTTTGAAGTGCCCCGCACCATTAGTGACTGGATTGGTAACATGCTGGAAAGCAGAATTATCAATGCAGCCATGGGTGCAAGCAACTCCCCCAAAAACGTCACACGAGGAACACCTCAGGGGGGGAGTTCTCTCCCCTCTGTTGTGGCTCATAGTGGTAGACGAATTGCTAAGAGAATTTCCAGGTACGGGGGGCAACAGCATACGCCGACGATCTAGCCCTACTAATACCGGGGAAATTCCTCAGTACCATTAGCGAGCTAATGTCACAAGCACTTGGAAAAACTTCAAGGTGGGCAGACAAGAATGGCCTTAGCATCAATGCCTCAAAAACCGAGCTTGTCCTTTTCACTAGGAAGTATAGAAGTATAAAATACCAGACTTTAGAAGACCAAGCCTGGATGGCCATATTCTTCATCTGTCTGATGACGTGAGATATCTTGGCATAGTTCTAGACAACAAACTCTCCTGGAAGAAGAACATAGCCGAAAGGAGGAAAAAAGGACTGAACGCCCTATACACGTGCAAGAAGGCCATTGGTAGGACCTGGGGCCTGCCGCCGTACATTGCCCATTGGCTGTACACGGCGGTGGTCCGCCCAATCCTAACCGGAGCGACAAGAAGCACACCGCAGGCAGGGCAGGAAATGATGTTGCATCTCCTTCCCTTAGGCATCTTCATTTTGAGCTCAGCAGGGAAAAGCTTCCTCAGGCTACGAGGTCTCAATCTCTGCAAGGAGACTCATTTTGGACACGCTACCGTACTTCACGCGCTAGAGCAACGAAACCCCAATTCTAGGATGACCCTGGCCGCTGAAACGGATTACATTCTTCCGAGAATTGACTTTGAGGGAATACCCAGAATCATCTTTCCGAGCAGGGAGGAGTGGTCGTCTGATGGACAACTACAACTCAAAGGTATTTCGATATACACGGACAGCTCAAAGACCTGCGTAGGAACAGGAGCCGGTTTCTGCTCCAACACGCTGCAAGCACAGCGATCATACAGATTGCCAGACGAGTGCAGCGTGTTCCAGGTGGAGATCTTCGCGATCGAGCGGGCGGCTAACTATGTCTTAGAGGAAAGGGTATCTGGAACAGATATAAATTTCTTTGTAGACAGTCAAGCTGCCATAAAAGCCCTAGGCTCGACGGAGATAAAATCAGAGATTGTCTTGAAATGCAGAATGTCAATAAAATTATCATAAGCCACACTGCATTGTAAACTGTTGCTCAAGTTTCTGTTGCAAGGCAGTAAAATCAGCGGTCAGAATACGTGCCGGATCGAGCAACAGATTTCTTCATCATGATATCATAGGAACCCAAGGCAAGTTAAACAGTGATCAGAGAAAGCAGTTGAGCTACTAATTCCGATTTTATTTATTGTATTACAGCGGATGAAAATGAGATGAATACACGATTCAGAAACATTTGTAATCCAAGTAGGAACATTTACACAAGGCTTTAGCCCATATGACATTAATAATAACAAATAATCTTTTGCAACTTTTATATTAAAGTCATCTATATTAGTAAAACAAGATTATTCACCGTCGTGGTAGCCAATATTTGATTTAGGTTGCATTCGAAACGCGTGAGTGAAATTGGTAAATAGCCATAAAGGTAAATAAGAAATCAGAAATTCTACACTTTAGCTTAATTCCATCAAGGCTGCTTAAGCACAGACATGAATAGTCGCAAATAATGTCATCACGGGCAAAAACTACCACCAGCGGTATAAGAATCATTGCAATTATAGTATAGTAAGTTTAACCAGGAATATGTTAAATCGACTGTTCTTCATTAAAACTCCAAATCTCAAATAAAAATATGAATATTGGCTTTACAATCAGCGAAAAGCAAGAAAGCAGAAAGTATCAACTATTCAAAATGAAGTTAGTTTTTGTAGATCATCTAAAGATGAAACCGATAGGTATTTATAATTTAGATCACTTACTTTATGCGCCGCTTTAAAGATGTTTTTAGTCGTAGCTGACAGACAATTATTAATATAGATTTTTTTTATTGTTATCGTAACCGAAGAGACGCGTAATAAGACCTAATCTATTCTCATACTTATTTCTTATTACAGCACTTTTTACATGTTCAGACACTAATTTAATTGTAATAATATTTCTAACAGCAGGAATCACCCTGTTTGTTTATTGATCTAACGAAGCAATAATGAAATATCTCCGGACCGACCTTCAGAAAAAATTTTAGAGCAGCTTCAAGTCTGTTTTGATTAAAAAGCTGACTTGGTACACCACTAATTTCAACGTATTTTTCTAATATCTTCTTAGTCAAATAATCAAACTGTTTCTGAAGAGCTAGCACCTGTGATTGCAGTACCGTTTTATTATTTTGAAGAGACTCGATAAGCTGGAGAGCATTAGTATTCAAACTTTTGAGAGATAAAATTACACGATAAAGAATCTCAAGAGTTACAGCCTCTACGAAAGCTGGCTAAGCGCTGCATTGTACTCTCTGACCTTCAAGGTTGATTGCAGCATCAGTGCACAAATTAGAAGATGTGTTATTCCTGCAAACAGCAGCGTCAGCTTTTTGTACGTTTTTTCCAAGTGGCGGTACTGCCTTTGATGTAATTCTACCTTTAGACAAATGCATATTGTTGTTGCTCCTGCTTCTATTTCTGATCAGGGTTACGCTCTGCGGGAGAGGCCTCCGTTTCACGCGACTTTAAAAAAAAAATCTCTGCGAGATTTAATTTAATTAAATAAAAAGACGAAGTTGTTCTTCTTTATTTGCTTCAACTCTCAATGACTTACATTTCATAACTGAACAATTCAAAAACAAGAACAAATAATGGAATCAAAAAGTGAGTCAAAAAATGAAATAGAACACAATTCACGTATAGTGAAATTTCAACATGTAAACACTGGGTGTGTACATAACTCCTCCACGGTTTAGATAAGAATTCACCCGAATTCTATTTATCAGCCGTTCTTATATATATTGTACATTACATTCTTCGCAATTTTTTTATAATTTCTTTCATATAACATTTTTCAATAAAAATTATAAGTATGCTTATTTCTTCAGTGTTTTCAATCTATATTAGTAAATAATAATTAAAAAAAATAATAATAGTTCATTTAATTTCACAATAATTTTTTTACTACGGTAAGTAATTATTCATGTATACAGCAGAAATAAAAATTGTACTCAATTAAAATTAAAGGTTTTTTCTCTCAGAGTAAAACTCTTACTACAGTAAGTAATTTCAATGTACATTTTTAAGAATATTTTAATGGACGTTTAATATTAGATACATGAATATTATGCAATGGTAGCATTCTATAATAAGGTTGGTCCTTATGTCTTACCCTTTTGTAATTTTTTACTGGACCTATGTCTCTTTTTTCTACATAAGTTTCCCTGCTTGTGTTCCTTTTATTTATAATATTTTCTTTGATTTTATTTATTCTTTCATACAAGACGGCGACATCTATAACCTCTCTAGCTTCTGTTGGTGTACCTTTTAACGTAGAGTGATATCGGTTACTTATCTTAATTACTTATAGCGATCTGTATTTTCATATTCATTGTGAGATCTTTATCCTCGATACCTGTTATTATTTCAATAAGCGTTGAGTGTAGTCTCTCAATGCCAGCATTGCCGGTATGTGAATTTGGTTTTTTCAGATGGACTTGTACATTTTCCTCTTTTAAACATTCAAGTAACTGCTCTGCCCTGAACTCATTATCCATTATAATTTTGTTAGGTTTACCAAATTAAGCGAAATGCTCCAGGATTATTGTTTTCTTCGTCTGCCAATTTCTATCTTCTATGTTATAGGCTGCAGCGAACTTTTTTAATTTATCTATTATTGTAACAAACGACTGTTTTTTTTATTTGGAATATATCTAAAAGAATAATTTGATTTTTTTCATTTGGTGTTTCTGTAACACAAAATTTGTGCTTTATAGGATGTCTGTCGTATTTTATTTCTTTACATTTTTGACAATTGTTTATTATTAAGTGTATGTGTTCACTTAATTTTGGGAAGTATATTTTATTTTTCAGACTATGATAACATTCATTGTAAATTGTATATGTTGTTATATATGTTAATATGTTATATATGTTATGTTGTATATGTTAAGATAATCTGTGTTTTATACTTGTTAACGATTTCTTCTTTTATTCGTATCCATTGCTCTGATTCTTCCGCTGCTGAATGTACAGTGCCTGATATTTCTAGATTAGACTCTGTTTCATTGTTATTGCTTATTTTTTCAACATTAGTTAGTCTGCTAAGATAATCAGCTACCTTATTTTCATGGCCTTTTAAATATTCTATTTTGAAATTAAATTCTTGAAGTTTTAAAAGCCATCTTTGATGTCTTTGTGAAAATTCTTTACCTTTATACTTGTCATTCATGTACTTGATCGGTATATGATCGGTTCTAATTTTAAATTCATTGTCATGTAAGTATGGCCTGAAGTAATTCACTGCATAGACAATTGCTAAGAACTCTTTGTCAGTGGTGCTATAACTTTTTTCATGTTTGTTTAAGGTCCGCGACACAAAACATATTGGGTGACCTTGCTGCGATAGCACTGCTCCAATAGCATAATCACTGGCATCGGTTGTTACAACAAATTGCTTGTCAAACTCTGGATACTTCAATATCGGATGACTTGTTATGAGATTCTTAAGTTTTTCAAATGCTGTATTGAGGGTCATTAGAATTAATTTTATTGTCTTTTTGAAGGTACTTAATCATTGGGTATGCTACCTTGGCATAATCCCGAATGAATTTTCTGTAAAATCCAGTCATTCCTAAAAACCCTTAATTGTTTTTCTGTTTTAGGTACTGGAATTTCCTGAATTGTTTTCACTTTTGTTGGATTTGGCATCATTCCTTCTTTTGTTAGAATGTGTCCTAAAAAAGCTGTACTTTTTTTCATGAAGCTACATTTGTCGGACTGAATTTTTAAATTATGTTGCTGCAGTTTAGAAAATATTTTGCTTAATAATAACTCATGTTCCTCCAAAGTAGTAGAAAAAATAAGGATATCATCCAGATATACCACACAAATTTTATTAATATATTCTCTCAAAATATAGTTCATTAATCTCTCAAACGTTGCCGGAGCGTTTTTTAAGCCAAAAGGCATACGAATGTATTCATAGAGACCTGCCGGGGTGACAAAAGCAGTTTTTTCTATATTTTTTAGCTAACAAAATTTGATGATACCCGTTTGCCAAATCGATCGTGGTGAAATATTGAGCCTTTCCAAGCTTATCCAGAATGCTATCGATATTTGGCAATGGATATTTATCATTAATTGTCACTTGATTGAGACGTCTATAATCAACAACAATTCTGAATTTTGAACTCCGGAGCTATCTAATTTCTTTGGAACTACTATTATAGGGGAGGTATAGCGGCTTTTACTCTTTCTAATGATACCTTGAGCTTCCATTTCTACCATTTGCCTCCTAACTTCTGCTTCATGCTTTGGTGGGTAGCGATACAATTTGGAATTTATTGGATTGTCTGTTGTTGTATTTATTTCACGAGTAATTGTTGTCGTACTCGTCAATATGTCGTTTTCTTTATAAAGTAGTTTATTATATTAGAGATTAATTTGTCAACAACATTTCTCTCATTTTCGTTTAAGTCTTGTAATTGATCTTTTTGTATTTTACATGGTCCAGTACATTAACTTCAAGAGATTTTGACAGAAAAGGTAAAGTAACTCCATTAGTCAAATATATTAGTTGATCTTCAAAGACTATTTTTTTTTATATTATTGGCAATGAAATCCATGCCCAACAAAAAATCATATGGCTTATTCATTGATATTGCAAGCCATTTGATTCTAGCATTGCATAAGTACTGAAATTTGTTAAATTTCTGCACTCTACCTTCTATTGTATTTATTGGTGTTGTGGTATCATTTATTATTTTATATTTGTCTTCAGAAATTCTGTTAGTATTAAGTAAATTTACAGTTGACCCTGTATCTAATAATGCAAGAAATTCCTGGTTTTCTATTGTTACTTTAAGTAATATTTTATTATGATCCGAGGCTAGTTGATAAAAAAAACATCTTCAAATGCACTTGTTTCATTTGGAGTTTCACTAACAACATGTACCTCCAACGGCTCATTTTTACTATTTTGTCTGCTATTTTGCCCACTGTATTGGCCCACTGTTTTGTCTGCTATTTTGCCCACTGGTTGGTTGTTGCTATTGAACGATTTGCAATTATTTGACCGTTGCGTTGAATTATTGTTGTTGTGAAATTTGTTATCTTGTTCGTTTTTGTTATGATAATTTTGTTGTTGGTAATTTTTTATAAGAAGACTATTTTTTAAATTTCCATCGTCTTGACCTATGAAAGAATTTACAATTTCTCTAATTTCTTGAATTTTCATTTTTTTCATAATAACAAATGCAAGGGTGCCTGACACTAATTCTTTGACTCTCTGTACAAGCATACCACTAAATACATTACTTATAGTTTCAGAATCATCTTCATATGATGCAAATTCACAAATGTTCTCTAATATTTTTGTAATTTTTGTAATAATTAATTTAATTTTAACCTGGATCTTCAGGTTAAAGATGATTTTAAACACTTCATCAGCATTTGTATCGAAATCTGCTAGGGCTCTGCTAACTGCATCAACGGAGATTAATGAGATTGGAAACTCTTTTATCTTCAGATAAAGATAAAAAAAAGATCGATTTTTTATGATCTGGTGAATTTGGCTACATTTCTTTTGCGGCCAGAAAGAGATAGCAAGTGACGCTTTATCTTTTGACGGTATTATTCACCAACATTTTTTGCAAGCGGTTGCCACCATAAGTAGACAAAGTGAAAAATGTGGGCATAAATTTATTACTGTGGGTATTTTTATGTGATTGCAGAAATTTGATTAAAATATTATTTAATTTAGTTCAAATATATTATTTATATAGTTTTCTATTTATATTTGTAAAATTTATAATGAAAAAAAGATATAAAGGATATTTTTTTACTTCTTTATTAGATGACAATTCTGAAAATTATAGAGATCATGCTGTTTCTACACCACCATTGAGATAAGAGTCAAGGGGCGTTACCGATTTTTTAGGGTGTTCAGTTCCCCAGTAGGCCTATATCACCCGTGTACATGCAACTACAACTACAAAACACACTAAATTTATTAATATTAATTACTAATATTAACTACTAGTTAATACTAAAAGAAAAAATAAGTAAATGTTATGTAATACATGCAAAACCTTACTTCATGCAGACCACTGGGTAATGATTTTATAGAAATAGATTAAGGGGAAGAATGCGAGTCGCAAGTGGAAGCAAATGACAATATATTTACAACAAACTCTTTTTATTTATTTATGTGTTATGCGCAAAATCTAATTTCTCATATTAGGTTCGAAAATACTTCTATTAAAAAACCTTATAGTAAAGCACATTTTACTATATGTATATGCAAAAGCATAAAAATGTCCATTTGCTTTACATCCGCAGGCACAAGTTCTGTAATACGACGTTTTAAAACAATATTAATAAATATTTCTGAATAACAGCTTAAAAAGCGGGAAACAGAGATTAAAACCACTTTTCTACTAGGAGCGATATGGCACATTTTTACATTTTCGACATGCAACCGTTCAATTAGATTTGTTTTTGTAACACTTGTATTGAAACTCACCGTTTTCAGTCGAGTCTTCGAAACTCACCCGCCTGTGATAAACAAAGGTTTGTTTACCCTTTTGGCGGGTGAGTTTGCATACAAAATTTATAGAAACAACACGCGGCTGTTTTTTTGAACAGCTGTTTTGTTCTAAGTTTCCAATCTCGTTATCTCTGCTGCATCAATAAATGACGACAAAGTACCTGCTTCTCCTTGAAACTCCGGTAAATGTCGGATTTCCTTTTCAATTTTTGCTCTCCATGAAATGGGTTGGGAACTTGCTATTACTAGCTGTGTAAGAGCGGCTAAGCATTGCTCCATGGTTTTCTGACCACTGTTCGCCATTGTAAGAAATTTGTTGGCGTTTTTTTCTCGTCTTGTATCTTGTAAAATATGCCTGTGTTGTTTCTGCGTTAATTAGTAAATTTTGCTTTAATCAACTTTGTTGCTCACTTTTGGCTTAATTTTACGTTTTACTGTTTTCTTTTGTTCATGTGAGTTAATGTATAGCACTGAAGTTATTTACGTGAACAAGATTGTTTTTAGATTTCGTATCACTGGATTCCATTAAACTTTTGGAATCCTGCCGACTGCGCCACTTAAAAAACAATATCTGCGACTTAATTAAATAAAAAGAAGAAGTTGTTCTTCTTTATTTGCTTCAACTCTCAATGACTTACATTTCATAACTGAACAATTCAAAAACAAGAACAAATAATGGAATCAAAAAGAGAGTCAAAAAATGAAATAGAACACAATTCACGTATAGCGAATTCGCGTATCTCGCGTAACGGTACGGAGGGAGCCACGTCTAGCAGCCGCACATTTCGAACAACGAAAATAATTTTTCGACAACTCCTTGAACGCAATGTCAGCTGGCAACATGTTTACGGATTTTCAGTGAAAGAATTCATTGCCATCCTCGCATTTTATTTTGTCTTGGCCGCGGCCAACTTTAAAGTTGCACACACAAGGCATTGTAAATAAAAAAAAATCGCGAATAGCAAAAAAGAGTACGTGTTGATACGGCTAGTGCACAAGACTAAAAATGCACATATGAAAATGTCTTAGGTGAGCTCACTAAAAGCTTTGTGTAAACGCGTATAAGTACAAAACTCATTAATTTAGCTATTTATATGAGTACCCTTGATGTTTTTTGTAATTTTACAAATTGCTGGTTAATCTGTTATTTCAAATCTAAAAATTGAATTAAATAACCAATTCATTCTTAGATTTCTATTATTAGTATTATTATTATTATTAAGCTTTACTTAGGCAAATGCAATAAGCAATACTCGCATAACTGCCCACGTACCGGTATAATTCGCGAAGACTTCATACACAATGTTCAATATAAGGTACAACATTTGAAGCTACCGATGGATATCCGCTTGAAGAGTTGGTATTAAGTGGTAAGTGATCCGACAGATGCCCAACTGAACTTTAGACGCATTTTTTTTCTTTTGGCTTTTGACTTGCAACGTGACTGGTTGAGTGGGGTCAATTAGCCTGATGGTCTCCCGGCGATCACTCCGCTTACTGTCCGATTCTACTGACTACGGTCACACGGCTTCGGCTTTCCCGACTAAGGTCAAACGGCTTCGGCTTTCGCGGCACCGGCCAAACCGAGCACTGGTGGTTTGCTTCAAAGACTACAAGACTGGAAACTCTTTTTTCGCTTTAAATGTATTGGTGAAATCTGGCTTGGGTGGCGTAGATTACAAAAACAAAACGCATGTAATTTTGACAGTTCGGGAACGAACTTTGACAGTTCGTGAATTTGTTTACAAAATATTTTGAGTGAGGAATGAACTTTTGTTCTTCTTCATAGAAAGAAGCCAGAAATATGATTTTTCAAATACGTAAAACAGACCCATGGGATAGTTTTAAAACCAAGGCACGCTTCTAGAAATGTAGATGAAACCTTTTTTAAGTCTTATAGTTGCACAATCTTGAATATTTTGCAAGTAAAAGGAAGTTAAAATTCATAAAAATTGCTCATTTCACAAATTTAGTCAGCTGTTTTTAACCTACCATGCATATTTTTAGCCGAAAGAGATGCCAACGTATTCAACATTTTGTGTTGAATATTAATGTGTGATTTAGTTTAATCTTTGAGTTTATATCAAACTATGACCTTGTTATATGTAATAGGGTCCACCCACTTTTCGCAACAAGGACAGGTCAGAGGTGTTAGACATAACCCTGTAGAACGATAGGGACATCACCATTGAGGGTTGGAGAGTATCCACTGAATGCTCATTCTCTGATCATTCCAGGATACTCTTCAACATCAAGACCACGAAACCACCAAAAGCACCCCCATTTCTAAACCCCAAGAAAACTGGCTGGACAAAGTTCGCAAATCTTATCCCTGGATCACTGTCCAAGTTCAACCCAGGCGAAGAAAACAAGAACACTGATTCCTTAGTCAGACTTCTCTCGGAAGGACTCCGCAGCGCCTTTAATGTCTCATGTCCAATCAGCCGACCACGCAAAACAGCCAAAGCGGCCTGGTGGACCTCAGAGCTATCGGCGCTGCGGAAAACATCGAGATCGCTCTTCAACAGAGCAACCATAAGCGGCAAGGACACAGACTGGGCTTTATAGAAAGCCGGTCTCAGAGCCTATAAAAGCAGAACCAGAGCGATCAAGAGGGATTCCTGGAAGGCATACTGCGAGTCAATATGCGCAGTCAAAGAGGCCGCAAGGCTCCGCAGAGTGCTTTCTCGAGAAAGAGCAGTACCGAGCAGCATCCAGCGGTCGAACGGCTCGTGGACTCAATCCAGCCTCGAAACTCTGGAACTCCTGTGCATCACTCACTTTCCAGGTTGTACCGACAGAGCTACGGACGTGCCTTCAGCTATCCGGACGGCGGTCGACAACAACACTGACAACGAGTCACGAGGAGTAGTAAACGCGGAAAGGATCTCTTGGGCGGTTGAATCCTTCCAGCCCTATAAAGCTGCGGGCCCAGATGGAATCATTCCGGCCATGCTTCAGAGAAAAGAATATTTAAAGAATGCCTCACAAGGAGGTACATCCGAAAGGAGTGGAGGGAAGTAAGGGTTCTATTCCTACCTAAGGCAGGCAGACCCTCCCACAGCTCCGCTAAGGACTTCAGGCCCATCTCCCTCTCGTCATTCCTACTAAAGACTTTGGAGAGGCTGGTGGACCTGTTTATCAGAAACAAGATCACACACCGGCTGTGTCGGTCTCAACACGCCTATCTTAAGGGCAGGTCGGTTGAGAGCGCACTGCACTGTGTGGTCCCTCGAGGTAAAAGAGTTTACCCTAGGGGCATTCCTTGATATAGAGGGGGCATTCAACAATGTCAACCCGAGAGCGATCAGTAAAGCCCTGAAGTACTTTGAAGTGCCCCGCACCATTAGTGACTGGATTGGTAACATGCTGGAAAGCAGAATTATCAATGCAGCCATGGGTGCAAGCAACTCCCCCAAAAACGTCACACGAGGAACACCTCAGGGGGGGAGTTCTCTCCCCTCTGTTGTGGCTCATAGTGGTAGACGAATTGCTAAGAGAATTTCCAGGTACGGGGGGCAACAGCATACGCCGACGATCTAGCCCTACTAATACCGGGGAAATTCCTCAGTACCATTAGCGAGCTAATGTCACAAGCACTTGGAAAAACTTCAAGGTGGGCAGACAAGAATGGCCTTAGCATCAATGCCTCAAAAACCGAGCTTGTCCTTTTCACTAGGAAGTATAGAAGTATAAAATACCAGACTTTAGAAGACCAAGCCTGGATGGCCATATTCTTCATCTGTCTGATGACGTGAGATATCTTGGCATAGTTCTAGACAACAAACTCTCCTGGAAGAAGAACATAGCCGAAAGGAGGAAAAAAGGACTGAACGCCCTATACACGTGCAAGAAGGCCATTGGTAGGACCTGGGGCCTGCCGCCGTACATTGCCCATTGGCTGTACACGGCGGTGGTCCGCCCAATCCTAACCGGAGCGACAAGAAGCACACCGCAGGCAGGGCAGGAAATGATGTTGCATCTCCTTCCCTTAGGCATCTTCATTTTGAGCTCAGCAGGGAAAAGCTTCCTCAGGCTACGAGGTCTCAATCTCTGCAAGGAGACTCATTTTGGACACGCTACCGTACTTCACGCGCTAGAGCAACGAAACCCCAATTCTAGGATGACCCTGGCCGCTGAAACGGATTACATTCTTCCGAGAATTGACTTTGAGGGAATACCCAGAATCATCTTTCCGAGCAGGGAGGAGTGGTCGTCTGATGGACAACTACAACTCAAAGGTATTTCGATATACACGGACAGCTCAAAGACCTGCGTAGGAACAGGAGCCGGTTTCTGCTCCAACACGCTGCAAGCACAGCGATCATACAGATTGCCAGACGAGTGCAGCGTGTTCCAGGTGGAGATCTTCGCGATCGAGCGGGCGGCTAACTATGTCTTAGAGGAAAGGGTATCTGGAACAGATATAAATTTCTTTGTAGACAGTCAAGCTGCCATAAAAGCCCTAGGCTCGACGGAGATAAAATCAGAGATTGTCTTGAAATGCAGAAGGAAACTGAGGGACCTAATGAGGACCCACATCGTCAGGACCTGCTGGGTACCAGGCCACTCGAACATCGAAGGTAATGAGCGAGCAGACCTCCTGGCTAGAACGGGCACCTCACTGGGGGCCGAAGAAGCAGACTCCTCTGTTAAGACACCTATCTCCAACCAGAAAAATTCAATAGACACCATAGTTGCAAACATAACCAACCACTCCTGGAAAACCAGGCCGGACTGCGTTGTCACTCGCTCTCTATGGTCAGAGCTCAATCGGAAAAACTCTAAGACGATACTCTCAATGCCCAGAGAAAAACTTAGGGTGATAGTAGGAGTGATCACAGGGCATTGCCCCATAGGGGCCATGGTGGACAGGTGGAAGCCTGGCACCAGAGTGGATCACTGCAGATGCTGCGACGACGTGGATGAGGAGGAGACTATCCACCACCTGCTCTGCCAATGCCCAGCCCTTGCATACCGTCGCCTCCGCAGTGTGGGGGCGGAGTACATCGAGAGGCTGACAGAGTTGGCAGGGCGTCCAGTGACTAGTCTCATAAAGCTGATTAAAAGCACCAGTCCAGCTTACACTCGACCACTACCCCACCTTCTCGGTGAGGCCAGGTCTGAGTAACTGACCGGAACAGCGAGGTTCCCACAGAACCACTGGAGGGCACTCACAATGGGCCTATAAGGCCTAGGTGGAAGTGGCCGCTTCGCGGCCACACGCCCTGTTAACCTAACCTAGTTTAATATTTAGTTAATTGTGATTTTAGCTATTTTGGTCTTTAATTTAAATGAATTTAATTTTAAATGCATGAATTGAGAATTTGTTTATGTTTAACTAATTTTAATTTAAATAAATGAAGAGTAAATTTATTTGTGTTAACACATTTTAATTTAAATAAAAGAAAAATGAAGAATTACAAAAACAAATAAGTTTACATTACTTTTTACCAGAGGTTGAAACTTTTATAACTTTTATCAAAAAAGTCTTTTGAATAACTGTTATCAAAGACTTTTATTTTTAAAAGTCTTTCATAAAAGTTATTTTGAGACTTTTATATTTAAAAGTCTTTGAAAAAAGTCTTTTGAAGACTTTTATTTTTAAAAGTCTTTGAAAAAAGTCTTTTGAAGACTTTTATTTTTAAAAGTCTTTGAAAAAAGTCTTTTGAAGACTTTTATTTTTAAAAGTCTTTCATAAAAGTTATTTTGTGACTTTTATTTTTAAAAGTCTTGGGAAAAAGTTATTTTGTGACTTTTATTTTTAAAAGTCTTGGGAAAAAGTTATTTTGAGACTTTTATTTTTAAAAGTCTTGGGAAAAAGTCTTTTGAGGACTTTTTCGTCTAACTTTTTTGAAATAAAAGTCTTTTTTAAAAGTCTTTTGAAGACGAAATGCGCTGTGGCGAACGGTGGAGGAACATGAATGAATACATATATCGCTATGAGATTTGGTGCGAAGTAAAGAATTTGAATCGTCACTCAGCGCACGCTGCGTGTGTGTATCAATATCTCGACTGAAGCCCTTATCGGCAGCGGGTACAGCGGCGACAATGCTTTAAAACAACAACTCATTGCTCAGCTTGTGTGTGAATGACTGTGTTGTTATTGTTGATTGTTTACGTTATAGGGTTATAAAGGATTTAAAGCAGAACTACTAATGCAATGAATTTTGATCGAAAAATTGTTATTGGTACCAAAATCTAGTTAGTCGCATGTCACTTTAGAGTTAGTTAACTCTCAAACGGCTGCACCGATTTCGATGCGGTTTTCACCATTGTATTGCAAATTTTTAATGCAATCGTATTCATAGATGAGATTTTTTTTTTCATTATAATTTTATACCTAAAAAATATCTATGATTTTAAATACTTTTGCGTCGCTGATTTGGAGCAAAGGCAAATCTTGTAACCAAAACAGAAGGTACAGAACACTGTGGATGTGTTGGCGTACCGTACGATTTTTTGGTGACAGGTATTGCAAACAGATATCGCATTTCAGCACACAAAACTTGGCGGATATGTTTTGTGTGCTGGTAGTTGTTGTTGTTTTTAATTTTCACAACTTTTGTTGAAACAAATGCAATTAATGATGGGAACTTCCATGCCTGTTTTGCCTTAACCCTTTCGTGTGATATATGTACATAGTTCTACTTACAAAAATGGTGGAATGCAAAAATGATCATTATATTGCATAGCAATAAAAAAACAAAAGGTCAAAACAGAAATTTTCTTAGAAATTCTGAAAAATTACGCTGGCAGTTTAGGTACCATGTTTGTCGGCTTTATGGAGCCCAATAATTGGTGTACTGTCAGGTATAAAATTATAATGAAAAAAACAATCTCATCTATGAATACGATTGCATTAAAAATTTGCAATACAATGGTGAAAACCGCATCGAAATCGGTGCAGCCGTTTGAGAGTTAACTAACTCTAAAGTGACATGCGACTAACTAGATTTTGGTACCAATAACAATTTTTCGATCAAAATTCATTGCATTAGTAGTTCTGCTTTAAATCCTTTATAACCCTATAACGTAAACAATCAACAATAACAACACAGTCATTCACACACAAGCTGAGCAATGAGTTGTTGTTTTAAAGCATTGTCGCCGCTGTACCCGCTGCCGATAAGGGATTCAGTCGAGATATTGATACACACACGCAGCGTGCGCTGAGTGACGATTCAAATTCTTTACTTCGCACCAAATCTCATAGCGATATATGTATTCATTCATGTTCCTCCACCGTTCGCCAAAGCGCATTTCGTCTTCAAAAGACTTTTAAAAAAGACTTTTATTTCAAAAAAGTTAGACGAAAAAGTCCTCAAAAGACTTTTTCCCAAGACTTTTAAAAATAAAAGTCTCAAAATAACTTTTTCCCAAGACTTTTAAAAATAAAAGTCTTCAAAAGACTTTTTTCAAAGACTTTTAAAAATAAAAGTCTTCAAAAGACTTTTACTTTTAAAATAAAAGTTAAAAGTTAACTTTTAACTTTTACTTTTATTATAAAAGTTAAAAGTTAACTTTTAACTTTTACTTTTAAAATAAAAGTTAAAAGTTAACTTTTAACTTTTAACTTTTAAAATAAAAGTTAAAAGTTGACTTTTTTGCTCAAGGCCATTGCCATAACAGTTATTTTCAGGCTCTGCTTTTTACTATTTCTAAACAGCTTAAAATTCGTGAGAACCTCGAGAACTCATAAATGAAAAATATTTTTTCTATTAATGTTCACTTAAAAACATTGGTATCCCTGCCACTAACTCACCCCAACATTTTGTGGCGGTGTGGTAACAAAGCAAAACGATTTACCTTGTCAGATATCATGCTTTGAGATGGCCTGTTTTAACGTGTAAGAAGTCGACAATTTCACCATAAAATTCACATACACTGTATACACATACACTGAACACGCGGACGGACATTTTTTTGAGCTCTCTCACGAAATAAGAGGAGTTTCCAGTCTTGTAGTCTTTGGTTTGCTTGCAGAAGTGTAAGCAGGTAAACCCTTAGTAGCTGCGTGAGTTCCGAACGCTCCGTACATGAATCGTAGCTAATCGCTTGCATCCTATAAGCTTTTCCTTTGATACCTACCACAGAGTATCGTTACCGCTGTAACACACATGACAAACTAGACGTAGTTACAGAGCACCGTGTCCTTTATAAACGATTACGCGAACCGTAGCGTAATACCAGCAGCTTCGTTCGTAAACAGTCTACACTAGCGACGTTGCTCCCGCGATTATCATAAGCAAACTTGTTGTAAAATATTTGTAAGTAAAGAAATAAATAAAACGATTTTCCGCTCGAGCCAAATCCTTAGCGATTATTGAGTTTTGCTGGCTCCACTAAGCCAGCAGTGTGTAATTCTGGCGTCAAAATCACCTGAGTGCTATCCCAGCCCACGACAAAAACTCGCTACAAGGGAAAGCACAGGTTAAGGCATTTAAAGAAGATAATAACCTTATTGTGACTATAAAAATTCCACTACCAGAGTAAGAGATTTATAATTCTCAAGGCATACCCTATCTCCATTTTTCTAGAAGGGAAATGGGACGTCACTACGCAAGTAACGTACGACTACATGGCAGTTGGCTAGAAGCCAATGGAAGTTCTGGGAGCTGAATGAATGCCAAAATGAATGGAATGGAAGACACAAAGCGAGCTGAATGAATGCCAAACAATCCCAGGTAAATCAGGAATAAACGATCAAGAACAATTAAGGGTGTGGAAGAGAAATGGGAAGACATTAACGGGAACCAGTAAGATCTGTGAAATCACTCTACTGCATCAGAACAATATAGAAGCCTGTAAACAACAAGCGAGCTTTCCGAAGCGGCTGTTGCAAATAATTTGTTCTGCAAAAGTTTAGGAAAAGGGGATGTTAGTGTCTTCTGAATAGGCGAGGGATATTGATGTAAATATTACTGAATAAATACGGGCAATCAATGTATCCATATGTAACATACAAATAGAGTTGAACATCTTCCTTCGATCCTCTAGCGAAGAAAGGTCTGACAGTTTAAGTCTCGATCTACAAGATGGCATATTTTTAGGGTCCCATAGCAAGCTCCGTAGGCAAAAGAGAAGAAATTACTTTTGCATCGACTCGATATCAGCAATGTACAATAATGACTGGGGCTCCAAACTGGGGAGCCATATTCCGAAATAGGCTGCACCAAAGAGATAAAAAGCAGCTCCGTTATATATATGGATCGTTAAATTCTTTTGACCATCGTTTTATGAAGCCTAAGGTTGAGTATGCTTTTTACTCGTCTAAACGAGTATTTAGCTCCTTCTCCATTCAACAAGAATCTTAGGAAACCCATGAAGTTCCAATTTCATAATCAGCAACTTATGGTTCACAACATCAAATGTTTTGGTAAAGTCGGTATAAATCACCTCTGTTTGCACAGCCCATGAAAAATTATTGATCGTTTAGATAGAAATTCTAATAAGTTAGTAGTCGTAAGTTAGCGCACTCAGCTTCGCAATACCACTGTAATTCATTATGTTGCATTTATTTCCAGATTTGCGCAGTGAGATAACATAAGAGGAACTTTCACGCCATCGGCAAATAACCTGACCGAAGTAAGTAATCGGAAAGTATAGTTACAGGGGCACTAATTCGTCCGCACAAAATATTTAAAATACACGACGGTATATCTCCGGACCATGGGGTTGTAGTTACATTTCATAGATTTTAAGGCATCTAAAACTGTGTCCACATCAATTGTTGGCAACGGAATAGAGCCCGAGGAAATGTGAATGAGTAGATTAAAAAGTCATAAGTAGCGATAGAGTATGTTTATTTGAAAAACTCCGCAAAGAGATTGCACATATCAATAATATCATTCGACGTCAGTTGGTCCAGTTTGATAAACGTAGGGTAAGTTTCATTCCATAGTTTCATATTTACAAAGTTCTAAAAACCCTTCGGATCCAAACGCAACTTGGATTTGACTTTATCTAATTAGATATTGATACT
The DNA here is from genome assembly GCA_949629155.1 of Myopa testacea. NCBI lineage: Eukaryota > Metazoa > Arthropoda > Insecta > Diptera > Conopidae > Myopa > Myopa testacea. The sequence continues at coordinate 36,373,987 of OX451347.1, read as the reverse complement.
CAAGAACCTGTCTACCCCCTAATCTAATCCACTGTCTACCCCCAAATATTATTCTTGGAGAATGGTATTGTTTCCCCGTATAAGTGCGGGTTTTTAAGATCGACTAATTTCCGTTTATTGGTAAAAGGTACAATAACAGTCTTCGGGTTCACAGAGAGTTGAACTTTGTTACACCATCTCTGTACCTCAATGAGTGCCATCTGAAGGATCTCCGATACGATTTCCTCGAACCTCCCTCTGACGGTGACTGCTATATCGTCTGCATACCCTATGGCATGGATTCCCAACGAATTCAGGGTGTTGAGAAGATCATCCATTACCATAGACCATTGAAGGGGGAGAGCACTCCGCCTTTCGGACAACCCACCGTAGTTGTCGCAGATAGGGTCACTTCGTCGATGTTCGACTTTATGATCCTGTCGCGGAGCATGTTCTTTATCCATCTCGTTACAGTGGGTGGTACGCCAAAGTTAATGAGAGCGGTAACTATGGATTCAAAAGACATATTATTGAAGGCCCCTTGAATTTCCGGGAGAGCAATCATACAGATTTCTTTGGAGACATTGCCCCTTCAATTTTCATCATTACTTCATTTAGCACCGTCTCAGTAGATTTTCTTTTGGCATAAATTATGTTAGGAGAAGTCGTTATTAGTGTTTTGGCTCGGTTAACGTGCCCGTCGAGTGGGATAGTATGCAATATTTCTCAATTTCACTTACATATATCGCAATATTAATATGTTCACAATTAAATCGTTCCCAATTTAATTCCTTCGGAATTGCTTTCTTTCTTTTTTGTTATTTTTCGAGTCAAGATATTTGATTTGGATACTGGTTTCTTTCGAATTTAACTTAACTTCCATAATTATTTCCATACAGAGTGCCATGGTTGCTAACTTAACTATCGAATTTAAGCTCGCCAGAACGTTGACCGAAACTTATTGCTTACGAAGCAAAGTTCTGTTGGTGCATTAATATCTTGTCCTTGATTCCCTTCCTGACTATTATTATTAAAAGAATAATAACGTTGGCCTTGAAGATTTTGGCTACATGGAACTCGAAATTGCGTTTACGAGATACAACATACCTCCACACTTAGGGAAAGAAAAAGGTAATATCTAGAAGAGAGAAGTTTTCCTTATTTCAATATTATCGATTGGTATTTACACTTAATACTATTAGTTTTGTAATCATTGTTTTTTTTAATATACATATATAATCATCTAATACAATACAATCGATATACAATACAATACATTATACAACACAATACGATATACAATACTGGTATGATACGATATACAATACCGTAAGTCTCTCCTGTGTGTATTCCGGCGATGTACACACCGTTCTGCCGATGTCTGCTCTTCGATTTGTTGACTGTACTATTTTGGTTGCTTCTCAAATGTGGTTGTTCGGTATATTGATGTCCCGTGGCTGCTCCAGAATTTGGCTCATATATTGTTTGCTTGATATCTAATCCATGTGGAAGGTTGAAGATAAGATTTTTGCCAGAATCATCATTTGTAAAATAATGCAAGCGCTGGTATTCTTGCTTCACTTGTAGTTGTGGCACGTTTTTACTTCGACGCCACTTGAAGTAATACTTCAAGTTTTGTCCCTAAATTTGAATTCTGTAACTGTTGTTGTTGTTATAACGTGCTGTGTAGCAGATGAATGGGCCGCAGTAGATTGTACGGTCAAACCTATGATTTCATTAATAGTTCGTCTAATCGGTGTTTTATTACCGTCGCCCCCACTTGATGATGCTGTCTCATACGCGATAACGTATGTCGAACCTTCGCTCGAATGTAGATTAGTAACAACGGCAGCATGCAATCCGCTTCCAGGACTTAAAATTCCGAGCAGCTAAAATTCAACTGGGATTTTCGGAAAATCCCATCTGAAGCGTTGAAATAGTAAAATTAACATTTTGTGAGAGCGAGAGATCAGGTTGTGAGAGTAAGAGCTGCAGCTTGCGAGAAAGCGAGCACAAAAGAGAGCGCATTTGCTACAAATGAGTGTAAAGAATCAATGCAGTTGCCATAAGAATGTAGAACATCTTATATTAATTATAACAACAAAGGGTGGTGGCATAACAAACTTTCAGAGGCCCTATATCGTTAGAAACAAACAATAAAAAATTAAATCTTCAAATATTGAATGACATTTATTCATGATTCAGTATTTAAAGTTTTGATTTTTTTGATTGTTTGCCTTTAAAATTCGGGCAAGAACAATGTTTAACATTCATTACTTTCCTCAAACCCAAAGCGCCTTTGGACTTTGGTTTGTACAATGAACTTTTGCGTTCTTTAAAAATGTTTGATGGTGCACACAAACTTCCAAAATCAGATTGCAACCGATAATTTTTATTATGAATAAAAATTTCAGAAGCGTAATTTAATATTTCATCTGATTGAATAGAAATTGTTTTGCAGCTTTCAATGGCGATACACCGCGCTATAGCCGAAAAAAGTACCTAATCGATGTAAGTTCTATTGGGACATTGGGGAACTCAAAACTGTCCATGTTTGTATCGAAATAGGCCTGGTCATTTCCTATAATTAGTGTAAAATCTAAAGGCGCCGCCGTGTTGTATTCATTTCCATCGATTTCTATATCAGGAGATTCCTCAATATCAAGTGTTCTCGATTGAAAATCTACTGCTAAAAATATATCTTGATCAACAATGCAATTTGAGGTTTGTGTTGAATTGTAGTAATTTCAGTGACAATAATTTTGTTATAATGATATTGAATTCATATACTGAAGGATTTTCGCAATGGCCACCTTTAGTACCTACATACGAAAATGTATTTTCTAATGGGTCCTGATTGAACCAACTTGTTAAAAGTTATTAAGTTATTGTTAAAAAAGTTATCAGATTTCTCCTAAAAAATCTCTGAAGATAACGAAAGAATTCCATTTGTTGTTTGAATTAAACCATCGATGCAATAAATTTTATTGACGTTGTATTTTATTTCATTCAAATATCTTAATAGTTCCCGCAGTTTTATGTTAACGACGTTATTACTTTGTAGACCACTTCTAACAAAATTACGGTCATACAAATTTTTGCTGTTAAGGCAATAAAAAAAGGCACCAATTTTTTTTATGAAATTCGCTGTCGACCTGGCTACTTCTGTACTATTTCTTTTAATTTGTTTGTTAACATTTGCAGATTCTATAGCATCTGAACAGAATGGCTGAAAGAACTGCTGGCTATGAACTGCTAAGCTAACGCGTATTTTCAAAAGTTGTTGGCTGAATATGAGACTGAGTTAACTTTGTAATTTTTTTCAATTCAATTCAATTCAATTTTATTCGTCTATGATATAGTATCTTACAGACTTATACTATGCTCGCACTAGGCCGAAATTGCCCTCGAAATTGATACAATTTCATTTGAAATTGGCAGTGTTCGGTTTAGGCATTCCCAATTTCATTTGACGTTTCGTTTGTTTACTGCGCGAGAGTTTTATTAGAAAATAATGGAAATTGTCCAAGTTTTACAAATAATTAACTTATATATGGATTCTAATATGGCTGTTGCGCCTTGCCCCTCATAGCTGGTCAATTTTGTTTGATCAGTTTTCTATTAGCAACTCGACAGCCATTTTACCCCACAAATTTCGCTTTTTATAGCTTCTTTTCATTTTTCGAAAAATTCTTCAATGCCACAAGGCAGCTCTAAGGCTCTATTAATCTGCTCATTAATTGCGTAATTCGTTCTCCAACTAGGAATATGGAAGAATTCGAAATGTCTTAAACTTCTACATGGAATATTAAATAATAAGGAAATAGCCTTTAAAAGAGAACTACAGTCCACTATTCCATTAATCAAGTCAAATATGAACTCCAAGTGTTTGAATGCCCAAGAGAAGGCAGCGAGATCTGTAACTTAGAAACGGACTAGGAAATAAAGTTCTTAAAGTGAATTTAAGAAATTTACTTTGTATTATTAGAAAATAATATTAGAAATATCTACCATACTACAGTTTTCACACTTTACCTGGCATACGAGTGCTAGATCGATTAAATCTTCTTACGCATATTCACTTCAATTGTTAGTGAAAAATAAGAGAAACAAAGTCAATCTTCCGATTCCTTGATACTCATTAAAAAGATCTTCCGAACCTATCACTCCTTAGTAGATCTTTCAATTTTGCTTTGCTACGAACGCAGAGTCTTGAGTTCGCAGCCCAAATCGTCGACCACCATATTGAGCAGTTTTTCGACCAGACCTTAACTCGTTTCATGCAAACTAAATTTTGTTAGCATTTTTCGGCTCTATCTCAGTGATCGAACATCCGAGTCTCGATCGAGCAATAAAAAAAGGCACCAATTTTTTTTATGAAATTCGCTGTCGACCTGGCTACTTCTGTACTATTTCTTTTAATTTGTTTGTTAACATTTGCAGATTCTATAGCATCTGAACAGAATGGCTGAAAGAACTGCTGGCTATGAACTGCTAAGCTAACGCGTATTTTCAAAAGTTGTTGGCTGAATATGAGACTGAGTTAACTTTGTAATTTTTTTCAATTCAATTCAATTCAATTTTATTCGTCTATGATATAGTATCTTACAGACTTATACTATGCTCGCACTAGGCCGAAATTGCCCTCGAAATTGATACAATTTCATTTGAAATTGGCAGTGTTCGGTTTAGGCATTCCCAATTTCATTTGACGTTTCGTTTGTTTACTGCGCGAGAGTTTTATTAGAAAATAATGGAAATTGTCCAAGTTTTACAAATAATTAACTTATATATGGATTCTAATATGGCTGTTGCGCCTTGCCCCTCATAGCTGGTCAATTTTGTTTGATCAGTTTTCTATTAGCAACTCGACAGCCATTTTACCCCACAAATTTCGCTTTTTATAGCTTCTTTTCATTTTTCGAAAAATTCTTCAATGCCACAAGGCAGCTCTAAGGCTCTATTAATCTGCTCATTAATTGCGTAATTCGTTCTCCAACTAGGAATATGGAAGAATTCGAAATGTCTTAAACTTCTACATGGAATATTAAATAATAAGGAAATAGCCTTTAAAAGAGAACTACAGTCCACTATTCCATTAATCAAGTCAAATATGAACTCCAAGTGTTTGAATGCCCAAGAGAAGGCAGCGAGATCTGTAACTTAGAAACGGACTAGGAAATAAAGTTCTTAAAGTGAATTTAAGAAATTTACTTTGTATTATTAGAAAATAATATTAGAAATATCTACCATACTACAGTTTTCACACTTTACCTGGCATACGAGTGCTAGATCGATTAAATCTTCTTACGCATATTCACTTCAATTGTTAGTGAAAAATAAGAGAAACAAAGTCAATCTTCCGATTCCTTGATACTCATTAAAAAGATCTTCCGAACCTATCACTCCTTAGTAGATCTTTCAATTTTGCTTTGCTACGAACGCAGAGTCTTGAGTTCGCAGCCCAAATCGTCGACCACCATATTGAGCAGTTTTTCGACCAGACCTTAACTCGTTTCATGCAAACTAAATTTTGTTAGCATTTTTCGGCTCTATCTCAGTGATCGAACATCCGAGTCTCGATCACGGCGAAAAAGCGAAGAATTCTCTCAGAAACTTTCAAACAACGACAAATATGTACATTGAATTCGTATTTCAATGGTCACCTTGTAATATACCTCTTACTGTGATAGTTAAATAAGTGCATCGTGCGTTGCGTTGCTGTCAAAAGGAAATTGGAACACGCAGTCTTCTGGAAGTGGTTGAAATAAGCAACGCACTGATGGAGAGCACTACGAATTTCCAATTTTCGTTTGCGCTACGAAGTGATGTTGGCGGCAGATGTTAAAAAAAAGTTCAAGTGTGTGTGAATGTCTAAAAACTTTTTGTCAGAACATATGTTGACTCAACGCCGTTATTTCGGTTTAGCGCAGCATCGTTTTTAAGACGCAGTGATAAACGCAACGCAAGACCCACTAATTTAGGTACCACAGTTATATGGTGTTTTCATAAAATGGTTTTTCCAGGTTTTTGGAATAAACTGTTTTAAGCCCCAAAACCACTCGTAAACTGTTTTAACCCCCTTGAAATTTTTGTTGCGATTCCAGCGCTAAACCAAAATGCTTTTGGTTTTTAGCCTCAGTTTTTAGTTTGCAAGACTGTTTCGAAGTTCGGAATTGCAGACACACTATCTTTCTCTTTGTCTAGTGCAAATAAGTGAGAAAGAGATAATTTTTGTCACCAAACTATTCTTCCAAATGCCAAAAAAAACTCGACATACTGAGAGGAATTTGCTATTTACGATGTACGATTTTTCGCTTTCCAAATTCTGTAAACTTACGAATTCCGTCACCATACCAAAATACATTTCAACAATTTTGAATAATATTGTTATTTTATTCACTGTATTATAATTTAAAGCGATGCACAATTTTAAAAATAGCTGCGTAAATATACAAACAAAACAACAGCTGTTTATTTCTTCTTTTAGGTTTGACAGCCCGGACCGGATTATGTATGGAAACACTAGATCAGCTGATCGATTTTCGAACACCTTAACCGGATTAAATATTTTTATGGAAACGGGCTATTAGGCTTTTAAATAGCCTCCCCGGAGACGCTTGGATACGTTCGCATATCACGTTGCGTTACGTCTCGACTAAACGTTGCTGGATTGTTTATGGATGCTTTCCACATATCTAATCATAACATTATACATTTTTACCACTACGAGAGTTTAATTTTTAAAGTGAGTTTATTGAAGAGCTCTAGAACAAAATTTATATAAGGTATAAAATTTATTTAATTTTGTTGTGATATGGGAACAAATCTCCTTTAGCTCGTCATTATTCAATGTATGCCGTGATGGAACAAATCTAATATAGCCCATGAGCCCAGATTTTTTTGTCCATGTATTTAGAATTCCAAGAAAACACGAATGGAAGGAAACTTTCGGTATAAATGTAGTTTACGGGACTGGCTCAGTTCAGTCCCCTAAACTACACCTTAGCTCGCCTTCTTCTCCTGACTCTAACCATGTAAAAAATTTTTGGGGCGTGTTTAGGATTTATGGGCGTTTGAATGTAAAGAAATCTCAAATTTCAAATAGCGATATCTCCTAAACTATAAGGTTTTCCAGTAACAAATTGATAGCGTTCGAAAGGTCCTAGCAAGGTCGATATTTTAAGTCATAATCCTTTCTTGATTTTAACAAGTATTTATGGAGATAATTTAGTTTTAAGAAAAAATAGTGGAGGTTGTATTACAAAATATTTTTTTTTCTCTTTGATAATTAAGGTATATATTAAATTCAGGTTTCTTAGAGCCCATAACCTCCCCTTTTCAACGGTGTATAACATGATAGGGTATCTCCCACAGTTTCGACCACTTTTAATGAAATATTCAAAATTAATGTTCGGTGGATATCCGAACACGCATCTTAGACTTGACTACAGGAAACCTTTGTACCTTAGCGCGCATTGTTCAGTATTTAATATTTAAAATTGAAAAATTTTTATGAAAAATCGCGCTGACAGCTGGGCGTATATATAACCCACTAATGCCAATATCACATATAGAAGATGATCCAGAAGAAGAAGATTACGAAATTTATGTCGAGGATTTAGAGGATTAAGTCATTGTGCATGTAAATACAATTTTAATGAAATCTGACCACTGATGATTTTTACTTTATATCGGTTTTACATTACAAATACAATAAGTAAGTAGTAACAGGTAAGACGATGGGCTTTCACGATATATATTTTTTGTGGTACATTAATGTATTCATTTCCGAGCAAAACATCTCTGTTTCACGAGCACAAATTCATAATTATATAAAAATACGTATAACTTATAAACTGTTGGAGTGTTATGAAAACTATGTATAGCACAAATAAAGACAATAACAACCTTATTGTTATTGACCTTTTATTAGATCATCTTTCGTGAACATCAAACGCCCATAAATCCAAAATGGCTGCCTAACCCCGGAAATAAAGTACACACTTCCGGTCCTAACGGTAAAATCTAACGGTAAAAAAAAACTGAAAAAAATCGGAGAAAGTGCCGTAAACTGCATTTGTTCCCAGAACATACAATATATCCTGACGGCTTAAATAGGGCGCTTGTCGACCCCACCGATGTTGTTGTTTTTGGTGCTGACTCCAACAACAACAACAACTTTTGTTGATCTCTTGTCGTTCCAGAGTTATAGCCCTTTAAAGTTGAAAATGTTCAGGCCTGTCTCTCCTAAACCTTACAAAATACCTGTACGTTATTGATATTGCTGGAAAGGTAATTGAATTATCTGTCATTTATGTACAATAATATTTTGTCGAAAACCGTTCAGTTTTGGAGAAAAATGGAAATTTAGATTTTTCGTACTATTTTTTCCATTCATTAATTTTTTTCTAAGTATAATGTAAAAGTAACCCACATAATTATGCCAATAATAAGAAAGTACAGCCATTTCCTATTTCCCTTTCCTTTTCATAGACGTATATATCTTTGGAATTAGTGTAGGATCTCAGGAGAAAACGCATATTTGATAATTGCAATCAGGTACTCTCATAAAAGTGAAAAATTTTTATGAAAAATCGCGCGATTTTTCGCCTGCGGCGCATCTTCTCTCTCTCTCTCTGTAGTCTCGTAAAAGTGAAAAATTTTTATGACTACAATCATAAATTGTCTAATTCAACGGAAACATACAACAACAATGATACGAATAACGGTAACGGTCGTCATCATTTCAAAGTTGCAAAAAGAACACGATTGCAAAAGTAAGAGAGTGAAATATACAGAAAAAGGGCACTAATAAAATTCAAAAAAGTGCTGACATACTTACGCGATTGTGATTTTAAAAATTCGTTTTCTCCTAAGATCCTGGACTGATCGCGATGAAAAAAACATCTGTCGAAAGCTAAAAGCCTCTACTTTCTTATTATTGGCAAATTATGTGGGTTACTTATACATTATATTTAGAAAAAATTAATGAATGGAAAAAATTAGTACGAAAAATCTAACTTTCTATTTTTCTCCAAAACTGAACGCTTTTCGACAAAATATTATTTTACATAAATGACAGATAATTCAATTACCTTTCCAGCAATATCAATAACATACAGGTATCTTGTAAGGTTTAGGAGATACAGGCCTCAACTTTTTCAACTTTAAAGGGCTATAACTCTGGAACGACAAGAGATCAACAAAAGTTGTTGTTGTTGTTGGAGTCAGCACCAAAAACAACAACAACAACAACATCGGTGGGGTTGACAAGCGCCCTATCTGTTCCATCCTGACAACTCACCTAATCAATTAACCGCTCTGTGAAATGGTTAAGCGGTGTGTTTGGTTTTTAAGAAAAACGATAATAGAAAAACTACTTTGCATTTAATGTAAATCAACAATAACAACACAGGCATTTACACAAGTGGTGATTCTTCTCGCAGAACAATGAGTTCTTAGTAATTACCATAATAACCAGCTCTGTGTGAAGACCCCTATTATAGTCTTGATTTTTTAAACAGCTTTTAAATATTTTATGCAATTATATTGTTACTATTTACTGGTTTTTAGGAGTACAATCTTGGATACAGTTTTTGGAGTTTTAACTGAACTTGTAGGTCTATATATGTACATGCATCCCAGTACATACATATCTACATTGGAATGCTCTTTGTTGTTGACACTGAATACTAAAAATGATATATAGACAGAGTTTTTGCTTGGATGCCTCTAAATACATTGTCCGACTTACAAAGAAAGGAATGATTACAAGTACTTCAGCAAATAAAACACCGAAATTAATTATATTCATTGCGATATTTCTGAATTTATTAAGTTGGAGCTTTCAGGTAAGAATCTTTTAATGGAATTTTGTTCAATTTAAGTTCTATGTATTATTTCAATTGTGTTATAGCCTGTTCACATATAGCGGGTTTACTTAGGTTTCGGGTTTGGAGCTAAACCGAATCAAAAGCCCTGGTTTGTTTCATTGAAATTGTTGCGAATTTATCATAAATCTGCCTTGATTTCTGGGTTTATGAGTCGACATCCTATAACGAAGTTAACCGGTCCTCCGGATTTGTACGGGGGTTAGCTCGGCGGCTAGCCGTCTGAAATTTCTATATTCTGAAATTTTTCTAACAATAAAAAGTTTATTTACAGATATTAAACGTGTTACACTTGTTATTATTCATATACTGTGAGATCTTATGATAAGATACGCCGATGAGCGAAGAGTCAGACCACGCCGGATAATTTTATTTTATTTATTTTCATTTCTTGATGCAACCTTATAAGATGCAATCTTATAATGGAACAGATAAGGCGCTTGTCGACCCCACCGATGTTGTTGTTGTTTTTGTTTTTGGTGCTGACCCCAACAACAACAACTTTTGTTGATCTCTTGTCATTCCAGAGTTATAGCCCTTTAAAGTTGAAAAAGTTCAGGCCTGTATCTCCTAAACCTTACAAGAGACCTGTATGTTATTGATATTGCTGGAAAGGTAATTGAATTATCTGTCATTTATGTAAAATAATATTTTGTCGAAAACCGTTCAGTTTTAGAGAAAAATGGAAATTTAGATTTTTCGTACTATTTTTTTCTAAGTATAATGTAAAAGTAACCCACTTAATTATGCCAATAATAAGAAAGTACAGCCATTTACCTTTTCATAGACGTATATATCTTTGGAATTAGTGTAGGATCTCAGGAGAAAACGCATATTTGATAATTGCAATCAGGTACTCTCATAAAAGTGAAAAATTTTTATGAAAAATCGCGCGATTTTTCATACAAATTTTTCGCCTGCGGCGCTACTTTTCTCACTCTCTCTGTGATCTCGTAAAAGTGAAAAATTTTTATGAAAAATCGCGCGATTTTCGTAAAAATCGACGTAAAGAAATCTCTACGTCGAATAACATATTTTTGTACAGCAGTTTTCAGTATAGTATATAGAATACATTGGTGTTTCTGCTCTTATCATCCTGACTTATCTATATATATAAAATCCCTGTGCGTTTCTGTTAGCAAAATATGTCCGGGACTTTTTTTTGGACTTCCACATCTCTTAGAAATGTTATGTTTCTGTGCATCTAATGTTGATGAGAAAAATCGCAAATTTCAAAAATCCAAACGGCTTCGCCATTTTTTTGCAAAAAATCGGATTGGGAGGAAATTTGTATTTTTTTTCCTAGATTGTGCTGATTAATTTGTCAGATTTTATTATGAAAAATTTTAAAATTTAATAATTTAAAAATTTAATAATTTTTCATAATAATTTAATTTCATTGAATTTGTTTTGTTTGTAACTATTTTTGGCGGTGTTGTGTATAGTTGCTTAGAAAATTAACATTAATATATCGGAGGGTGAGCGATATCATCTAAGACTACTTCTATTACATGTGACAGGAGATATTAGTTTTGAGAACTGTGCACGGGGTCACATTCAAAACATTCAAAGAGGCATGCAAGGAGTTGGTTATCTTAGAAGACGATTCTGTGTGGGAAGCCACACTGGCTGGGAAGCCAGAGAATTGTTTGCTTTAATCTGTGTTTTTGGGTGCCTACTTCAGCCGCAGAAGACCTATTGTGAAAACACCCGGATCATTGTAGAACACACGCAGATTGTGAAAATTTAGCCCTACGCGATGTCCAAGAAATTCTCATTTTACATGGTAAAAATTGTACATACTTCGGTATTAAAACTCCATCTCAAGACTTGCCTCATGATGCCGGAGCAGCACTTGATATAAAGAAGCAAAAAGCAACAGGTCAAGATATGGTCGAATGTTTAAACGATGAACAGGGTGTGGCTTTAATAGAGTTAGATAGATGCAATATACACATCTAGCAGATCATCAAAATGCTTCTTCTTGGATGCACATGGGGGAGGTGGAAAAACTTACCTTTACAAAACCCTCTTGAGCGTGGTGCGAGGAAAGGGCGATATGGCGTTATCTGTGGCCTCCACGTGAATCGCGGTCAACTTTTTAAAAGGAGGTCTCACATACCATTCCCAATTAAAACTGCCAGTACCGCTGGTGGAGACGACGGTTATCACAAAAAATGTTGCTTTTAAAGAAATATTCTCAAACAATATTTGAATCAAATTCAAACAATCGATATTAATTGCGATTAATTTTTTACTTTTCATGCTACAAAATAAATAAACCAAAAAAGTGTAAGGTGAGAAGGTCCAAAAGACTTCGCAATTTTTTTTACGAAATAAAAAAAATATAATAACTTACTGGCGAAGTTAGGCTTATATACTAGTGTTAATATAAATCTATATATCTATACATATATAAAAATGAAAGGCCTGACTGACTTCCCATCAACGCACAGGCTAAACCCTTGGACCTAGAACGGTGAAATTTTGCACATAGGTTTCTTTTATGATGTATACGTCGAACAAGAAAGGATTTTTCGAAATGTGAAAAGGACATACACAGAATTTTTTCTTTGCACAGGCTAAACCCTTAGATCTAAAAAGGTGAAATTTTGCACGAAGGTTTTTTTATGATGTATACAAGGGAGACGAAAGGATTTTTCGGAAGTTTTACTTCTAAGGACTTCAAAAAGGACAAACACATAACTCTTTTGTTAGCCATCAAATATGGATTTTATTTTTTCACGAAAACATCTCGCGTAGAAATGCCTAAAAACCATTTTCAAGATTTTTCAAAATTCATCCTCTAAAGGTCCAAAAAAGGACATCGTTTGGTAAAAATACACCCAATGACGTAATAAAATAAAACGAAGCATGTTATGAATATTTTACAGAGAGGTTGTTTTATGATGTATACAAGGGAGAAAAAAGGATTTTTCGAAATTTTACTTCTAAGGACTTCAAAAAGGACAAACACACAATTCTTTTGTTAGCCATCAAATATGGATTTTCTTTTTTCACGAAAACATCCTGCGTATAAATGCCTAAAAACCATTTTCAGGATTTTTCAAAATTCATCCTCTAAACGTCCAGAAAAGGACATCATTTGGTAAAAATACATCCTATCACATAATAAAATAAAACGAAGCACGTTATGAATTTTTGTCATGTACCAAAGAATATATGTATTACAATATTCAAAACAGAGTGCTACGCTCAAGAGAGATTGTAAATTAATAGTTTGGGATGAAAGAAATGGCACATAAAAGCAGCTTCTAAGCACTCTAAAAGATATTACAGTGAACGATGACATGATGGCTGGACTCACTGTACTATTAGCTGGAGACTTTCGCCAGACTCCGTCTATAGTGCCGAGAGGAGCTTGGGCTGACGAAGTTCAGGCATCAAATCTTTGGCCCTTAATATAAAAACTGCACCTTAAAAACATGCGGGTGCATTTAAAGGGAGATGTTTTTGCTGACCAATTCTCCAAACTACTCCTGCAAATAGGAAACGGAGAATATCCGGAAACCGATGGCGAAATTCAAATTCAACCAAATCTTGCCTCAGTTGTGTCGACCGTTGACGAGCTAATAGAACGAATATATCTGGATATCCAAAACCTACACCATAAAACAACAGAGTGGTTGGGCGAACGTGCGATTCTTACACCTAAGAACGATCAGGCATCAACCATTAATGACACATTGCTGAAGTCATTTGAAGAAACAGAATATCTGTACAAATCGGTGGACACAGTATTGCACATAGATAACGTTATACACTATCCTGTGGAGTTCATAAATACACTTAACCCACCTGGTCTACCGTCTCACAAACTTAACTGAAAATAGCAGGATTTGATCTTAGGCAAGACTGCTTTTCACATGGGCAGTTTTACGTCGCCTGCTTGACTGCTCACCTAACAGTTTGGTTGTGCTAGCAACTGATGGCAAAAACTCTAATTTAGTGTATAAAGAAGTACATGAATTAAAACTAAACAGCAAGAAGATTAAACAAAACATTTCTAATATTGTACAATAAAAAATTTTAAAATTAAAATAAACACATAAAAAAACATATATAAAAACATACCAAATTAAAAATACAATGTAGTATTAACAAATAATATTTTATTTCCCGAGTAACGCCGGGTAGTTAAGCTAGTATATAATACATATCGGAAGTAACAGTACTAATATTTTTTGTCGTTACCACACGCTCTTTAAATGAAATGTCAGCAGTCAGTTGCTAGGGGTTAGGGTCCTTGTCTTTGTGGTCCTTCGACTGAGTGACAAAGTAACCCTACTACCTGTCCGTCTGAACCAATATTTCAATACGAAGCAATGGATATACGAAGATTCGCAGTGCCAGCAAGGCTACCCGGAGATTCACAAAGCTTTTTACTCCAGAGAACAATTAGATATCGCGTGCCCCTCGCGATCGAGGGCAAGGCTATCCGGGGATTCGCAATGCGGGTAAGGCTATCCGGAGATTCGCAATGGTTTTTACTCCAGAGGGCAATTAGATATCTCGTGTAAACTGGGTTTGGTTCGCGTCCATTTTTTCGACCAATAGTTCTTTCAAATTTCAAGGCTATCCGAGAATTTGCAGTTCCAGCAAGGCCGTCCGGAGATTTGCAATGGTTTTTATTCCAAAGGACATTTAGATATCCGCATGAGACGACGGAGAGAGTGACGTAGGTGGTATTTCCCTCCCTGTTCTCTATTCTAAAATTTGACGGTCATTTTTCTTTAGGACATCTTTATTGCAACCGCCTGAAAGTATTTTCATTTCACAAGACGAATAGCTGAATCTACATTCGGCTTTGTTTCCGATATTACAGCTGAAATGGAAAAAAATTAAGTGTTATAGTTATCCAATAATTGAAATATTTCGAATTTTAATACAATTAACTTGTCGACATGTAAAGCATTGTGCATAACCCAAGCAACATTTCCTCTGACACTGAAAAAAGTTCCATAGCATTATTAACCATTAAGTTATAACAAAGAAAATTACATTTATTTACTTCTTAATATGTTTTTATTATATATCCAAAACAACAACAAATTTTCTCTCCAATAACGGTAAATATGAAAAGAAATCCAAAAATAACTAAAAATATTATGTGCAAAACCTAAGCAACTTAATCTAATATTTAGTATAATAGCCATTATTTTTTATACAGCTAAACAAATTCGATGTATTGAAAATAGGTTTCCGATCGGATTTAGAATTACAAGAATTTTCCGATCAGAAACCTATTTTCAATACTAAAACGTTGCATAGGTATTAGGCGCTTAAAAAATAAGAAGGATTTGGTGACTGCAGTAAAGGAAGAAAGGGGAAACATCCCAAACAGCAGCTTTACAAAACTAATTGAGTCAATACATCAAATTTGTTTAGCTGTATAAAAAATAATGGCTATTATACTAAATATTAGATTAAGTTTTTGCACATAATATTTTTAGTTATTTTTTGTTTTCTTTTCATATTTACCGTTGTTGGAGAGAAAATTTGTTGTTGTCTTGGATATATACAGCTGTGAACACTAGAATAGCAGTGCGTTGGAATATATGATTACCATCCTAATTTTTAATAATATATTAAAAAAAAATTTATCGTTTGCACATATATCGGTTGCTCAAGTGTCAAGGGAAATTATTATAGCAATAAGCAGATTTAAATATGGCCACACTTAGGTAACGGTACATTAAAATTATCTATTCAGTATTTCTACCAAACATTAAAATAGCAGTGTTGAACCAATTGTTCTTGAACTTAGCGAAAAATCAGAATAATTCGATTTTCATCAACCAGTAAGCTTTTATTATTATATTAAAATTAATTTAAACAAAATGCCCGTGTTTTTATATTGGGTTTTGTTGTAGTGGGTCGTGCTAAACACTGCACTAATGAAAAAAGAGAACTAATTTTAAAACTAAGAAAAGACGGAAAATCGTACACAGAAATACAGGATATTTTGAGTTGTTCTGCTAAGTTAATATCTAATGCCATCAAATATCGAGAAAACCCGGAAAAAAGAGGTGGAAAACGTAAAACAACATCCCATAAAGACCGAATGATTTTGAGAACCTGCAGAAAGGACCCAACAAAATCGGCAGTACAAATAAAAAAGGAACTTAACCTTAAAATCAAAGATATGACCGTACGAAGAAGATTACTAGAGAAAAGTTTAGCAGCACGCAGTCCCAGAAAGAAACCGCTTTTAACAAAAAAACATCAAGTTAGGCGCCTGCAATTTGCGAAGAAGCACGTTGACTGGCTTGTTGAGAAATGACGCAATATTTTATGTACTGATGAGACCAAAATAGTTTTATTTGTTGGCACTGGATCACGTCAGTATGTCCGTCCTCCACCTAATACAGAATGCCAACCGAAATACACAACCAAAACGGTTAAATTTGGCGGATCAAAAATTATGATATGGGGATGCTTTTCCTACTATGGTGTGGGTCCCATACACAAAATCGATTCCATAATGGATCAACATATTTACGTTGATATCTTGGAGAAAGTAATGGTTCACTACCATTTAGTAGTGAAGAAATGCCGATTAAATGGCTTTTCCAACAGGATAACGACCCTAAACATACGAGTCGAAAGGCAAACGAATGGTTTAGAGTCAACAAGATTGAGGTAATGGAGCGGCCAGCAAAATCGCCTGACCTCAATCCGATTGAAAATCTATGGGCAGATATTAAAAGATCGGTTTATAACTCGAAGCCAACGAATAACAGGGAACTATGGGAAGTTGTCCAGAGTGCATGGTATTCCATACTAACTGAGAGATGCCAGCGGTTAGTTAACTCAATGCCGAAGCGATGTAAAGCTGTTATAAATAATTTAGGAAACGCCACGAAATACTGATAATTACGCCATAATTTTTCTTAATTATTTCTCTTTATTTTCAAAAATTTCGTCAAAAATAAAGTACGATTTACTCAACCAGTGCTATTTTTAAGTTCACTACAAAATATCTTTTTCTTCGTCCAGAAATTATCCCTAACGTTTTAAATGCTGAGATGGGTTTTTTTAAAATTCTGTTATGACATTTGATAATAAAAAATAAAATAAAAAATTATTGGATAATCCGATGGGTAAAATATTGGATAAATTAAATATTAAGATTGGTACTGCTATTTTGTTGTTCGCAACTGTATATAAAACATATTAAGAAGTAAATAAATGTAATTTTCTCTTATAAATTAATGGTTAATAATGTTATGGAACTTTTTTCACTGTCACAAGAAATGTTGCTTAGGTTATGCACAATACTGTATGTACATACAACGCAAACCTCCCTTTTCAATATACATACATTCATTGTTTTTATTAATATTGCCAGCAATCAAAAATTTCATGGCATCTTTCTGAAAAACAAAATCTTCTATGATATTTTAAAGAAACAACATTGTCATCCATACGTATGCGTCTTTAGTTTGTTCCTTAATCTTTAAATTAATTTCCCTTGAATGATCTACGCTGTTTAAGGGAAGCATGGGTACGACGGTACCCTTTTCCGTTTCTCTCCCAACTAACCTCTGCATTCGCACTCCCTGATTGACAATCAATGGATTTAGTTTCTCAATTTTGTGTTTTAATTTCGAAACGACATCTGTCAATTTTACATTTTGTTTTACATTAATTTCAAACGATGCCCAAATACCCAAATTATACCCAAACTACCTGTTAGCTTTTGCATCTGCTGCTTCAATAGCCTGCGTGAGTGACAATTTTGTCTTTTATTTACACCCATGGCCAAAAAAAAAAAAGCCGCACTAATAGAATTTCATTACTCATGCAAAATTTAATAAAAAAAGGAAAGGTACCTGCAACATTTTATTTTTTTTATATTATTTGATCCCTATAGCCTCTACCTGAAAAAAAACCTTTGAGAAAAAAGAAAAGGGTTGGCCGGCAGATCGATTTCCGCTAAAAAGGTAGAAAAACCCAAGATCTAATTTTTTTACCTTTGTTAAAAAAAGGTAATAAAATAAAGAAGGTTAGTTTTTTTTTTTAATTTCTATTATTTTTATTATGTTCAAATATTCTTAGAATTCAAAAATTTTCTGTATACTCTTTCTTTTCTTTAAATTTTTTTCAGTATTTCGTTGATCCTCCTTTGGCCTTCAAAACAGCTTCCACTCTTCTGGGTATTGAATCATAGAGATTTTGGATGTTGTTCTTGATTTCTTCATCGTACCACACTTCATTTATAATAATTTTTAACTCCTCGATAGATTTCGGAGACATTGATTGGATTTTTCGCTGCATAATTATCCACAAATTTTTTAATGATATTAAGGTCTGGGCTATTTCCTGGCCAGGACACCGATAATATCCCCAGATTTTCTTTTAATTGTGTTACCTATGAATACACAATGACCGTTAGAATGCATTTTTAGGTAAAACCTAAAGGTGTACTTACAGGGCGAGCTCGGTGGCAAGGTGCACTAGCGTTTTGAAAAAGTGTGTTTTCAACATGGCAGCTCAGCTCCTCGATTGTTGAACCACGCCTTTTTTAATAATATTTTTATACTTTTCTGCATTCACAGAACCTCCAGCAATAAAATTTGTCCAACTCCATAATATGTTATGCATCCCCATACCAAAACATAAGATGAATGCTTGACTGTTCGAAGAATGCACTCATCGGAATATCGGAATATCGTTCCTTCGATCTCCTTCGAACTGTGGCTTTTCCATCGGGCCCAATCAAATTGAACTTCGATTCATCAAAAAATATGACATTTCTCCAATCAGAAGCTATCCATTTTGTATGCTCCTTGGCCCATTTTAACCGTCTTTTCTTCATAGCCGCTGTTAAAACCGGCTTTTTGGCTGGTCGGCGTACTGGAAGACCCATATTCGTTAGGCGTCTGGAGACAGTTCTTTTGCTGATTTGCATTCCCAGCTTTCCCTGAAGGTCTCTCCTTAGTTCCCTAGCAGTCTGGAACCGATTTCGAAGGCACATTCGTTCCAACGATCGATTTTCCCGCGGTGTAGTGATTCTTGGTCTTCCACTTCTGGTTTTCCCCTGTATGCTTCCGGTTACTTGAATTTTTTTAAAAAAAAGGCGCACTTTGCTTTCGTTGCACTCAATTATTTGAGAAATTTTTTTATTCGAATAGTTTTCTCCACTCAGTGCTATAATACGGCCTTGGTTTCATACCATATTTAAAACTTCTAAAAAACCACTTCGGAGGGACGTTCTCTGATTTCTCAAATGTTAAAGGACAACTTTTGCAAGAGTGTGTCTTTTTATAGCAGAAAATACATGTATAAACAGGTAAAAAGAAAATTTACTATCAGTCGAAACCCTTTCCTAACATTTTTTACCTGCAAAGTTTTACCTTTCCTTTTGTTAACACCGATATCAAGAAGGTGCATTAAGTCGTAAGGTACTTCACTTATCATACGTAGTCCCACGTTTTCGAATGGCGATTCCTTATGCAGATAAGAAATAAAATCTGATGAAAGTATTTTCTTTGAGAAATAACTTTGGCTGTAATTAAAACCCCACATGTTGTAGCATATGTGAACACATTATTCATCTTTTTGGCTTCCCAGATACATTTAGGGCAACCGTATGACCAGGAATACCACACACAAACGCTTTAGCGGGAGCATTAGGGCTCTAAGTTTGATAATAATTTTCTTACTACCTATTTTTACTCCGCTTTGTGTAACATTTGAAGTTCGCCAATAAAGGGATCTGAAAGCTCATTGGCGTCTGTTTTCGCCAAACGCGCCAAACTCAACGGCTCGAACGCATCCCCAAGCGCTACTCTTTCTCTCTTTCTCTACAACCTCTATCACCATCATCCTCATCAACCAACGACGATACCGAGCATCGACATCATCCTCACCACCACAACCGATGACATCGCCATCACCACCAACCCTCGACGACATCATCATCAACATCACCGTCACCCCATCAACATCATCGGTAAGGCCGATATTTCACATTTCACTTTTTATTCTTATTATATTATATATTTGTTTAAGTTGTTTTTGTTTTCCGACAGGGTAGATATATGATGTATTGTGAACGATTTTCCGTTCCACAATACATCATATATTATATATGTTTATCGGTGTGTTGCGCTACCCTGTGCACACATCCCCCATACAAACAGCGTCAGTTGGTTTCTTTTGGCCGTCAAATACTCCTATTAGCATCACCGAAATGTTCTTTATATTTACTATACTCGTATGCATCAAAATTGGCCAAAGATGCTTTTTCGAACTTTTGAAAAGACGTACATTGATCAACATTGATAGAAATCAATATTTCATCACAATTTACAGGTAGGTAGGTAGGTAGGAGGTGGCGCCCACCACCGCTCTCGATAGTGGGCAACAATTAAGGCTAATGAGCCTCGTTTTGATCCACCTAAAAACGCGTGAGAGAAAAATATCCATGTAGGTTGGGAAGTAGGTGTTATACCCAGCCCGCCAGGTTGAGGAACCTGAGCAGTTGTCTGGGATGGAAACTGGCGACTTCCTCCAGTCCAGTGCGATTTTACCCCAGGTATTGAGCCTGCACGCATGAGTGCCGGGCATTCACATAGTAGGTGGGAGACCGTTTCCTTCTGAGAAGTGTCTCCGCAGCTACGGCAGAATGTGTTGTGGGTCAGGCCCAGACGCTCCGCGTGATCACCGATCGCCCAGTGGCCAGTGATCACCCCGACAAGCCTGGCTATGTCCGTTCGGCTCCTGTTAATGAGCCATTTCGTCCTGGCCTTGTCATACGATGGTCATGACGTCCTGGCAATGCGACAGGATTGTAGATCTCTCCATCTGTCGTTGGCTTTATCGCGGAATACGCGGTATAGTTCTCCTTTTAGAGTATTCAATGACTTGTACATTGGGATGGCATTATCCGGTGGCATAGCGGCTCCCCGCCTAGCGAGTTCATCCGCCATTTCATTCCCGTGGATACCACGGTGTCCAGGGACCCAGAGTAGTTTGACCTCCGCGTGACGACAGAGGTTGTTTAGATCCATGCGGCACTCTTGCACCGCCTTGGAATACGTTGTGGTGGCCAGCAAGGAGAGAATAGCTGCCTGACTGTCTGTGGCTATGCTTAATCTCCCGTTGGTTATTCGCGCTTCCGCTAGTCTCCTACAGGCCCCCCTTATGCCTGCTATTTCCGCCTGGAAAACACTGGCATAGTCTGGAAGTTTCAGGGATATCTCCGTGGGTGGTTTTTGCGAGTATACGCCAGCCCCCACTCCGATGTCCATTTTGGAGCCGTCGGTGTAGACAATGGCGTCGCAGTTGTCGGTAAAGTGTTCCGCCCGCCTTTTCCATGCGGATCTGGAAGGAATTTCGGCCTCGAAGCGCCTGTCGAAGTCGGTAGTCTTTACGAGGTAGTCTGTGCTGTGGTTTTCCGGCGAGCTGAGAATCAGATCCAGTCCGTTCCCGTGACCATAATGTCTGGGACTCCAGTTGCCCGATTCCCTTAGTCGCAGGGCAGCGGTGGTTGATGCAAGCTTTAGATGTAGATCTATTGGGAGGATATTCAGGATTGCGTTCAGAGCTTCTGTTGGACAGGTCCTCAGAGCTCCTGTAGCCCCAACACACGCCGTGCGCTGTACCCTCCCCAGGCGTATGGAGTGAGACTTCTTGCTCGAAGCCGTCCACCAAACCAGTGATCCATATGACAGGATTGGCCTGATGATAGCAGTGTATAACCATAGTGTAAGTTTGGGTTTCAGTCCCCATTTCTTACCGAAAGTTCTGCAGCAGGAGTAGTAGGCAACGCTCGCCTTCTTGATCCTCTGTTCTATGTTTCTTCCCCAATTTAGTTTGGAGTCTAGTATTACGCCTAGGTATTTCGCCTGCATCGAAAGTTGGAGCTCCTGTCCGTGGAGCTTCGGCGGCTTAAATGGTTGAGGTTTATATCTGTTTGTGAAGAGTACTAGCTCCGTTTTGGAAGGATTTACTCCTAGCCCTCGCGGAGTAGCCCATGCAGCAATTGTGCAGAGGGCTCTTTCCGTAACGGAGCTTAAGGTCGATGTGCAGAAGCCGGAGACCAATATTACCAGATCATCGGCGTATGCCACGGCTTTGATTCCCGCTTTGTCCAGCTGTTCTAAAAGCGGGTTCATCACCAGAATCCATAGCAGCGGTGAGATTACCCCTCCTTGGGGCGTGCCTCTGCTAGCATACCTGACGATACTACTGTTCGCCAGTGTGGCATGGATCTCTCTTGTATGCAGCATTACAAGAATCCATCTTACAAGAATTTCTTCGGCTCCTAGATCCCTAAGTGCCTCCCGAATGGCAGAAGATTTAACGTTGTTGAAAGCTCCTTCTATGTCAAGGAAGGTCCCCAACGTGTATTGTTTGTAACAATTTACAATTATTTCTTCAATTTTCTTAAGCTGGTTTTGAATACCGAAATGGACGTATTCTCCCGGATGAACTTGTATTGTATGGTGGCTAGCTTTTGCTTAAGATTCTGGATCAATGTTGACGGACTCATTGGCAGATTTAAACCCTAATCTCTTGGAAACCCCAAAAGTTCCTTGAAAGCACTATGGGAAACTTTATTGCTCTAAAACGAATTAGTAAGCTTATTTATGAAATGGTTCACTTTGCCAACAAAAGGAAGGCAGTTTTCAAATAAAGCAGATTCTTCTTGATTAAAAACAGGGTTTGTTGATCGAAGTCAGGGACATCGAATTCTTTGAACTGTTCAGAAGTTTAATTTTGATTCAAAGATTCAAGTTCCTTTTCAAGTCCTTATTTCTTTTCCTAAACCTGCATTTTTTAGAATATTTTAGAGTTTTTTGTTAGTAAATTATTGCCGTAGTTGCGAAAAATACTTACTTATTTGTTTTATATATTTAGTTTAAATTAAAAGTGTGGCTTTATTTTATTAAATTCCAAGTTTTCAAGATTTTTTCAGTTTTTTCACAATTTTCGATTTCACAATTTACATATTTATAAATAACTTTTAACGATAATCAACAAATATTCGACAGCTATGTCATAAATGCAAATTTTTCATAGAAATTCAGTTTTCATTTCTGACTGTCCACATCCTGCATTACATTGGAGTATTCATATGCATAGTACATGTAAACAATTGATGCAAACTTTTTTGTATGGTAGTGACCGACATTCTGCTTGCTCTGTCCGTTTTGAAGCAAGAGAATCATCTTGCAGTTTGTGAACCGCCAATTCTAATCCGAATTTATAATTGGTCAATGGGTCAATAATAACTCAATAATTTTATAAACAAACGAAAATTATTGAGTGAAAGTGAATTGTGAAGAAAAGTGAAAGGCTGTATTATGTTTAGAATAAGTAAGAATAAAATTAATATTATTTGGGCTCTAGGTCAAATGAAAACGTTATTGTGTTTTCTAATTTTTTACAAAAAATAATAATATCCTAATTGTAGTAAAATGTATTTAAAACAAGCCTTTTTGTATTTATTTATAAAGAACAACAAAAAATTTATTTTTGGCGCAAACTAGCCATTCTTTTCGAAATTTGTCACAGTTTCCTATCAGCGATTTTTGTTGATGTGTTTTCTTGTATGCAACTATCGCTATGTGAGTGCAACGTTTGCCAACATCGTTATGAATTATAACGTTGACAGGTAACTCAGAAGCAAACCATTGTAAACAGAACTCTAGGTTTTGTCAACATTTGTTGTTTCGTGTTTTTGTATATTTAATAATAATATATTAATATATTTTGTATTTAATTTACTCTTTATAATTTCTTAACTTTATACCGCGTTGCTACAGTACTATTGGATGACGGCTTGTTATACTAATGGATTGTGATTATACTAATGCGATTGTGCGATGTGATTGTGATTATACTAATGGATTGAATTTGGTTATGGCTTATTTACACTAAGTTTGGCCTTGAGCTTTTGTGTATAAAAATTAAAGTTATTGTTGCAAATGCGACACATATGGTAATCAATTTACTTGGAAAAAGTTTTTGGTACTTGTGTACAGTATACCAGGTCTGTTCAAAACGTATGGCGAATTTGGAATTTCAATTGCACAGCTGCAGCGATTTGAGCAAATGTTTTTGTTTTTATGTGCCAGCACTGTCATTCATACTTGTGTAGAAATTCACGTTATTACGTATTTTCTTTGGTTGGTTTTGTTGTGTTTTCTAAATGGCCTTCAGTTCATTATTAGATTTTTCCTCGATCTCCTCACTCTATTCAAAACGGTGTCCGCGATGCGGCCGTTTGAGCTTAGAGAATAGCCAGAAGTCACATGGAGATAAGTCAGGCGGATCCGGTGGTTGTGGGAGGATATGCATCGAATTTTTGATGAAAAAGTCTCTGATGGAAAGTCAAGAGAAATTTAGTGTTTTCGGAACCAATCGAGATTTGACTTTTCTCACGCACAAAATGCTCATTTAATAATGCTTTGGACCGATCCAAATGAAATGTTAAGATTATCAGAAAGGTCTGTAATTGTCAACCGACGATTTTTCAGCACCAAATCTTTGATTTCATTGACATGTTCTTCATTGATTGATGTTGATGGTCGTTCGGGACGCTCTTTGTTTTCAACGCTTCCTCTACCTTATTGGAATTCTTTATACCACTTGTAAACATTCCTTTCAGACAAAACGTGATCGCCGAAGGCTTGTGCAACATTCTGCAAACTAAATTTAATGCAATTTCTTTGTTCAATAAAATCACATTGGACGACCAGAGCGTGACTCATCTTTCACATTAAAATTAGCAGAACGAAAGCGACCGAACCATTTTCGCGCAACAGATTTTGATAAAGCACCTTCACCGTAGATAGCACAAATTTTTGCACAAGCCCTGTGTGGTGTTTTTCTCTTTGTCGTTATAATACTGCAAAATTTAGCACCATTTTTTATTATTTTTTTACATTTTCAAACGTAAATAACTTCCCAACCACTGCATCAATTTCGCTGTTTACACACTGACAGTTATTGGCGTGTCACCTTTCCAATAAGCGTTCAGTTGTATCGCTGTCACCAGTATTGCCAGAGTTATTGCAATTAGCCACCTATCGGAAAAATTGGTTTCCTCCTAGTCTAGACTTTATCAAGTCTAAGTTTTCTTACAAAAGTGTCTCTTACAAAATTGCCCGAATTTTCGCTATAAATTCTCCTGTCTTTTCAGTTCTTTATGGTTTTTTATGTTTTAATGTTTTATTCATTATTTTTGCATATTTTAAATAAAAAACTTGAAGTATTTTGCGCTGCTTTATACTGTGATTTTTATCACGTAATTTTGCACAACTAAAATCTTAAAGCTAATTGTTTTACCCAGCAATGTCGCCGTTCCTTGGTTTCTGACCTACCTCACGTTGCATATTGCATATAAGGAATTTAACACCAAAACAGTTTTAAAAAAAATATAATAAAATGAATTATTTATTTTTTTCAGCAAAACTGCTGAGTTTGCTATGCTGAAACTGAGCAATCAAATTAACGGTTGATGAAGAGTTTTGTTTTTATTATTTACATTAAATTATTGTATTGCTTCACTTAATAATAGCTTCTAGCTATTATCTCTGATGTTCCCTTACGTATGTCATGCGCTGCCACTTCTTTTATTTATTTATTTATTTTAACTTCCCTACCGGGTTGAAACCCTTACAGATTGTGGGAACTTTAAAACTAATCTAAGATTATAAACATTTGTTTTAAAGATATTATGTACTATTAAAGACTTATAGATAAGACGTATAGATAATTATGTATGAATTAAATACTAAGCGCTTAGGCTGTTTGCTAGCAATATGTCTACAAGGAACTTCTTGAAAAGATCTCTACTTAGATTTAAGTCAAGCTAGTTGGCCACCAAGTTGCTAAGAGATAAGCATCTAGAAACGGGCTCGTTCAGACCGTAATTGGTTCTATGTTTCGTTATATAAAAATATTTAGCTTCCCTTAAGGGATAAGCCAGCCGGTACATTAAATGGAATGAGTTCAAGTAATTCGGGAGAATTTATTCTGCCATCGATTATATCTTTGACAAATAGAATATTAGATAAAAGACGTCTATGTGCCAAACTTAAGTTTCCAAGTAAGCTACAGCGGATGGAATATGGGGGCATGTTTTCCCCATGTATATAGGCGCCGTAGGGCAAATCTCGAAAAGCGCTTCTGAACTTTCTCGACATGGTTGATTGAGTTCTCGTATGACGGATCCCAGACGATGTTGGCGTATTCTAGGTAGGGTCTAATGAGGCTTAAATATACCGTCCTAGAAGTGAAAGGATCTTGACAGTCCTTGACATTTCTATTTACAAAGCCTAATTGAGAGTTCGCCCCCCCTTGGTATAATGTAGTTATAATGGATGTCGAACTTAAGCTTGGAGTCAAAAAATATGACAATCTCCTTAACCACACTAACTTTAAGGAAACTTTTGCCACTATCTCTAGTATAACTAAATTCAATTGAACGTTTTTTCAGAGAAAAAATAAGAATTTTACATTTAGAAAAGTTTAAAGGCAGAATTAAATCGTTCCTAATTTAATTATTTCGCGTTTGCTTTCTTATTTTTTATATTTACAAGCCAAGCTGTTTTTATGGTTTGGGAGCCTGCTACTGGAACTTAGCATCCACAATCATTTCGGCTTTCGGGTTAAGTTTAGCCAGATCTTGACTGAAGCATATGGCTTACCAAGCAAAGTGCTTTGGTTGCATTAATGTTATGAACTTGGCCTTGACTCACTCATAGATTATTATTATTAAAATAATAATACTGGCCTTGAAGGTTCATGTTACACGGAACTGGAAATTGCGATTACGACATAACACTCGTATGTTTAAATTACAATGGATGTGACATGACAATGTGTACATTACCTTTCCTATTAAAGGTGAGGGTTGAACGATTGAAGTGATGGTCTGTAGGAATTACGAATATAAAATCTAAAATCTGAATTTCGGTTTTAAATCCTTAGTACTGCGCCAAGAGCAGAGTATTACAATTATCTTAATTGTTCTTCTCGTCTAAACACTGGGTTATGTATTTCATATATTTATGTATATATGATTTGAATACATATTTATCATATATACATTTAAAAAAATACGTACTCAAATATTTTCATAGGATTGTGTATGGTATGGAGTTTGCAATACAGATTCGTTTGGACATAACCAGTATTGTTCTTATAATGGATCAGCAAAAACAATAGATCGAGAAGGAATTGAACTACTGAAGGAAAGATGCAACCATCTTATTGAAAACGAAAAGCAAAGACTTTGCTGTAACAAAGAACAGGTTCCTGTTTTATTTAACTTTATTTACAAAAGTAATTCTTAAATACCGTCATTACTTTCAGATACAAATCTTGAATACAAATATAAAATTAGCTGCAAATTTTCTTGATCGTTGTCCATCATGCATGGCAAATTTAGTTCGTCATATGTGCGATTTTACTTGTTCCTCTAACCAATCTGAATTTCTTAAAGTTGTGTCAACAAATATATCAAAAGAGGGTAAATTGGTTGCCACATTTTATTTATTCTTAAAATTACTTTTCTTTAATTAAAGGTAATTTATATGTGGATTCCCTGGATTTACACATTACGGCTCAATATACAAATAACACATTCAAATCATGTTCTCAGGTAAGTTGCATATTTTTATGCTTATGCTTTTATGCTTAGTGTTTGCAATTAACACGTAATTACCATACCTTGTTAATTATATCAAATGTTCTGCTATCGTTGCACAGTATGATTTTTTTGAAATTACAGCAAAAAGCCGACAACTTTTGAAGGCGTTTGAATATTTTAGTGCGGTATTTTATTAAATTGGGCTATATTATACCCTACACCTTAAGGTTAAGGGTATATTCACTTTTCACGAAATGTGTAAGGCATAGAAATAGAAACGATAGGTATAAAAAAGTATATATATTCTTGATCAGCGACACCTCCTGAGTCGATAAGCCATGTTCGTTCGTCTGTCTGTCTGTTGAAATCACGATCACAAGAGGAGCCGATGAAGATATCGTGATAAATTTTACAGAAATATTGTTTTTTGTGGTGTGCAGGTTGGTATTGAAAATGGTCAAAATCGGTCAACGACCACCCCTATTTTTATTAGAAATGTGATATCAGCGTTCGTTTTTGAGTTATGACAACAATTTCATTCCTGGGTATAGAGTAGCATTATCCGTTAATATGCCAAATATGGGCGTGATCCGCCCACTTTTAGGTTACACGGGCAAAATAGGGTCTTAAATGTTTAAAATGTTAAACATATAAACTTCCTGAATAAAACTTCACATAACAGCTTATTTTACAATAAAATATTATAACAGGAAAACTGGGCTCGGTCCGCCCACTTTTACACTACTTATACAGTATAGCTCATGAAAACAAATTTATTACCACGGAAATAAAGTTTAATTTTGTTTTGAAAACAGGTAACGACCGCGCCTACTATTTATACAGAGCCGTAGCTAGGACTCATGGAGCCCGGGACGGTTAATCAACTTCCAAAGCCCCAAAAATCCCTAGAGTTCAATCAATCAATACTTGATTTCAAAACTGCCGCCCCGGGCGGACCCCGTCCCCCCCTAGCTACGCCACTGTATTTATACCCGTCTGTGATTAAATGTGATTATAAGGTAGCTTTCCTTATAACCACATATGTACATATTTTCTCTAGTTTCAGTTTGTATTTCACTCTATAATGCTACTGTTCGGCAATGAGAAATCTAAATAAATTAAAAATTTAAATAAATAAACTTGAATAATTTATTAATATAATTAATAATAAGATAATTTTTCAAGGGTGTAGGGTGATACCTTTTTCAAGGGTGTAGTGATAACTTTTAGGTGTAGGGTATCTAAGATTCGGCCAGGCCGAATGTAGCACTCTTATTGGTTTTTATTTTAATCTTTGTTCTGTCCGTCTGTGAAAGTCACGTTTACAAGAGAATGGGCAATACAATATTCTCTGTCAGAATAAAGTGTTCGGGATTGATTATGGGGAAAATCGAACCAGTACCACTATTACTTTTTATATCGAATATGAATTTAACCCTGCTTATAGCTCAATTTCTCAGCCTTTAGAGTACATTTGAACTGAACTTTTTGTACCGAGTCTACCGTCTCCGACAAAAACGTTTCTGCTTGTCTGGTAACAAAAACCACGGGTTCAAACACGGGTCTGCTTACGTAACTCTAGACGGCCGGTCTTATCAACACACCATGATGACAGCAAGGCAGCCGGTCTTCTTATCAACACAATGTGAAAGCTAAAAGATCGCGTCACTCTTTAATAATGGTTCTGCACCTATTATTAGTTAGGATAACTTATGTATTTAGGATTAATTTTCTTAAATGATTTCTATAATTTATAACTTATAATTTATATTGGGTCTGTGAAAAAGTTCGTGGGGTTTTTTAGAAAAATTCAACTGGTTTTCTTATAGTCTGAAAATTAATTTATTTATACCACATATCCATTATTATCTACAATGTTTCGCAATTGTTCCGGTAGAGCCATGATGCTATCGGCGAAGAACTTCTGTGGTTTCTGGTTGAAAAACTGAATCAAGTGGTTTTTACAGGCTTCCTTTGAAAGCAGCTTAATTCTATTCTGAGAGTTCTGCAGAGATCGGAACAAGTGGTAGTGAGAGGGTCTGATGTTCTATGTCTGAACTGTTTGGTGGATGCATCAAAACTTCCCAATTAAACTCTCACAATTTTTGACGGGTCATCAAAGAAATTTGTGGTCATGCGTTGTCATGGAACACCTTTTCTTTTAGTCAATTCCGACCGTTTTCTTTCAATTGCCTCGTAATCTTCCTAGGGAATCACAATAGAGTTGAGAATCAATTGGTCGACCAACTGGAAGTAGGTACATTGTGGACAATTCCCTTCCAGTCCCAGTATACTTACAGCATCACCTTTTTCAGCGTCAATCCTGGCTTTGCAAACGTTTGTGACCGCTCTCCATCCCTTGTCGACGATTTTTGACGCTTCCGATTACCGTTCACTTATCTATCAGCTAGAATGTAGTATTGAGCACTAAATTGATTTCAACTTCTGTTTGATTTTTATGGAGTACGGTGACAAAGAAAACCACATCGCGGTAAGTTCCGTATACAAGTGTGAAATTCTCAAATTGCTAAAAAATCTTGATATATCAAGAATGTCGTATCATCAATCGTTTCTTGGAACCTTCCCAAGTGGATGACAGAGCCAAAACTGGGCGTTCGCGCATTGCTCGTACTAGTGAGGCCATAAAAATTTTGCGCGAACGAATTCTCCTAAATCCTTGAGGGAGCAAAAAATCATGGCTAGGGAGCTGAATATTTCTACCAGATAAAGCCAAAACTAATCCGGAATGAACTCCACATGAAAGCCTTCCGCAGATCCAAGTGCCATCTATTAAGGGTTAAAGTGACATCTATCCACAGTTAAAACAAATTAGGTTTGAAAGAAGGAAGCAGCTTTTGCAGTAGCACGCAAACAACGGCCATGAAAATATCCTTTTTACGGATGAAAAAGGTAGGAAGGAAAGGATCAATATTACAATATCTAAGGAAGTTAGAGATACTATTCCAAGGTCGTCAAAGAGGTCATCATCCTGAGTACGTAATGGTTTAGTGCAGGCTTTCCATAAAAGCAGGCTTTTCATTTCTGCGAAAAAGGTGTCAAAACTGGGGCAAAGGTTTATTACCAACAAGATGTCTTGGAAGGCATGGTGAAGGACATACATATCTAATACCCTCTTTAGTGGAGAAACCTCGACTCTGCTCCATCACACAAAGCTAAAACCACCCAAGAGTGGTTACGACAGAATATACTGGCCTTTATTTCTGCTCCAGATTGGCCCTCGGGAAGCCCGGATTTGAATCCTTTGGGTTACAGCTTTTGGTCGGAGTTCAAAGGCATGTCATGCAAAGTTCGCCACCAAAATTTGGAAAGTTTTAAGCAAGCATTTATTGCAGCGGCGTTATCTATGACCATTGAAACAATATGTGCCGCTATAGGGCGATGGCCGGACCGTTTAAGGACTTGTATAAAAACAAAGGGCGGTCATTTCTGAGGAACCTTTTTTTTTCGCAAGAATATTATTTAATAAAAAAATTAGAGTTATAACAAATACTAAAAAGTTATTTCCTTAATTTCTGAGATCGAAAAACGTTAACTGTTTATTACACTTAAATGTCGTTTAAGTGTAATTTTTTATGTCTGACCGATATCTTCAGGATTTCGAGAAAATTGAACTCAAAAGGTAAAGAGAATTTGTGTAAGATAGCGACATGTAACTATCAGTGAATAGCTTATAGAGAGATGCACAAGATGTCTTGAATTGCAATATTACGGCAACTACCCGAACAAGCCGTTACTGCCTTGCCGTCTACCTGCTTCGAACAAGACATTGTGTTGCTTTGCTTTTCTGTGAAGGCAATATAGCTTGAATTGTAAGTAGAAATGGCAATAGTGCCTTGTGGAAGGCAACAAGACATTGAAAATAACAATACTGCTATAATGTCAGCGATGCGCAATGATATGCGCAACGACACATTCTTTTGCGTGAGTTTAATAGCAATCGTCCCCTTGTATGCCTCAATTAAAACCCGGATAAAATGACAAAGAGAATAAAATGACAAACGAAGTGGTGAAAAAGTGTCGGAGTGCGAATCAAGCAGGTTCGAGTTTGGCTGTGGAAGCGGTAGCAAGGTTAGCGGGCACTCCGCTACACACAACACACAATTGTAGATTAGTAAAAATATAGTATTGTAGTTAGATAAATTTGGTTTCAAAAATAGACTGATTGTTCCTAAAATTTAAAATCCTACAGAAAAGGAAAGAAGGGAGTAATTAAAAGAAGAAAACATTTACATAAGGCTGTAAGTAGGAAGGAAGACTAGACCAAAATGTGCATTCATCTGATTTTTGTATGCAGGCTTTTGAAGGAGTAAAAGCTCGAAGGAAAATACCGTAGCGCTGGGAACCGCGCCACGGTGATAAACTGGTGATCACGTATTTTTTTGTGGAGGTAGCGCATGCTTTACGCACATAGGCGTCCCCGCTTGAACCAGGTCTGTCGATAGTGTGGGACTCCCGTAGTTACGGACTTCCCACTAAAACTGTCCTCTTGTTTGGGGGAATAGTCGAAGCAGAACGAGCAGGTCTTCTGCTCTCTTTTCGCCCCCACGTCCCTGGCGATTGCAGGCGGCCGAGCAAATCGAACTCCCGCTTCATGACCAGGTCCCGTGTCAACGCAAGTGCGTTCTTACACCTTACATTCTTATGACCATACACGCTGAGCCTTCTGCCTGTCAACACCGGACAATGGTTCACTATGTGATCCGCCAACTTTTCATCTTCCAGGCACAGCCTGTAAACATCATCCTCCGCAAGACCCATCTTGTGAAGATGATATCTGAAATTGCCGTGCCCAGAGTTCAGAGAGATAAGCCAGCTAAGACTATCTCTTCTGTATTCGAGTAGTCGTCTGGCCTCCCCGCAAAGCGGTTTATTTATAACCAGTTTCGCCTGACGACAAGTCGTGAGCTCCTTCCACCTACGTACATGTTCGGACTATGACCACGTCTATTAAGGCCCTGACTTTCCCATCACGAAGAGCGAATATCGGTTCGGCGCGCAAAAATTATCAGCAGCCCCGCAAGAGAGTCCACTTTCTCATTCTGTTCTGTGCCTATTTGCCCTCTGACTCAACAGAGTGTTAACCTATTATACTAGGCACACCTATTGAGCTTCAGGACAGCCTCTAGCACCAATCTAGAATTAACGTTCGTCCGTGCCATGCTCTTAGTTACCGCCTGGTTATCCAGTGCTAACAGGATTCTGCTATTCCGCACCTGCTCGCCAATTAGGTGGTCCAGAGCATGTATCAGGGCCAGTAATTCGGACTGATACACGGAAACGTATTTCCCTAAATGGAGCTTACAGCCGAGGTTCAACTCCGAAGAGAAAACCCCTGCATCTGCCTTGATAGATAGAAGCATCTATCAATGACCCATCCGTGAAGATGTTGAGATCACGTTTGCTGCACTCATCATGCTGACCTTTACACAGACAATGTCGATAATGTGACCATGTCCTGTCGCTGGTAAACCAGCCCCAAGCCAAACAGCGTTCCTATGTATGCGCATTGCCGCCAGCGCCGTCGTCCTCTTAATAAATAAGTCTAACGTCAGCAGCCCGAAATCGCCTCCAGAGTGAAGGTCGGGGTGGTGCGCATGCCACCACTGATGGCTATGCATGCCAGTAGTTGAACCCTGTCCAGTTCGGCCTTTATCGTTATCTGGTCTGCTTTATGTCACGAGATAACTGAGCCATAAGTTCGACAGGGTCTAACCATAGTAGTGTAGATTCAGTGTGCCTTGTTAGGGGATATTTCCAATCGAAGGCTACACACTCTTTTGCATTGAAAGAGCACCGCCTTTGCCTTCCTAATCTTCTCTACCACATTACCTTCCAGGTAAGCCTGCCATCTAGGATTACTCCTGGATACTTAACTCGTCGAGTGGTGTTTATTTCGGTTCCGAAAATCCTTAGAGGGATCAAGTCCGAAATTTCCCTCTTCCTTGTGAAGAGGATCATATCCGTCTTAGTAGCATTGATTGGCCCTTCTCTCTACACCATCCCTCTACTGTGGAGAGCGCCCCATGCATTACGTCCCGCATGGTGTCAATATACTTCCCTCTCACCATCACTGCTATGTCGTCTGCATATCTAATTGTATGTATGCACCTTGAGTCCAGTCGTTGAAGCAAGGAGTCAACAGTGATATCCCGCAGGATGGGCGATGCCCCTCCCTGGGAACATCCCCTCGTCACTATCGCTCTTATACTATGACTCCCACTTTGCAGATTTACAGCCCTGTGGCGCAGCATTAATTCAATCCAGTTAGTTACGACCGCGTCAAGCCCACGGGCCTTTAGAGCTAATCTCAATCTTCCGAAACAGTAACGTAACCCCTAAATATTTTGGCATCCTTATGTCTATACGCAACAAAATATTACGCCGACGAAGTACTGGAATCATACAACATCCCATTAAATTGGACAGCAATTCGCTCTTGTTTAACATTGCATTATGCAGACAAGAGAGATCTGAAAACTCTCGAATACCAGCTATGCAGCTTAGTACAAGGTCGACTACCAATTCGCGATTTTTATCAAATGGTCTACTCCTACTTATCTTTAATACTAAACACAATATCTTGTATGGAAGAGAGTGCAGATGCCCTTAGGCTCCTCACACAAATATATAGAGAAAAAGCTCGAGACGCATTTATACATGGACTCAATGGCGATCTGCCTCGACTACTAGCAGTTAGGGAACCAAAAGACCTACCCCACGCACTTCACTTATGCGAGATTCTCGAAAACCAAATCAACTTTTCTTTCCACAATAGAACAAATAGGCACCTGCCTCCAATTCCTTCAAAACCAAACGTATAGAGGAACACATCCTTAAACACACGCCCTCATTACAACTATCAACATATATATTGCCCACAACCAACTCAACCATCACAGCGACCACCAAGAAATACATTCCACTCTCAGCAAAGGTAACATCATTCGTTCCACCCGGTTTGAATACGCAACCTCCTCAAACCTGCCCTCAATTTGCTCAACCAGTATGGCGACCTCTCCAACCACACCATCAGTTTCAAAATAATCTTACACCATTTCGCCCATTTCCTCGCAAGCCATTACCGAAACCAGAACCCATGGACGTTGATCCCTACATTCTAGGATGATTAATTACATGAACAGGCCAGATCTTAACAAACCGGCAAAAAAAAGGCCGTCAAAGTTTTCTCACCACATAACTTATAAATCGCAAAAGAAATTTCACATTAGTACCGAAACAGGAGAACAGCTAGAGAATGATCAGGAATGGATACCATCCATGGACGAATACCAGACCGCATCAACCTACGAAGACTACGAACAGTTATCCCAGACATATGATCAAGCTTCAGAAGATTTTACAGACATACATTTTTTAGAATGACTTGTTCTTCGTTACCGTACATAGAGTGCAAGACGAAGAACGGAAATATCCTTAAAATATTGCTAGACACTGGTTCAAGCAAAAATGAAATTCAACCACACCTCGTTTCAAAACCACTCCCTAACGAACAACCTTTCTTTGCGAACTCAATAGCCGGACAAGTAGAAGTTACTCATCATACCTTAGCCAATATTTTCGGGAAAAACGATACAAATCTAAATTCTATTTTCTCCCTACTTTACAATTCTTTCACGGCTTCCTCGGGAATGACAGTCTAAAGGACCTGTCTGCCATAATAAATATCCATGACAACACGCTTACTGTTAGCAACAATACAAAAATTAAAATTAAACAGAAGATTTCGGAAGACGTTAACAAAATCGACATTAGTACTGAAAACATGACTCAGACACAAAAACGAGATATAAACCAACTTACACGGAGATATCCTCAGTTATTTTCAGAGTCAAATGAAAAGCTCACATACACCACTAAAGTAGTTGGAGAAATTAGGACATTCTCCGAAACGACCGGTATACACCAAATATTATCCATATCCTTTAGCAATGAGAGAATTCGTAACCTTTGAGATTGAAACCCTACTTAGAGATTAAATCATTAAATCATCCCGATCAGCATACAACTCACCGATGTGGGTAGTGCCTTAGAAACTAGACGCCTCCGGACACAAAAAATATAGACTTGTAATCGACTATCGAAAAATGCAGTGACAATAGCAGATATATACCCCATACCGGAAGTAAACGAAATAATCTCACAACTGGGAAATAGCCATTATTTCTCCGTTCTCGATTTGAAAAATGGATTCCACCAGATTCCCTTGAAGGAATCCGACATGGAGAAAACAGCTTTTTCAGTTAACAATGGGAGGTACGAGTTCACAAGATTTCCATTTGGCAAAAACGCACGTGTGCCAAAAAACGCACCAGCCATTTTTCAACGAGCCCTTGACGACATACTAAAGAACCATATAGGAAAAATCTGCTACGTCTACATAGATGACATAATAAAAACCATTTTTCCAACACTCGAAAATGCTCAAATGAAAGTACAGCTGCACAAATGTGAATTTTTTAAATACGAAGTCGAGTTTTTAGGTTTTATAATATCATGGACAGTTATAAAAACAAACCCCTTCAAAGTCGAACCCATTCAGGAATTTCCTTGTCATAGGACGTTAAAAGATTCAGGATAATTTCTCGGACTATCAGGGTATTTTACGACGCCACGTTTTATCCGGACTATCAGGGTATCTTACGACGCGACGTTTTATCCGCGACTATGCCAAATTAGCTAAACCTTTGACCTCACTCCTAAGAGGAGAAGACGGACGAGTTTAAAAAAATGCCAAAAAATGTAAATTAATGACAGACAGATCTCAATATCAAAAGAAGTCATACTAGCATACTCAGATTTTAACGAGTACTTCCACGTTACTACGGACGCATCGAATTATGCTTTAGGTGCTGTATTAGAAGAAGCAGTTAAACCCATTACGTACATATCAAGATCCTTAACAAAGACAGAAGAAAATTACGCCGCAAATGAAAACGAGATGCTGGCAATATATTGGTTACTGACTACACTACGAAACTATCTGTACGGCTCAGCCAAAGTAATAATTTGTAACGCTCATCAACCACTCACCTTTGCATTGAGTAATAAAAACCATAACGGAAAAATGAAAAAATGGAAATGCATATTGAAAGAATACAATTACGAATTGAAATATAAACCAGGAAAAACTAAAGTGGTTGCAGACGCCCTGTCTAGACCACCTAAATCAGAAATAAATACCCTTACATCAACCTGCAACAGTGACGAAAGCGCTGGACACAGACCAGCTACAGAAGCCCCAATTAACACATTCAGGAACCCAATATTTTTACCAATTGGAAACGAAAACAATTACAAATTTGAGCTTCAAAGAACATTTAGACCCAGCTCTTATTAATGGGCTATACAAGACTGAAAACATCAATGGTCGAATCCAGGAAATATATGCAATATAAATACTTTGAGAATGTGAAAGTTCGATTTACACAAGCATTCGTAAAAGATATAAAAAAACGAATCCGAACCAGAGGAAATAATATTGAAGGAATACCAACGAGCCCACAGAAACAATCGTGAAAACAAAACACAAATTTTAAAAAATATTTATTTTCCTAGCATGAATTCAAAAATAAATATGAAAATCAAACGGTATTCCACTTGCCTTCAGCAAAAGTATGATAGATATCTAAAGAGAAATCCACGTCTCCCCTATCCTACAAAATCCCGGAGAAATTGTACATGTATTTACATAAAAACAGCTTATTCTTACTTCCGTTGATACTCGTAATATGCACAGGTAAAAATAATCCCATGTAGAGCAATAGAACATATTAAAATCTCAATATGTGAACCTATGATTGCATTTGGATTCCCCAGACTAGTAATAATTGACAACGAAAAATCACTGAATTCTGCATCAATTTCTTCACTCCTACAAGACCAAATGAACATTGAAGTCTTTACTACACCACCTTACGCTAGCACCACAAACGGACAAGTCGAACGATTCCACTCAACACTATCCAAAATTATGAGATGTTTAAAATCAGATAACAATAGTTTAACTTTTGAGGAATTACTCTGAAAATCGGTACAGGAATATATTAGGTATACAAATAAGTTTCCGCGGTTTTTTATAAAAAGTTAGGAATTTATTGTGAAGGAACAGTACATTACGTTTTATTCAAAGTATTTTCCATCATTTGCCACTACTTTTCCCCATCTTTCTGGCAACATTCGGATACCCCGTCGAAAAAACTCTTCATCTTTTGACGCTATCCACAAATCTACCCAATTTTTGGTGTCTTCATATGATGTGAAGCGCTGCTCAGACAGACCATGTGCCATCGACCGGAACAGGTGATTATCAGAAGGGGCTAAGTCTGGTGAATACGGCGGGTGGAGTAAAACTTCCCAGTTGAGTTTTTCCAAGTATGTTTTTACCGGCGCCGCAACATGTGGACGAGTAAAAGAATAATTTTGTCGTGTCTGGAGTAGTAATGGGCGCGTTTTTCCTTAAGTGCCCGACTCAATCTCATCAATTGTGTTCGGTAGAGAGCTCCAGTAATGGTTTCGCTTGGTTTGAGCAATTCACGTACACTTTCGGCCTTCCACTGCGTTCTTTGTCCTTCACGTCAAACTCACCGTTCTTAAACTTTTTAAACCATTCCTGACAACTTCTCTCACTTAAAGCAGCTTCACCATATGCTTCTAGAAGCAATCGATGCGCCTCAGCTGCAGATTTTTTCAAATTAAAGAAGTAAATCAAAAGTTCCCGCAAATGATGCTTATTCGGCACAAAACTTGACATTTTTGCAGGAAAAAAATTACGGGATGCTGATACGGAATCACTAGTACTTTAAGGTTATGGTGTTGCCGGATGACGAAACTTGGGATATTACGTTTTACATCTGACAATTTCTCCATAATCTTCTGGTGGGGCCATCTTTTGACAAACCGCGGAAACTTATTTGTATACCTAATAATTCAACAGTTCACTCAACAATTAAGAAAAACCCTTAGAAACATTTTTTTAATAGATTTAATACTGACCCTGAGGAATTAGAAAAACGTAGGCAACAAAATATATATTTACTGGAAAGAAAACCAGAACAGGACCTTCAATACCATAACAAGAATAGGCAAAAAGCAAAAGATTATTCTATAGGAGACGAAATATTCGTAAAAGTAAACAAACGATTAGGTACGAATCTATCACCAAGGTATAAAAAAGACATAATAGCAGAAAATAACAGCACTACTGTCAAAATACAATCAGGTCAAATAGTTTACAAGAGTAATATCAGAAACTAACCCTTCCATTTTAGGATAATCTGGCGGTGTGTACCGCAGAAACGCAAATCCTGGAATACACAAACACACAACTGATAACCTTTCAAGACGGGACAGCAAAAATTCAGGACGGAAATTTCAAAATCATTTACATAATAGACACGACACAATATGACAGAAGAACTCGAAAAGACAATTGCACAAAACATTTCACACACTCATCCACTATATCCTTTCCTCGTCCACGAAATAACTCAAACCCGCACACTCCTCTCAAAACTAACTGGGCAACTGTTGCTCAGCAACAAAAATTTCATATGTCAAATTCTTAATGGTGGGTGTCACACTAGCACTAGCAGTGCTTTCAACGACACCCTATACTGTATATTGGAACCTACCTTCAGTTCGCATTATTCCAAATTTTTTTATTGTATTTTCCATTATTTCTCGTAATATCCTTCAACTGTTTTTTACATTTTCGCCAGCCTCCTTTTTTAGAGGAATTTCCATGCTGTAAAAATTAACATGTTGAAAGGGTTGACAGAGGAACTGCAACCTTTTTCTGCATCTTGTTTTTTATTTATAATTCTAAGAAATGTAACGTTTCTTTGCAGTATCTTTTAGGAATTGATAAACATTTTGAGTAATTTTTCTTAACCCTTAAACGGCAATTGATGCATATATGAATCGTCTTAAAAATGCTCTCTAAAATCACTAGGTTGATGCAAAATTAATTATTCACTGGACATAATCTCTTAAAATTAATCAATTAAAAATTCTAATACGATCTTTAGTTTATTGTTAAATTATAAATAAATATAAAACACGGATAAACTGAAAAAATATTTTTTTGCGAATTTATCATTTTTGGCAATGTTTGAACCAAAATTATTTGTACAAAATACACAAATCTTATAAATATATATATATATAACTTACAATAAAATTATAAATTTGCAAGATTGATGTGTGTTTTAGCGAATTGCATTTAAAATTTTAATAAAATGATTATACTTTAGTACAGTGGTGCGCAAACGAACACTATCACATTTTGAGTGTGTATTGGGAATTTTTTTCACTCATCACTGAGAAAAATATATGCGCTGAAACACAAAGCATGAATTTTTTTGGACTTTTGTTTGTTTGCACGCTACATATTTGGATTATTGCAGTACATTGCGATTGAATCATAAGATCATAAATTAACTTGCAATGAGTAATGTAAAATTATATTTTATAAAATAAAGTAGATAATGCAATAATATGTTATAATCTAAAGTAGATAATGCAATAATAATTTATAATATGAAGTAAATTAAATAATGCAATAATATTTTTTAATATAAATTTAAAATTCGCATAAACTTTGTCATAAAGACAATACCAATAATTTTTTGGGTGTAGCAAAATCAAAGAAGCGCAGCATACAGTCCGCACTCGTTGATGGCTTGAGA
Organism: Myopa testacea; assembly: GCA_949629155.1. Classification (NCBI taxonomy): domain Eukaryota; kingdom Metazoa; phylum Arthropoda; class Insecta; order Diptera; family Conopidae; genus Myopa; species Myopa testacea. The sequence continues at coordinate 36,333,755 of OX451347.1, read as the reverse complement.
GCTACTGACGAGCGTTCGTCAAACGCACTCAATGTATACATATTATGCCACTCAAAAATTGAGTAGCCGAATGGCTGCTTTTGCGCACCACTGCTTTAGTAGCAGCGGTAATAAATGAAGACGATTCATATATGCATCAGTGCGCATAGCGTCATATTTTTCTTCAGTGTGCCTTTGTCGAACATTTAGAATATGAAGGGGTATGATATATTTATGGGTGTCAATAAACGCATTATAGTGGTAATAAATTGTAATCAGAGTAAAGGGCTTTAGGTAATGAGTTTTGTCAGAATTTTTTAGGGAATTTATGATGGTAAACCGTTTCGAAACGGTAATGGGTCTAAAAAAAAGGAGAGATAATCCTTTTGCGAATTTGTATGATCCATTGGAAAGATTACCTGACCTTTTCAAAGACCATTACAATGGTTACCCAGTCAATCATATTTCATTGGATGTTATTTCATTTTTTGAATATACAATATATGTATATGCATAAAAAGCGAAGAATAAAAACTCTTCCACCATTTCAATTTTGAAATTCTAGAAGTGTGCATCTCTTGTGAATTATGAAAAAATAAAAAATATGTTGGGAAAAAGTTAAGCTCCGAAGAAATTGCATATATTTTGGCTCAAATTTCATTCGGACAGCGATATTGAAGCAATCGACAGTGACCGTATACCGATCTCAGATGAGGATTTGAGCGAAATTGCGAATGGCTTATTTCTTCATGATCATAAGACTGACGACATTGCTGTCGAGCCCTCTTCACCACCCACATCAACTGAAACATTTCGGGTACCCTCACAAAATCAATTGTAAAGGCTCTTGTGGAAAACAAAAAAATTAAACTACTAACTGAAGATGAATTAAAATTTACAGGATGATCTTTAAAATTTCCCGATGTAATCGGAGATTACAATAAGCATATGGGTGGAGTAGACCTGATGGACAGTTTCATTGGAAGTTATAGGATCACCATCAAATCGAGGAAATGGTACATACGAATATCTCTTCACCTTTTGGATATGACCTGTATCAACTCCTGGCTTCTATATAAAAAGGCATGTCAATTAAAGGCTGTTGTTCCAAACAATCAGTCGGATTTTAGATTCGACTTAGCACAAATTTTATGTCGAATTGATTTTGCTGGCAAGCGTGACAGAAAACCAAATCGTTCTTCACCATCGGTTGCAAGCGCAAAAAGGAAAAAGTCGATTACAACTCAACCTATTCCGCCTATTGACGTACGCTACGATGGTATATCCCACTTTCCAGAAGTGGTAAGCAATCGGGCACGATGCAAACGTCCAGACTGTTTAGGACAGGCCTTTATAAAATGTACAAAATGTAATACAGTTTTTTGTATGTATAAATATAGATAGAAAGTGTTTTTTACAGATTCATTCTATATAAAAATAACCAGATTTAATATTAATTTATTTAAATAATTTTTACATTATTATTTTATGTTATTTACAATAACATTACTTATAAAATAAAAGAAATAAATAATTAATAAACAAATTAAACTTAGTAAAGAAATTAAACACACAAAAAATATTTTTCATTGACAAACAGATTTTTATGCGCTAGCGGGCAGTGATACATATTTGAATCAACTAGTTTTTTTAAAATTTAGCAGTAAAATAAAAAAATTAAGAAAAACTAAGTATGCTACTGTTCTAAGGATTGCCCTAAATAACCCACATTAATTTTTTTAATCAAATCGTAGATGTTGCCCGTTTAAGGGTTAAATAAGAATGCGGAATATTTTCATATTTCAGAAATCAATTGCTTTAATAATAATAATAATAAAAATTACGTTAAATATTAACTTAAATAAATTGGCGTTCAGATGCCTAGTGTGACACCCCGACAATGCAAATTGTCAAATTTTACATGACAGAATGTAAACAAACACACCGAAGAAGAACAAGAATGAATTTGTTGCTGTCAAAATTAGAAATTAGCCCGGAGACAAGATACAAAATGGAATGCAAACCAGAGCAACAAACTAGAAAGCAAACTTTTTTCTCAATGTCCATAAGAGCCCATGTAAATTTGACAGCTAAAAATGTATCTTGTATCCTGTTGCTCCGATTGTGTTTAATGCTTAAGTGTTGTCTTTTTTATGTTCAGTTGCTTTGTATTTGTTTATGTTTCGTTTTAGTTTATAGTCAATAAAAACGTTTTAAAGCACACTATAAATATGCTTTTTATTAAAAGTTTCTACATTCATAAACGTCAACAATTTGTTAAACGTCAACACCCGCGGTTTTAATTAGTTGACGTTTTCCCGAGCGCACTGTATATCCAAAATGCTTGAAGTCTGACGTACTTGATATGCTCGTTGATTGATACGAACGATCTCTAATGTAGGTTTCAAAAAACGGGGGGTGTATAGCCGAGAGAAAATTCTCACGCGTGCATATGATTTGGCCAACCCTGGTATACTCTCTTATCGCTACTCATGCTTATACTCTCTGTTGGCTTGGTGCCAATATTGGAACACACGCAGAAAATTTGCTTTGTACGAGATGCGTCTTCGGTATACTATTTATTCTGTGGTTATATCTAGTCGGAAATTTGGCAACTTGCTCCTTAGATCCGAAGTTTTATCAAATACTACACGACATTCAACTCAGTGATGAAAATTTTTGCAAAGATCATGTTGCCATTTTCATTCGGGCGGATTACAATACAATAGCTAGTTCTATTTCTTCTTGTAGTCCCCTTGTTTATTCTATTATCAACCAATTGCAATAGCCAAATGCTCTTCATTAAAACCTTGGTTACCAGCGCCATCAGAATACCTGAAGGAGCTTCATTCACACTGGCATTCGAAATTACGGAATCACGGATGTGCTCCAAAAATCGTTAGTCCCATAAGGCTCTATTTCACTAAAAATATGTTATTTAGCCCTTCTACTTCCAATTACTATAACGAGGATATTGTTCTATATATACATAAATGGTTTTACACTGTACGTATTTAGCCTATTAAGTATAATGAATATGGATTTACTAAAATACTCGTTTAGACTAATCAAGATGTAAACCATACATATAAGGTTACTTTCGGTACTAATTACCTACTTATTCATCAATCTACTGAGACCGTTTTTTAAGATATTGGTACTTTGGTAGAACGTGATCCAACGTGTCAATCTCCCAAAGTACCCAAGTAGTTGCGCATTCCCCTCATTGTTATACTTACTTAATTGCTTCATTAACTTGGTGTATGATTTTATCCCTATGTTGGATTGCAATGATTACTTCGCTCCATACTTGTGTAACACGTTTGTGCTCATTTTGAAGTACTTCCAAATCTGTGTTTACATAACATGTGATCTGATTCAAAACACTGATTATTTCAAGCTGGTCTTTAAGTTCATCACCGACATTAACTAATTCACTTTCACGTTTCTTAACTTCAACGTCCAAATGGTAGAATATCATATCCGATTTTTTCTTTTCTTCGCATAGTTGTTGTTGAAGTTGATAGTCTCGACATACCATAAGCTTTGCATTATTTGCATCATCTTCCACCTCTTCAGTCCATTTTCGAATATTGTGTTCTAGTGATTGCAAATTGTCCAAATCATTTATAAGTTTGTTGTAATTGGTCTTATGGTACTTTGTAAAGGCAATTTTTTCTTCATATTTGTTTTTTAAATTATCAATTATATCATCATCATTTCGGCGTTTATTAAGATTCTCCTGAATCTCACTTGCGTATGCCTCAAGATATTCATTTTGAAGCCGTATTTCCTGTTGCATTTCATATAGGTTTGCGCCATGCTCTTCACGTTGCTGCTCCTTGTACTTATTATTGTGTGTGAGTTCGACTATCTCACCAGAAACTTGAGTTTTTGTTCGCACCAAGTACTCCTTTAAGGATTGTTGAAACTTACGTAATAGTGCGTGCTGTGGAGACAATAAAGCCAGGGGTGGAACTAAAGGCGCTTCCGTTTTAATAAATTCACATTTATTCGACGCTTCAGCAGATTTTTTGATAGTATTTCTAGATGAATCCATATCGTGAAATGAAAAAACTGAAAATGATTACGTCAAAAATATTGATTAATTTCAACAATATTAAGTGATCGTTTTCAGCTGAAAGTTGTTTTTGTTTTTTAGCACATTCACTATGTGTATCCATGGTGCTTGAGTAGAAACGGAAGTTTCTTGGGAAATCAAACAATTTCCGCAAGGGTACGTGTATGTTTGTCTACATATATTAACTTTACAACTTTGTATATACTATCTATTAATTTGTGTGCGACCAATTTCGCTTCAGATTAAAGTTCCTTAATGTTAACGAATATTTATGGAAACATCTCTTAATGCATTATAGTTATGTATTATACTTTTTATTATAAGAACTTATAATTACTTATTAATTCTTACCTAATCTAGAACTAACGCTGCTTTAATTTTTCAGAAGCAGCAGTTTCTTCTTATTTTCACTCTCAAGTATGTAGCTTCTTCCTAGCCTAGCTTCTCCAAAGTTCTTAAAAATAACTCTTATTAAGAAGTCGTAGAGAAAAAGTCATAAAATAACTTTTTCCATGACTTCTAAACATAAAAGCTTTTACTTTCAATATAAAAGTTTTAAGGTAACTTTTAACTTTTTAAATTCACTAAGATGATTTAAAACGAAATTTTGCTTGTTAATGAAGGCGTTGAAATCTTTATTTTTAAGTGACTCTCATTTCAAATGTATATAATGCAATAAAATTTCATGATATCAAAATAACTTAAATAGTTAAGAATATAAAAAAATAATAAAGGGTCCGCTATCTAACGTTTTTTTTTCAACTAGTGCTTATTTCGTAAATGGTATCACTTAGCTCATGTCTGATTTGACAGATAATTAGTTTTATCCTTCCGCTGAACGAATATGGTTGTGTATACGCTTGAACAACGCTGGGAAATATATCGACATTACTTTGAAAATCCGATGCCGATTTTGCCAAAAAAAATCATCTTTTCAGATGAAGCTCATTTTGATCTTGGCGGGTATGTAAACAAGCAAAATTGTCGCATTTGGGGCACAGAAAACCCGCACGCATACATTGAAAAGCCGGTGCACCCAAAACGAGTCACTGTTTGGTGCAGATTTTGGTCCAGAGCCATAATTGGGCCATTTTGTATTTGCAGCTAACGGCATCATGTTACCGTTCTTAAAGTTAATGAACTTAATTAACCCAGGTTAGGTTAGTTAAATTTAATGAATTTAAAGAATTGGCGATATCAATCTTCCCGTGGATGTATGTAAATTTGTATGTATAAGTTTTAGTTTGACAGATCATCAGACCAAATTTATGTTTTTTGTTTGCCTGATTTTTTTTACAATTGTGTTTTGACAGTTGATTGACATTATTTCCCTTCCATTTCCACTGTTTTGTTTTGGGATTTTATTTATGCCTACGATAGACTGATTCAAATTATTATTTTGCTTCGCATTTATTTCAAATTCGATCAAATTTATTAAATTTGATTTGTCAAATGGTAGGAAAATTTTTAAAATTTCGCTTCGCATTTGGGAAATAGAGCTCAAATGCGCATTTGAAGTCGGTGTAAACATAGCATAAGGGTATATTCACTTTGTCACGAAATGTGTAACGCATAGAAATAGAGACGATAGGTATAGAAAGGTTCTTGATCAGTGTGACCTCCTGAGTTGATTTAGCAATGTCCGTCCGTCTGTCTGTCTGTCTGTTGAAATCACTATCACAGGAGAACCGGTGAAGATATCGTTATGAAATTTTGCAGAAGTATTGTTTCTTGTGGTGTGCAGGTTGGTATTGAAAATGGGCAAAATTGGTCTACGACCACGCCTATTTTTTATTAGAAATGTGATATCTGCGTTCGTTTATGAGTTATGACAACAAAATTTCATTGCTGGAGTATAGAGTAGCATTATCCGTTAATATACCAAATATGGGCGTGATCCGCCCATTTTTAGGTTAACAGGCAAAAGAGGGTCTTAAATGGTTGTATTGTTAAATATATAAACATCCTGAGTAAGACTTTATATAACATCCTATTTTCCAATGAAACATTATAACAGCAAAACTGGGGGCACTGGGCCACTTTTACCCTACTTTAATACAGTATAGCTCATGAAAACAAAGTTAAAGTTAAATTTGAACACAATAATAAAACAACTAAGCTAGTTATTTAGTTTTGAAAGCAGGTAACGACAACGCCTACTATTTATACAGAGGCGTAGCTAGGACACATGGAGCCCGGGACGGTTAATCAACTTGCAGCCCCAAAAATTCCTAGAATTCAATAAGTCAATACTTGATTTCCAAAACTGCCGCCCCGGGCGAACTGCCATCGTCGCACCTTAGTTACTGTGATTAAATGTGATTATAAGGCATAAGGCTTTCCTTATAACCACATATTTCCTCTAGTTTTACTGCAATGAAAAATCTATATAAATAAAACTATTTCGTTCAATTCAATTTTTTCAAAACTTTTAGGTTTAGGGTATCCAAGATTCGGCCAGGCCGAATATAGCACTCTTACTGGTTTTTACTCTCCTTTCTATCACGGCACAATCAAAATCATAGGGAATTAAACAATTTTTATTTTGATCTGACCAAGCATGCCTATAAGCTTTTATATGATTTTGCACTGTAACATTGTTAATATGCTTTAAAATACATGACGCCAACTCTTAAGACCCTCAACACTATAGATTCATACGTACATCTTGATATCATAATTGTGCAAATTATGAAAGCCTAGGTTGTATAGATAAGAGGTCCGTTCAGAACGTATGCCGAATTTTGAATTTCAATTGCGCGGCTGCAGCGATTCAAGCAAATCTTTTGGTTTTAAGGTTGGCAGCACTGTCATTCATATCTGTGTAGAATTTCACGTCATTATGTATTTTCTTTGGTTAGCTTCGTTGTGTCGTCGGAAATACCGTCGAATATATTCAAAAACTAGTCCAAATAAATCGTAAAGGACCAAATTAAATATAAATACCTCATATATGAAAGTCGATTGTTTTCTTTTAAAGTTATTCAATATTCACATACGGACATAAAAGATGGCGCAGCCTGTACATATGCATAATCTATAGGTGGATTTTTATTTAATTTGAAATTTTTATTTAATTTGAATGCTCAAGGTATCAGTGCCATCTACTGGACAACTGGCTTTAGATCTAATGTGCGGTACTCATATGGCGTCAAGATGCAGTGCAACTAAGTGGTTTGAATATATGGGTGATGCTAATAATGTGTATGTTCCATTTCAAATAACATATATACAGCATGAAAACAACTCGGTTTTAGTAGATGGATATAGTCCTCTCGATCCAAAAACTGTTGCTTGTAGCAGTCCGTTAAATGTAATAATTCTGTTTCCAATATTTTATTTGATTTTTTAATAGCTTTCTTCAATATTTAGAAAATTACACCTGCATGTTCCTGTACAGATTGCGAAGATTCCTGTCCAAAGCCGTTACCTGTACCACCAGTTCCAGTTGCTATTATGATTGGTGACTTAGATGCATATACTGTTATTATGATTGCTGTGTTTTTCGTGGGAACGTTGCTCTTCTTAATAGGCGTGTGTTTAATTTCATCAAAAAAAAGTGAACGTGAGTATTATATCAACATATACATACATATGTACATATGTACATCTTAATTCCTATAAGATGGTCGAGTACGAAGGTGAAAAGAAAAACTGACGTATTATACAACGTACATGTAATTAGAAATAAACTAAAACAATTGCAAGATTTTTAATAGTACTAGGCCACTGGGTATATAATGTCTATGTGTCTAATTCGGAATATACATAATTATATATGTATTGCGTTGTAAATGCTAAGCCATAGCTTATGTGATCTAATAATTATGTGTGAAATATATTGTATGCGTATTATGTATGCGTAAAATATCGTTAACTTTTTCGAATAATTTTGTTATCTTCAAGAATTATAACTTGTTGATCAAGCGCTTGTTCGTGATCGTGGAAATAAAAAACGCGACAGTTACTCTAATGTAGTTTTAAATAAAATAAGCACGACCAACAGTAATGATTGGTTGTCAAGGTAAAAGTAACTTTATTCTTTTCAGAGTTTATCAATACTCCATCTATCTATATACAGTGTTCCACTAAAGTCTTCGTACAGCACTTGGTCACAACTTTATTGATAAAAAAAGGTAATGCGTGGCAAGAATTAAAAAAAAAATTTAATGCAGCTTTGTTTATTAAACCATTTCCTTCACTTTACAAAAAAATTAACCAATTTCATCAATTAATCCAAAAGTTATTAACTAAAATCGCAAAAAAGTCACTGAATCAGTTCCAATAAAGTCTTCGTACACTCACAAACAAACTAACTAAAAATCCTTATAAACTGTGAACTTTTTTTTTAATATTTTGTGGGGTAGCCTATATTCTTAATAAGGACTTTAAGAAGGTCAGGCATCGATTCCACAACTTTCTGTACAAAGCGAGGTTCGATTTTCACCCATTCGTCCTGAAGAACATCATTTAGTGGAGACTTTGAGCTAATATGATGCGCCCTGATCCTTTTCTCAAGGATATTCCACATATACTCAATGGGGTTGAGATCAGGACTCTGTGGTGGTGTTTTGAGCATATGTGGAATATTGTACGCCAAGTATATCCTGGTGTTGTGAGCCATGTTTTTGGGATAATTATCTTGCTGAAAATAATATCACTGATATACGCTTAATTTTCCAGCTCTTAGCTTAAAATTTCTCTTCAATATATCGATGTATGTACGGTGGTCCATAGCTTCTTCAATTATCCCCAAGTTTCCAACGCAATTAGCAGCCATACACCCCCATAATAGCACCCCGCCACCGCCATATTTTACTGATAAATCTAACAAATCGCAAAAAGCGTATGGGCTTCGCTTGTAAATACCAAAATGCATCTCTCGAGTTTTGGCGGAATGTTATATTCTCCGATGAGTCGAATTATAACATTTTTGGGTCTAATGGCAAACTTAGAGTGTGAAAAAAACGGGAAAATCTTACAATCCAAAAAATGCAATCAAAACAGTAAAATATGGCGGTGGCGGGGTGCTATTATGAGGGTGTATGGCTGCTAATTGCGTTGGAAACTTGGGGATAATTGAAGAAGCTATGGACCACCGTACATACATCGATATATTGAAGAGAAATTTGAAGCTAAGTGCTGGAAAATGAAGGGTATATCAGTGATATTATATTCAGCAAGATAATTATCCCAAAAACATGGCTCACAACACCAGGATGTACTTGGCGTACAATGTTCCACATATGCTCAAAACACCACCACAGATCCCTGATCTCAACCCCGTTGAGTATATGTGGAATATGCTTGAGAAAAGGATCAGGGCGCATCATATTAGCTCAAAGTCTCCACTAAACGATGTTCTTCAGGACGAATGGGTGAAAATCGAACCTCGCTTTGTGCAGAAAGTTGTGGAATCGATGCCGGACCTTCTTAAAGCCCTTATTAAGAATATAGGCTACCCCACAAAATATTAAAAAAAAAGTTCACAGTTTATAAGGATTTTGAGTTACTTTGTTTGTGAGTGTACGAAGACTTTATTGGAACTGATTCAGTGACTTTTTTGCGATTTTAGTTAATAACTTTTGGATTAATTGATGAAATTGGTTAATTTTTTTGTTAAATTGAAGGAAATGGTTTAATAAACAAAGCTGGATTAAATTTTTTTTTAAATTCTTGCCACGCATTACCTTTTTTTATCAATAAAGTTGTGACCAAGTGCTGTACGAAGACTTTAGTGGAACACTGTATATAAAATGAAAGGCCTGAATGACTTCCCATCAATGCACAGGCTAAACCCTTGGACCTAGAACGGTGAAATTTTGCACATACATAGGTTTCATTTATGATGTATATATGAATAAGAAAGAATTTTTCGAAATGTTACTTCTAAGGACTTCAAAAAGGATATACACAGAATTTTTCCTTTGAACAGGCTAAACCCTTAGATCTAAAAAGGTGAAATTTTGCACGGAGGTTTTTTTATGATGTATACAAGGGAGAAGAAAGGATTTTTCGGAAGTTTTACTTCTAAGGACTTCAGAAAGGACAAACACATAATTCTTTTGTTAGCCATCAAATATGGATTTTCTTTTTTCACGAAAACATCCTGCGTATAAATGCCTAAAAACCATTTTCATGATTTTTCAAAATTCATCCTCTAAACGTCCAAAAAAGGACATCATTTGGTAAAAATACACCCAATCACATAATAAAATAAAACGAAGCACGTTATGAATTTTTGTCATGTATCAAAGAATATATGTATTACAATATATTATTACAATATTCAAAACAGAGTGCTGCGCTCAAGAGAGATTGTAAGTGAATAGTTTGGGATGAAAGAAATGGCACATAAAAGCAGCTTCTAAGCACTCTAAAAGATATTACAGTGAACGATGACATGATGGCTGGACTCACTGTACTATTAGCTGGAGACTTTCGCCAGACTCCGTCTATAGTGCCGAGAGGAGCTTGGGCTGACGAAGTTCAGGCATCAAATCTTTGGCCCTTAATATAAAAACTGCACCTTAAGAAAAACATGCGGGTGCATTTAAAGGGATTTTTTTTTGCTGACCAATTCTCCAAACTATTCCTGCAAATAGGAAACGGAGAATATCCGGAAACTGATGGCGAAATTCAACCAAATCTTGCCTAAGTTGTGTCGACCGTGACGAGCTAATAGAACGAATATATCTGGATATCCAAAACCTACACCATAAAACAACAGATTGGTTGGGCGAACGTGCGATTCTTACACCTAAGAACGATCAGGCATCAACCATTAATGACACATTGCTGAAGTCATTTGAAGAAACAGAATATCTGTACAAATCGGTGGACACAGTATTGCACATAGATAACGTTATACACTATCCTGTGGAGTTCATAAATACACTTAACCCACCTGGTCTACCGTCTCACAAACTTAACTGAAAATAGCAGGATTTGATCTTAGGCAAGACTGCTTTTCACATGGGCAGTTTTACGTCGCCTGCTTGACTGCTCACCTAACAGTTTGGTTGTGCTAGCAACTGATGGCAAAAACTCTAATTTAGTGTATAAAGAAGTACATTAATTAAAACTAAACAGCAAGAAGATTAAACAAAACATTTCTAATATTGTACAATAAAAAATTTTAAAATTAAAATAAACACATAAAAAAACATATATAAAAACATACCAAATTAAAAATACAATGTAGTATTAAAACATAATATCTTATTTCCCGGGCAAGCCGGGTAGTTAAGCTAGTACTAATATATAAATGAGAAAGTCTGTTAGCTTTTCTTGGCTAAACCGCTGTACCGATTTTGCTGAAATTGTATGGAGATGGATTACGCACTGGGGATGGTAATAAGGTAAGGTAATAAGGAAACTACAAGGCCTATTCTCAGAAAAATAGAATATTTGCTGGTCTTACTCTGCAGAGGTGTACTAAGAACGGTAAATGGATAATTCAATGATTCAATTTATTCCAGTCACAGAAATTTGGAAACTAAATACAAGGCCTGGGAAAGTGTAATATTGTATTGTGTTTAGTCTTAGGGCCTTATGCTCGAACTGCGGTACCGCTTCTCAGCGTTACTCTTTGTTATATTTGTTAAACAGCTGTTCAAAATGTGTTTTTAGTATACACACAACTTCGGCTTCTGACAGAAGCGGTACCGCTGAAATTTCTCCTCTTTACAACAACAGTTTACACTCTTCTTACGTATTTACGTTAGAAAAGCTTATTTTGCAAACAACAGTAGCGGAAGCGGTGTGCCGTTACGAATCGGTTGCTTATTAGCAATCGCCCGTAGATCTGGCGATTGTGTATTATTTTTTGTGGTGTTATAAACACAATGCCTGCCGGCTGGCTTTGGTAAACAAAAAGTTTGATGATATGTATAAAATCGGTAGCTTCCGAGCCATCGACGAGATAGGACTGTATGCTGCGCATCTCTGATTTTGCTACACCCAAAAAATTATCATTGTTTGTCTTTATGACAAAATTTGTGTGCATTTTTCCTTTATATTAAAAAATTTTATTGAATTATGCAATTTACTTCATATTATAATTACAATGTGCTGAAATAATCCAAATATATAGCGTGCAAACAAACAACAGTCGAAAAAAATGCATGCTTTGTGTTTCAGCGCATATATTTTTCTCAGTGATAAGTGAAAAAAATGTCCAATACACACTCAAAAGAGAACAAAACAGGTATAAGAACATATTCACATTGAATACATATAATCACAAGAAAGAAAGAGACGTCTGATTGTAAAATTTGTGTACACCAGATACACATCTTTTACATACCAGTTGACATGTAGGGGAAATACGTAAAGCGCAGTTCTCTAAACGGGGCTCATCGTAAGAGTTAGCATATGCTGTTTTAAGAGCAACGGCAACGGAGGTACCGCTATTGTTGCGCAGTTCGAGCATAAGGCCCTTAGTCCGCAGGCATGCACCAAGATCGCAACATGGAGAACTCCGCTCTTAAATTCTTTAAATGTGGCAATGTTTTAAATGGCATAAAATAGCATATTTGTTGGTCTTATTCTGCAGGGACGGAATGCATTGAGAATGGAAGAAATGCTAAATAAAATAGCAAGCCAGAACTCTGCACAAAGAACACAGGAAGAGTGTCTTTCATTATAAGGAGCAAATAAAAGAATACAGGAGTTAAAAGAACACAATAGCTGCGTTCCTTTTACTTCGGATTAGACCAGTTTCCATACAAATTTTCTAATCGTACTCTCGAGTAGGATTAGAAATTCTAATCGGACTGGGCTTTTCGTTATTTGATACGTAGATGGCGCTGATGTAAAAATTTTACTTCCCTATGGACCTATAGATGGCGCTGATGACATTTTTTCTTTTTAATTGATGGTGTGCGTTACCCAGTTTATCTTATTTCACTAATAAAAAAGATTCTGACAAACCTGTGAAGACCATGATTGCATCGCTGTGGTTACCATTTTGAATTCAAGGATTTTATTTACGCGAGCAAAAATTGTATTTAATTCTTAACAGTCAAACCGTTGATATTTCATGACACAACCTTTTTTGTGTGATTTTGTGGGCACATCTGCATGTGACTTCCCTTGGCGTTCCATTTTAAATCAGGATTAGATTAGGAAAAAAGGAACGCAGCTAATATACTTTTAAACCAGGAACTTGCGCTATTCCACCAACATTTGCTGTTTCATAAGGGAGCTACACCTTCCGCAGTCAGTCCGAGGAAATAAAGAAAACAGACCACAGACACAAAATGGGAATATGAGAGATAGCGAAAATTACGAATAGACTGGTGCCCCTCTTCCCAGGAACACAATCGCCAGACTTGCGGGGCGATGTTTACACATTTATACAAGAGTGTGAATTAGTCGCAAGAGATGTTAGCACAGGCAACACCCAGGACTATATAGATTACATTAAGCAAAGCTTACATGGGGATGCTTTCAATCTGGTAAGGCCAAAAATGTTCAATAAGCTAGACGAATTCTACCTCACCATTAAAAGAGCATATTTGCCTTCGGCCTCCTTAGACTCAGTAATAATAGGTGTACAAAGTTGTAGCCAATTATTGAACGAAGATATTCGGCAGATTTTAAGTCGCCTAAGCACACTGCGAATACAGGCAATAGAGGTAATTCAAGCTGCCTATAACGGAAACGGAGGTAGTGTGATGGTGAAAACGGCCATAGAAAAGTCATTCAAAACAGAGTTAAAGGACGCGGCATTGCGAATATATATGCTCAACGTTACGGAGAACAACATCGCACAAATGGTAGAGCTAGACGTAGATGTGCTCGAAACAATAAAAAGAAGTAACCCCCTAAACATCAACTTGAATTCTGTGAGCCTCAGCCGCTTTCTTGTCTTTACGAAAATAAAAAAGTAAAATCTCTCGAAAATGTCGATTTTTGCACTCCTAATTCAAATCGATTTTCAGTTGTAAACAAAAATACGCGGGATTTGGTTTAGTAGCAAGAAGAAAGTGTATGTCAAATCTTAAAAGAAAAAAGAAATATGATTGACAGAAGAGTAACAAAACGAACATAACGCTATCTATTGTGAAAACCAAAATTTCTTTCTTGCCAACCCAATATATGTATTTTTATTCTTATGCTAATTATTACTATTATTTATGGGAGTAGCGCACCACGACCAAATGTTCTATTATGCCCCCTTCATAGGTCCTGTGTGTCACAGTGTTTTTCCAACCCTAGGCTTCTGAGGAAGCTCAGTATGAGAAGAGGGTTCAAGTCATTGAGTTCCTGTTCTTAAGGTCAGATGCTTTTGCGTGACGTAGGTTCACCTGCCCTATCCTGAGCATGACCTCACCTCCTCTGCGCGTGTCTAGAGTGACGATTGCCCTTCATTGGAGGATGTGTTGTCTACCTCCATTGTTGAGACGTCCTCCTCGTCGATGAGCGTCGCTGGATTGTCCACCGCAAGACTTGCGAGGTCAATATCCTCTTACCAGTTCTTGGGAGGTGGGTATTTCCCGACCTTTTTCCTCAGCCTTTGAACTGGTGGGGACCGGTGGATCCGTGCACTCATCCGACCCTGTTTCTACCGCAGTCGTAGAGTTGCCTGCTTTCTTTGCGGGCCCAGTACATCTTCGGAACTTCATGGTCTAAATTTAATATTACCAGGCGAGAATATATTATTTCCTAAAAAACCGAATGGAATGCTAATATTCTCTATCTTATCAGTAATATTCAAAAAGATCTGATGATTTAAAAACAAATTCACTCATTTGATGATTTTTTCAGATGCTTTTGGTTTTTTTTTTTTTGCAAAATGCAAAAGGTGGTTTTGATGTAATTAATTTCTTCCGTTCACTACTATTACTAAATGTTCATTACTATGTGAGCATTTCCCAGAGCTTAGGAAATTTACAATAAATGTATGTATGTTGTCATACAGATGTGAATAAGCATATTCATCAATGAAATTTGACGAATTCTCTGCTGCTGTCAGTAACAAATTTTACACCAATCATTAAAAGGCAAGCGAAATCCAAAAGGGCTCAAAAGTTTTGTAAATGTTTGCTGCAAAAGATATTGTTTTACGTATTGGGTCGTACAGATTGCTTTTGAAAGCAGCTTAAGCATTCCATTCAGAGAGTTTGCAGAACAAGTTTAATTTTGCCAAAAATTTTCAAAATAAAAGTTAAAAGTCTAACTTTTTCGAGGAAGGTCATTGGAATAAGAATTATTTTCAGGCTATGGTTTAAAATAGTAGTTAAAATAAGTATGATATTTTAAAGTAGTGAGCTTCCCTACATACGCGCATATACTATAACTAAAGGCAGCAAGGCATCAACCTGACATCATTATAAAGGCTCTACCAGTAGTCTAAATCGCCTTAGAACGGTTCTAGGCGTCTTTTTGACACCTTATGAGCTTCACAATGATAATAAAGTTACTGGAAAACTTTCTCCCGACTCTATACGTATGTATATTGACTTGATGTTGCCAATATGAACTAATAAGGTCTTATGCATTGGATATTTATGTCAACATTTATACTTCTTATGAATAAATTAAAGTTATCTAAGACAATCTGGCAAGATCAGCAGAAGTTAGTCTGCAAGCTTTGTTGCACCATACGCCAGAACGGCTTTTACAAACTTTTCCAGAATATGTTATTAAGCACATCAGAGTGAAGTTAGCGATGCGCAACTACATGGGGTTGCGATGGCTCATCTGGCCAATGAGATTACAAACATGCATGACGTGCAGTGGTAGATACTGAAAAACCATCAACATCTTTTGCGAGAGTTCTGCAAATAGCTGAGAATTTTAGGAAATCACCATCTACTAAAAAGTACTACTGTCCTATGAAATGTGTGTATAAAAAGGAAACCAAGGTAGAAGGTATCGAATTGATAAATGCACAATTAGGTATTGTAGAGGATTCTTCTTTTGAGTATTTCGGTAAGGAAGTGATAATTTATCACAGACTTTTTTATCACAATGGTCGATTGAAAAATTGTGCACAAAATATTCACGCTCTGTTTGTGGCGCAATGATAAAAACACTAAGTGGAAGTCCTGCTAATATAGGCTACACACCTGGGTATGAATTTGGGCTATCTCCGTTACATACCAAAGTTAGAATTATGGAGACTTGGGCTTTGGCGGAAAGAGAACAGTCAGAAAGAAAAAGAGGAGAGTTCAAGAGGAATTTTGAAAGGTGGGCCTTATTATTCATATGCCGAAAGCTGGTCCTGGAAACAGAAAATATAAAAACAATACGCAGATTTTCGCGGATTACCACTTCCCAAATTACTGAGACCGTAACTATTGACCGCCAATTCAATATCTAAATTCAAAACCACCCTACAAGTTATTAGCAGTAACAGAAATGAATTCATTAAAATTCGGTTAATATGATAAAGTCACAGCGGAATCATATAACGCCTTGTATCCATTTAGAATTATGATACAGTCCACAATGTACTCTTGCTTGGCAAGCAGATAATAAATCACGATATTGTCGAACTAATCTCAAGGAAAACGGAACAGGGACTACAGATACTAAAAGAACAGAACATAGGGTTCACAGCAATGTACTAATGAGGATTTGCTCAAGATGCTTCAAGCTTATATTTTATTGTGCTATTGTAAACAAAATGCAATTTTGAATTTTAATTGCGCGGGTGCAGCGATTTGAACATTTTGGTTTTTAGGTTGGCAGTACTCTATTTTTTTAAAGTGTGATTGTTCGAGACTTTTTCATCAAAAGTTCGATGCGTATCGTTTCACAACCCCCCGTATTCGCCTGACTTAGCTCCATGTGACTTCTGGCTATTCTCTAAGCTTAAATCCGCTTCGCGGACACCGTTTTGATGCTACTGATGAGATAAAAGATTCGATTGTTCTTTCTTTCTTCAGCCATCGAGTTTCAGAAGTGTTTCAAAGATTGGCAAAATTACTGGCACCAGGTGTATTATAGCGGGTGGGGACTACTTCGAAGGGGATGATATAGATTTGGATTAATAAATTTAAATTTTTCAAGTTCAAAACATATTCGCTTTACTTTTTGTTCACAGTAGTATATCCAGTTTTCTACTCGATAGGCCACAAATATTTTTTAGAAAAAAGTTTTCTTCATGTAGCCCGAATGTTATTATTTTTACTGAGAACAGAAAGCGCTGAAGCCGTTCTATTTGCGTTCTGTGCAATGTTTCTCACATTTCTTCCAAATTTGAAAAATTCATCACTATCACGATCTGCCATGGTTGTAATTTTTACAGAAATAAAATTGTTTTAAAAATTTTAATATCTAAAAAAATAATATAATTTTTTTATAAAAAAGGGACACGATGAATACAGGTTTTGCAATATTCTATATTGCCCCCGGGTTCATAAACTGAAATTGCTAATACAAAAGCAATCACGAGTTAATTCGTGATCGCCACAACGTTTGGGTATGAAAACACGAGTTAATTCATGAACGGTCAATGTGTTAATGTCCTTCACCTTTATTTGAATCAATTAAAGCTAAAAGTGACCCTTTGAGCAGGCTGTTTTGTTTAACCTTTATCTGTTTTTCATACTATCTGTTACTACCTATAACAAATATTATTAAAGTACCCAAACTTTATGGTCCCTAATAGTAACAGAAATCATCAGTTAATATTTAAATGGGCAAATGTAATCCTTGTGAAATATGTTTTCTTACAGATGATTATCCCAACATATATGATTCTCAAAATAATGGCATTGACAATAATGAAGAGTTATCTGGATATTTTGAACAACTAGGATCCAAAACAGAAAAGTATCTCGAATCATTTTTTACTTCCTGGGGAAAGTATTTTGCATCACGGCCATGGTTCACTTTGACTGGAGGAACTTGCATTGTTATTTTGCTTGGATGTGGCATATTTTTTTTACAGATTACGACAGATCCAGTTAAATTATGGGCATCACCGCAATCCAAATCGCGAATGGAGCGTGATTATTTTGACTCTACATTCCAACCCTTCTATCGAGTGGAACAAGTAAGAAAATCTTAATAAATGGATCTCGTTAATAAATGGATCTGTTCTGATTAAAATAATTTTAAATGTACTTTTTAGGTAATTATTAAAGCAGTTAATTTACCTGAAATAGTACACAATACTTCTAATGGGCCAATTATATTTGGACCGGTATTTGATAAACAATTTTTAAGTGATGTCTATAATTTGCAAGAAGAAATCAGAAATATTGGTGTCGAAAGCGGGAATATGTTGAAAGATATATGCTTTGCTCCCTTGCTCTCAACTCAAAGTCAAAGACAAAGCTCCAAATGCGTAGTGCAATCAGTTTGGGGATATTTCGAAGATAATTTGGAACGGCTGGAAAATACTGACGAAGACAGCGGTTTTAATGTATGTATGAATTGTAATACTCGAACACCTTAACTCTGTGGTAACACATTATAACCAACTTCATTTTCAAGTACTTGTGTATATGTTTCAAGGTTATAAGAAGTCCTAAAGGTATTTCTAAAGAATAATTGTACAATAAATGTGAAGTTTAATATAAAGATCATCACTACAGGGTCTAGAATGTTCGTGTTTTCACTATGAAACACATACTGGATTTTATTGTATTTTTGTATCCTCCTGAATTTCGATAGTTGAATTATCGATATGAATCTAATCGAATTGGATCGATAAAATTCGATAGTTGAAATTCTATTTTCGTTCAGGCCGAAGTTAACACTCTTACCTGTTTCAACATTGTTATATATTTAATGCTGAACTCAACAAGTTTCACAAACGGTGTGTTCCACTTCGGCGGTTTATTTTTAGTGGTGGTTTGTTCTTTGTTACGATATTACTTTACCAACACCTGGGCCTATACGGCCCATAACAAATACACAACAAACATACACAACAAACAAAAAAAAACAAATATACATATAATATAAAATAGAAATGTTACTGCTGTATGCAGTTTCCAAAATGGGTATAACATCTCATATTTATATTAAAAACACTTTTGAAATTGTTCGCCACTTAGATTGGCATACATTTTATTTCATTTTCTAGCCATCAAGAAAACGGAAAACCAAACTTTTGGTTTTAAAAGTTTTTGGGGAACAAAAACAGAAAGAGCTAGTCATAAATTGGGAATGGGAAAGGCCCAACATTTAAGAATATTTTAAAAAATCCGCAGCTAATTTCCAAGTTTATGGTTGTAGAGCCCACTAATGTTATCATGGACAGTGTTCGAGATTATTTAGTGGGACATCCTCTACTTATCTGTATCATGTCGAAGTTGGTACAAGTGAGTTGCAGAGGTGCTTTTTCGGAGAATTGTGTTTTGCCATTGTCTTTTGTCGCGCATCTATTCTGGCGGATAACGTTCAAGAAATTAACTCCAGAATCTATTCCGATAAATTAGCGTCCTGGTGAAAGTCCTGCAGATTTGATCTTCCGATTGAGGTTAGAGTCGTACGTAAATGTAACAGTTTAAAGGCAACTGGAGACAACTCTGTCCTTTTACAAACAAGTCTTAGATTGACAAGTACTATGTAAAATCAAAATGGAGAAAAAAATTAAAGCACTAACGCATAGTGAGGCACTTATCACAAAATTTGCGACAAACACGCGAAAAACTGCAAAAACCAAACAAACAAAGGGTTTTTTGACTGTTTGCAGCAATCTTTTACGACAATATTGGAGTAAATACGTCGATCTCCACATCAGAATCAACAGCGTATCAATTATTTGCCTCATCATAGTGTGTGGAAGGATTCAAGTGCCACTACTAAATTGAGGATAGTGTTTGATGCATCGAAACACAGTTGCGCTAATTCGCCAGATTCTGGTCAATCAGAAAGATGCTGACTTGCAGCGCATCGTGTGACGAACTTCTGAACAACGTGAACCAGAGATCTATAGATTGCTAACCGTGACTTATGGCATTAATTGCGCCTCATTCCTGGCTATCAAAGTTTTGCAAACACTTGCACGAGATGAGAAGGAACGCTATCCAAAGGCTGCCGACATCCCTCTGTCAGAATTCTATGTTGATGACGTGTTGCCAGGTTGACAGTGGCTGTGGCGAATCAAGTGCGTATTGAATTACATCAATTGTTACAGGTTGGATGGCTCCAACTCTAAGGCGTTACAGACTGAAATAGATTCTACTGATCCCTAAGGTTCATGCGAGTTACCGCATGAACATAAATCGAAAGCGTTAGGCGTCGTATGGAAGACCATTGCAGACAGTTTCGGCTATGAGCTAAATATGGGCGTTTCTGACCAGACTTTCACAAAGAGACAGTTGCTGTCTAACATCGCAAATCTTTTCGACCCATTGGGGTTTCTCGCTCCAGCAATAAAAGGCAAATTACTGTTTCAACAACTGTTGATTCTCGTCGTGGATTGGGATGACGATCTTCCTATTAGAATTCAAGAACAATGGATCAGTTTTCGAACTGATGATGCATCAATACACGCTTATGCACCCGTGGTGTACCTGAAGTCTGTGTCAGCTTCGAAAGTCAACATAACCTTGCTTGCCGCAAAAACAAATATAGCACCCATCAAAAAGGTGACCATATCACGGCTAGTGCTAAGCGCGGCCCCGCTGGCTGCAAAACTAAAACAAACTTCACGCAGTTATTACGTTTCTTTTTCCATTGGGTGGATTCGGCCTAAACCCTAGGCCAGTTAAAGGATTACTTAAGGACGACTTAAGATGATATCTGGTGAACAGTGGAGGTTCACACGTATGATCAACAATCTTGCCGTGCCTCGAGAGATATATCATATAAACAGCTTCTTGACCATCCATTATGGTGGTCTGGCTACAACGACCAGAATGCGAATGGCCCACACTTCAATCAAGGAGTCAAATGAATTTACCGGAAATGAAAAGGATCCAAGTTTCGACTTATCAGCTTGAACCAACTGCCTCATTGATTATCTCCAAGTTCTCTGACCTCAATAAATTGTTAGCTGTCTCTATCTCTATCAAGTGTAAACAGTTTCACGCTACTGCTCCCTATTGTGTTTGGGCAGAAGTATGCTGTGTTAAAATCGTGGACGAAACGAGTGCAACATATCTAATTTAGCCAGGAATTCAAACAACTCAAGGCCCAGAAGCAAATTAGTTAGATTGTGTCCCATGATCGATGCTGAGGGTATAATGCGTGTTGGTGGGCGGCTCAAACACTCAACCTTATCAGTGAATGCCCGGTGTCCTATGATACTTCCTAAGAACAATCATTTTACTTTTCTTGTTATTAAACAGGCACACGAACAACTACTTCATGCCGGTACACAAGTAATGCTCTACCACGTTCGCCACCGATTCTGGGTAATCGACGGTCACACAGTCGTCAAGCGAATCATGTATGAAGTGTTTTCGCACCGATGACCCTGACGATGTCTCCGCATTAACTGCAGGTCATTTTTTGGTCGGACGACCGCTCACTTCGGTGCTGTATACTCAGCCGATGGTACACCGCGCAACAGGTGGAAGATGCTCTCGCAGATATATTATGATTTTTGGTGCAGGTGGTCCCTCGAATAATTACAAGGGCTTATTGCCAGACCCAAATGGCGGCAACAACAACGTAACACAAAAGCTGGGCAACTTGCTCCAAACCAATGGGCTATGGGTCGAATAGTGGACATCTACGCCGGTTCCGATGGGGTAGTCAGAGTCGCCACTTTAAAAACGAAATCTACTATACTGAAACGTCCAGTTAATAAGCTATCGATATTGCCGGTCGAAGTCGGCGGCCACCAAAACTCCAAGTAATTCTTTCGTTGCCTGTTGGGACGATGTGGTCGGAATGGTCGGGATTATTTAATGGGACATCCCTGGCATTATCTCTATTATGTCGACGTTGGTACAAGTGAGCTGCAGGGGTGCTTTTCCGGAGTATCGTGTTTTGACATTGTCTTTTACTACTAGCTTTATATCGGTCTTTTTGCAGGACACGTGTATCAGAACTTACCATTGTAAAGATAGTTTAATGTGTCTATCAAAGTATTAATTATACAATCAACGAAACTCGGTTTAAAATTAAAATTAGAAATTGTTCACTACTTTTGATTACAAAAAATGTGCAGAATCCAGGCCCAGAAACAAACCTTGGCCGCAGTTTACAACTCGGATTTATGAAATTTCTGCTGGATACACATGTTGCTGGTAACACGTTGTATGTATCTTATCCGTGAACGGATACCAACGCATTCCGACGAGCACCTATTGCAAACCGAGATGAGTGATTCTACGAAGAAATTGTATTATCTCCCGACATTTTCAGGAAATGCTGAAGAATGACTTAAAAAGAATGACTTAGAATGAATTAAATATAGCCATAGACAAAATCTCATGCGTCTGCATAAATGCGTAGTCGGTCCGGCTAGAGAAGCTGTTTCATCAATGCTTATCTTTCCCAATGACGTTCCAAAGGCTATCACGGAATTGGAATTTAGATTCGGACGCTCTGACTTAATAATTAGATCGGAAATCGATAAAACACAAAAATTCCCAGATATCAACGAGAAAAGCTTAGGACAGATTGTTGCGTTTTCTACAAAGGTCCGCATTGTCGTGTGATTCATTGTTTCAGCCAAATACGAACATCATCTGTACAATCCCACCCTGTTAGAACAGTTGGTGGTAAAATTGCCAGCGACCCAACAATTTGATTGGAGCAAGCAAGCAGTTCTGATCAAGCCATTTCCTACAGTTTCAGACTTCTCGAATTGGTTGAGTGACCTTGCCAAAGTAGTTAGTTTAATGCCGCCATCAGGTCCACCCAATTCGAGTCGCCACCTGTCGTCGTCAAATCAGAACATCCAACAAAGAGGTGGTATACAACCAATTCAACCACGACGAGTTATGCACGTGAATAACAACTATCAGAAAAATATTTTAAAATGCTATCAATGTGGCGAAGGACATCTAATTTCAGAATGCAACATTTTTAAGGAAACACTTGGAGTTCCAGCTCTGTAGGAAAGAGTCAAATCCCTTAATTTATGTTTTTCTTTTTTAAGTAAAGGCCATAACACTGCCAATTGTCGATCGAAAAAAGTATGTGGAATCAGTGGGTGCCGTCGTTCACAAAGCATAATGATCAAAACTAATAAAGCCTTCATGATTAAAACAGCAATCAACCGCATCAGAGACTATCGGGTAACGATGCAGCGCAACCCATATTAAATTGCAACACGCCTACGAAAGGTAGGTAGGTAGGAGGTGGCGCCCGGCAAAGAACTCGATGCCGGGCAACAAGTAAGGCTGAGGAGCCTCGTTTTGAACCACCTAGAGAAACGTGAGGCCTGAAAGGGGAAAAAGGGGGGGGGGGAGGGGATGTCCGTTAGGTGGAAGTGGTGCCAGATTCATACCCTGCCCGTCAGGTTGAGGAACCTGAGCAGTTGCCTGGGATGGAATCTGGCGACTTCCTCCAGTCCGTTGAGGCTGATCTTGCCCCAGGTCGTGAGTCTGGCTCGCATGAGAGCCGGGCATTCGCATAGCAGGTGGGAAACCGTCTCTTTCTGGGAGGTGTCTGCACAGCTGCGACAGGAAGCGTTGTAGGGCAGGCACGTTCTGCGTGCTCGCCAATCGTCCAGTGACCGGTGATCACCCCGACGAGCCTGGCTATGTCTGCTCGGCTCCTGTTGATTAGCCATTTCGTCTTGGCCTTGTCGTATGTAGGCCAGGACGTCCTGGAAATGCGGCATGATGGAAGGTCTCTCCATCTGACGTTGGCTTTATCGCAGAAAACGCGGTATAATTCTCCTTTTAGAGTGTTGAGTGGTTTGTTGATCGGAATTGCGTTGTCCGGCAACATGACAGCTCCTCGCCTGGCGAGCTCATCCGCCTTTTCGTTACCGTGGATGCCCCTGTGTCCTGGGACCCAGAGTAGCTTTACCTCCGCTTGACGGCAGAGGTTGTTGAGGTCCATGCGGCACCCTTGCACCGCCTTGGAGTAAGTGGTTGAGGCCAGCAGGGAGAGGATAGCTGCCTGGCTGTCGGTGGCTATGCTTATCCTCCCGCCGTTGGTTCGTACTTCTGCTAATTTCCTACAGGCTTCCCTTATGCCTGATATTTCTGCTTGGAATACACTGGCATAGTCTGGGAGCTTCAGGGAGATGGGTGGTCTATGGGTGGTCTTTGCGAGTAGACGCCTGCTCCTACTCCGATATCCATTTTGGACCCATCGGTGTATACAATGGCGTCGCAGTCTTCGGTAAAGAGTTCCGCCCGCCTTTTCC
This sequence comes from Myopa testacea, assembly GCA_949629155.1. NCBI lineage: Eukaryota > Metazoa > Arthropoda > Insecta > Diptera > Conopidae > Myopa > Myopa testacea. Next base: position 36,309,450 of record OX451347.1, on the reverse strand, counting down.
ATGCGGATCTAGAAGGAATTTCGGCCTCGAATCGCCTGTCGAAGTCGGTAGTTTTCACGAGGTAGTCCGTGCTGCCATTTTCCGGCGAGCTTAGAGTCAGATCAAGGCCGCTCCCGTGACCATAATGTCCGGGATTCCAGCTGCCGGATTCTCTTAGTCGCAGGGCAGCGATGGTTGATACGAATTTTATATATAGGTCTATGGGGAGGATATTCAGGATGGCATTTAGGGCTTCTGTTGGACAAGTCCTCAGAGCTCCTGTGGCCCCACACACGCCGTGCGTTGTACCCTCCCTAGACGTAAGGAGTGAGACTTCTTACTTGAAGCCGTCCACCAGACCAGCGATCCATATGCCAGGATTGGCCTGATGATAGCGGTATACAACCATAGTGTAAGTTTGGGCTTTAGTCCCCATTTCTTTCCGAAAGTTCTGCAGCAGGAGTAGTAGGCGATATTCGCCTTCTTAATCCTCTGTTCTATGTTTTCGCTCCAATTCAGTTTGGAGTCGAGAATTATGCCTAGGTATTTCGCTTGTCTCGAAAGGTGTAGCTCCCGTCCGTGGAGCCTCGGTGGCTTAAATGGCTGAGGTTTATACTTATTTGTCAATAGCACTAGCTCTGTTTTGGAAGGGTTCACTCCTAGCCCTCTTGGAGTAGCCCATGCGATGATCGTGCGGAGGGCTCTTTCCGTAACGGAGCTTAACGTTGATGTGCAAAGACCGGAGACTAGTATAACTAGGTCATCGGCGTAAGCTACGGCTTTGACTCCCGCTTTTTCGAGCTGTTCTAGCAGCGGGTTCATTACCAGAATCCATAGCAGCGGTGAGATAACCCCCCCTTGGGACGTTCCTCTGCTAACATACCTGACGATAGTACTGTTCGCCAGTGTGGCGTGGATCTCTCTTGTACTCAGCATTACAAGAATCCATCTTATAAGAATGTCCTAAATCTTTAAGGGCCTCCTGGATGGCAGAGGATTTCACGTTGTTGAAAGCGCCTTCTATGTCGAGAAAGGTTCCCAACGTGTATTGTTTGTAGTAGAGTGAGCGCTCTATACAGGTCACGACCTTGTGTAGGGCAGAATCCGTAGATCTTCCCTTCATGTACGCATGTTGGGAATGGGATAGCTTATTGCACAGCTTTGTTCTCAGGTTATCGTCCAGAACACGTTCCAGTGTTTTTAGTAGGAAGGAAGTAAGGGAAATCGGCCTGAAGTCCTTTGCTGACTCATGGCCGCGTTTTCCCACTTTCGGTATAAAGACAACCTTGACCTTCCTCCACGCATCTGGTATATGACCCAGTTCCACACTGGATCTGAAGAGCCTGGTTAGGTAGGGGATTACTAAGACCTCCGTTTTTTGCAGCATCACTGGCCAGATGCCGTCAGGCCCAGGGGACTTGAACGGGTCAAACGAATGTACAGCCCATTTTATCCTGTCCACCGAGATGATGTCCTCTATCATCCTAGTGTCGGGTTGGCTGGTAGTGCTGGGCGTGTCAGTAGCATCAGTTGTCCTGATGGCATCCTGAGAACAGCCTGGAAAGTGTGTCCTGGTAAGTACTTCCAGGGATTCCAGTGCGGAAATGGTCCACGACCCGTCCTCCCTTCTCACCACGGAAGGGCAGGAATGGTCCTTGGACAGTATCTTATTGAGTCTTGCTGACTCCTTAGTACTTTGGATGTTGCCACAGTAGGTTTTCCAAGCCGTGGATTTAGCCTTCCTGAGGGCTTTTTTGTACATTCTCCGACAATCCTGGTAAGGTTCCCAGTAATTGTGCTTGTAGCAGATGTTGAAGAGAGCCCTGGTCACTTTCCTTAGGACCTTTAGCTCTTCTGTCCACCAAGGAGGGAAGGATTTCTTGCCGTGGCTAAGGGGACACGAGCGGTGTAGCGCTGTCTCCATGGCACCTTCGAACTCCGAAGCGAGTTTATCCAGGAGCTCAGCTGACTCAGCGTTCGCTAGGGGGATACCTCCTAATCTAGACTCAAGAACTCTTGAGAATTTTGCCCAGTCTGTTTTCCTAACATTCCTGTGGGGCTGGTGTGCAGGGGGATTGAAGTCTACGTTGAAGAGTATCCAGCAGTGATCAGAGAATGATGTCTTGCTTGATACCCTCCAGTTTGTGACCTCGCAGGGTGGGTTTCTGGTAGATAGGGTAACATCGATAACCTCCTCCCACCCCGGGAAATTGGTGGAGCTCGGAAAGATGAAAGTAGGCCTATTGCCTCTATTACATATCTCGAGGTTGTTACACATAATAAAATCGAAAAGTGACTCACCTCTCTCATTCGTTGTGTTACTCCCCCAGATGTGGTGCCTGGCATTTGCGTCGCAGCCCAGCAGTATTTTCCAGCCACGCCTTGCAGCTGTAGAAATCAGCGTTGACACCTCAGTCGGTGGGGCGCTGTAATCGTGCGCCATATAAGCTGAGGAGATAATAAGTGGATGATTAGTTTTGTTCTCGAGAGCGACAACGGTCAGGTCATTCGAACAAAGTTCAGGGCACAGATATGCTCTTATGCTATTTTTAATAAGAATGCATGATCGGGGCTTACCTGGAAGTTTGTGGTAGAACAGAGTGAAGTCTTGATCCCGAAGTCCGACTACTTCGGATCCTCTCACCCATGGCTCTTGAATGATGCCTACGTCGATGTTCTCCTCCCTTAGGAGAACTAGCAGGTTAGCTGTAGCACACCTCGAGTGCTGCAGGTTAATCTGCACCATCTTCAGCATCATACGGAAAGGTCGTCCACGATTCGCAGCTCCTCTAGCTGCTTTTCGACCTCTTCTGGCTCAGCCAGATCGCCTTCGGGGTCGGTGGAGCGGAAAATTTTGACTTTGGCATGCCTGATGCCAAATTTCATCCTCAAGCCGGCTTGCTCGAGGGGGGGTATGCTTTCCTCCGTTATTAGGAGGAGGAGTGACTGGCTGTTTTTGAGTGGATCCTCCACCTTCAGAACAGCCCAGTCGTCCGTCGGGATGGTGGGGTTTTGAATGGCCAGACACTTCAGAAGCTTCTGAGCGTCTAGCTTCATCACGGGCAACCAAATGCGAGCCCGGGGCCTCCTTGGGATCTCCCTGGCTGGGATAAGCTTGAGCTTCAAGCCGTCCCATTGGTTGCTTACCTCAGCAACCATTTTACCAAGGAGATCTTTGGAGAACCCATTCTCGCACTCGATCACCCTGTAGCCCCGTATGGTCCTACTGGAATCGAACGAGGGAGCCTCCTTACCTTCTAGCACCCATTCCATGACCATCTCGGAGAGCTTCGACTCGATGCTCGCCCAGTGGTCACAGACGGGTGCTGGCTTGTTGGTGAGCTCATCAACAAGCGCAAGGCGAAGGTGCTCCCTCGCCGCGTCCAAGAAAGTCTTGGTGGAGGTCTTGCTGCAGGATGGACCTGGGTCAGCCGGCTGGTTGCTAGACTTAGCAACCCTGTTTTTCTTCGTCGGCTGTCCCGGCAGTACGTCATCTGTTGACCGTACCCGCTTGGTCGTCTTCACCCTCGCAGTTTTGTCTTCCAGGTTCTTGCGGTATTCGTCCACAATCGCCTGGTATTTCACCTTGTCCTCCTTGTCGCGCTCGTGAGGCTTACCAGCCTCCTCATTCTTAGCAATCTTGCCAAGTATGAAGAGGGCCTTCTGGTATCCTTGCCTCATGAGCGTGCCAGAGGATTTGGCCTTTTTCTGGGTGCCACTATGACTGGCGGCACTCGGTATGTTTGGTGTGGCAGCAGCGGATTCAGTGCTTTGTTTGGCACTAACCACTGCTGCCGGAGGGGCAGTTGACTCCTGGCTGGAGGCGAGCAGTTCGTCTTCGCTGCACCTCTTCACCGAGCCACTGTCCCGGTCTCCCCCTGTCTTCGTCTTGTTTTTGTTTGTTAGTTTGTTTGTTTCCATTTCTGTTCCCACGAGTAAGGTCGGAAGGGGTGGACCATCCCGGCAGAGCCGCCTTACCGGGACTAGGCACTGAATACTACCGACCTTGCCTGGGCATCGGTAGGGACCGTTAGCTGCTGACCCGTTTTACCACCCGTCAGCCATGCAGGCACTCGGCACGTATACCTTAACACCTTTGCCTTCGGTGGGGGAAACTAGGGATGGGGGGGTGGATGGATTTGGGGTGAGGGGGTGGGAAGTGGGAGGCGTCGCTTCCGTTAGCCCGTTTCAGCAGAAACGGTTCCCAGGGGGCACCACGAGGAGGGAGAAGTCGACTTGTTTGCCCGCGAAAGATACGGAGGGTCGTCATGTGGACCCGTTTTCCCCCAATCACGGACAAACCTTACCCCCCCGCCTACGAAAACTAGTAAACAATTATTTAAGATCTTGCCTATAACATTGTTTGGGCCTAATGGAAAGATTGACATATACGCTATGTTTGATGAGGGCTCTGCCATTTCCATTCTAGAAGAAAGGGTGGCAATTAATATTGGACTGAAAGGGCAGTATGGAATTGAAAGGAGTAGGGGATAATAACAAGTATACTGTGAAAAATATTCACACGATTAATAATTTAAATTTGCCAAGTCAGTCATTTGCTAAAGCCAACTTCAAACATTTGGAATGTATTCCAATCAGTGACTATTCCGAAGTAAAACCTGTTATGTTATTAGGTTTAGAACATGCTTATTTGGGAGTGGCGACAACAACAGTTCAAGCGAATGAATTTAGTCCGATTGCCGCCAAAACAAGGCTAGGTTGGATCGCCTACGGGCCAACGAATGCATCGTATTTCCTACCGCCAGTAGTCCTTCATATACGTGAACAGAGGCAAGACGAATTGCATCAACTCATCGAGGATTATTTCTGTACAGAAAATTTTGGTATGAATAATCAACATTCGGTACTGGAGTCTGAAGAAAATATAAGAGCTACAAAGATAATGAAAGAGACCATTAGACAGGTAGGGCAGAGTTACGAAATCGGTTTACTTTGGAAGAAAGATCGGACAACCTTACCAAACAGTATGGAAATGGCGACAAAACGATTGTTTGCAATTGAGAAAAAAATGAATATTGATAAAGACTTTGGAGAAAAGTATTGTAGCGAGATATCAAAATACTTAGAGAAAGGATATGCTAGAAAACTTAAGGACGAGGAACTGTATGATAAGGTTCACACTGTTTGGTATTTGCCACACTTTGCAGTCTACAATCCACACAAACCCGATAAGTTGCGCATAGTCTTTGATGCTGCCGCTACTGTAAATGGAACGTCTCTTAACTCAGCATTACTAAAGGGACCTGAACAAGCAAAGCCGCTGTTAAGAATTTTATTTATGTTTCGGGAAGGAGTAATTGGAATAGCCGCCGATATTCGAGAAATGTTTTCTCAAGTAAAAATTAGAACAGCTGACCAACATGCACACCGGGTTTTATGGAGAAAAGGTAATTCTAAAGAACCAGTTGTAATGGTGTCAATGATTTTCCAAACCAACATGTTGTAATGGTGTCAATGATTTTTGGAGCCATCTGTTCGCCCTGCTGTGCCGAATTCATTAAAAACCACAATGCTAAAATATTCAAGGAACAGTACCCTGACGCCGTAAATGCAATTATCGAAAGACATTATGTTGATGATTTTGTTTGCAGTTTTAACAATGAAAGGGAAGCAATGAAAAGATACAAGCAGGTCGTTGAAGTTAATGCTGAATTAAGGCTTCGAATTAAGGAATTTTGTATCAAATAGCGAAAAGCTGCAGTCAGTACAGTAAAGGTGCGTTCGAGGTTAACACACAGTTAGTTTGTATTGAACGGCAAGCTACAGTAGAGGAAGTGTATGTACTTGTGTATGTACTATGTACTGGGATACAGCCACAGATACGTTTAGATTTAGAACCATATTCTATCGCATCCCAACACCAATTTTGCAAGGAGTACGTGCTCCAACAAAACGAGAATTATTAGACATTGTCATGGCCATTTTTGATCCGTATGGACTCATAGCCGACTTTTTAGGATTTTCAAAGATAGTCGTGCAAGAGATCTAGAAATACCAACTGGATTGGGACGAATGCATTCCAGCAGAAATACATATTAAATGGATTGCTTGGCATGCATTTCAAAAGATAAAAATAGAACTCACTTCTCTAGCGTAACGATTAACGAGGAAGGGAGAAAGAACGAGTAAGAGAGAGCTGAAGTTTGACGGGCCGTAAAAAACGAGAACAACGCGGCAACATTTTTGCCGGTAGATTTTTTACAAATTAGTTTATTTTACATTCCTAAATATCTTAATTAATACACATAGAATAAAGTTGAAGTTAAATAGAATTAGTAAAATTGGTTTCTACATTATTCTACAATTATAATAATAATAATTTATTATATAATAACGAATTACTGCTAATTACAAATGGTTATTTATAAAATTTGAATTTAAAAATACAAGCATATTAAGGTTATTATCGCCTAGACTGCTTCGACGATCTAATATTCAAACAGTTCAAAAATAAACTGTGACTGTCACACTGTTTAGTAGAAAATTCTCGTTAGAACAGAACTGTGACTGAAATATTTGCTCCAGAGGCAACCTGTGACAGCTCGTCACTGTTTAGTCGAAAATACTTATTAGAACAGAACTACGACTGAACTATCTGCTCCAGAGCGAACCTGTGACAGTTCGTCACTGTTTAGTAAAAAATACTCGTTAAAACAGAACTGTGACTGAAATTACAGCTCCAGAGGCAAACTGTGACGGCGTGTCACAGTTTAGAAGCAATCGTCGTCGCAACAGTGACTAATGACTTTTATGTATCTGTGACAAAGTCACAGTTCGCGAAAGTCACAGATCGCCACAAATGCCGCTCAGCACTACGAACCAGATAAATAGGCTATAGTAGGCCACAAATCGACGTCATAATAAACGATTTTACTTTTCTGATCGTGACTGATGAATGCTGTTTTCCTGATTTCTTAATTTCATGTGAACCAATCGAATTTCTTCCCTGTTCGGCAAGGGCCTCACGTTGGGAAACACTACTCTATGTGCGCTATCCGTAACATGAAAGGACTTACGAGTATGATCGTTACAAGCTTAACCGCTTAACATAAAGATACTGCGTATAACCAAGCCTATTATAAGCATGATGCCTATACTCGCTACTAATTCTTTCAGTCTAATAATTTTTACAATCCGGAAAATTATTTATTTTAGTTGATGAAGAAAGTAGATCAAGGTCATTGGATTGCTTAGTTAAAAAAGTAGAACCAGTTCATTTCAGATCTAGGTTAAGTTAGAGGACGTGTGCCCGCAAAGCGGCCACTTCCACCGAGCCTTATAGGCCTATTGTGAGTGCCCTCTACAGCATCTACAGTGATCTACTCTGGCGCTCCGCTCCCGCGCCGCCCTCTTCTGGCCGTACTGCGATGTGATACGATTTTGCCCTTTCGGCATTTTCAGCAGAGATTAAGTTTTCAGCAAGACAGAAAGTTAACTTTAACGCAATTGCGTGCGACTTGGGTCACGATCGGTGGCAAAAAGAGAGAGATTAAGTTTTCAGCAATCACAGTTTTCAGAAAGACAGAAAGTTAACTTTAACGCAATTGCGTGCGACTTGGAACACGATCGGTGACAAAAAGAGGGAGAACACGTGTATGGAACTTGTGTGTTGCAAATGTTTGTGAACGGATACCACTAAGGCCGTGTTTAGCCAGCGTTCACACGAGGGACAGATTAGATTGTGGATCGCAGTGACATGCATGCATGATTGTATAGCATGTGATTTTTTAACACTTTTTACTACCATTTACATACTTTTAGATATCATTTAAGGATTTGTAATACTATAAAGTTTTACAAACCTTTTTATTACACTTAGCTTCGTTCTACTGTCGAGGAAATACAAATAATAAATTCTCTGTAAACTATATTTGGAAGGTTTTCATGAAGTCAGAACAATATTTACGTTCATAATTTACGCAATAATAATTTAAAATAAACTTCATAATGCATATTAATTGATTCCATGAAACCATGAATAGTTTTGCAATAGTTGGTGTTGATGTTGTATTTGATGTCAATTTAGCAAATAAAATAGGCAGGATCTCTAATATGGCCTTTGGCCAGACTTCACCTAGGCCTGCGATTGCGGCGGTCAAGCAGTCAAGGGACTTCTTGTTGCCGCAACTGACGACCTCAACCCCTTGCCACCCCGCCCCCTCGAAGTCCACTTCCTCGTCGCTCCTTTCCTTTTTTCTTGGCCTGCAGCTTCGCGTCCACAAGCAGCCAGTTCGCTGGTAGGATCTTAACGTCTGGGTTCGATCTATCGACGATGGCTACCTGCAGCTCCTCCTCATCCTTGAAATTTGCTGACCGCCTGACCTTCTTTGGTTTGTTTAAACACTCCTCTGTTGACCTGTCCCGTTTGGTTGCTTTTCTCATAGAGTAACGGGTGTGATCTTACTTTGGAGAGTTCTGCCCTTTTTAGATGCCATGCCTTGTCTGGCAGCCTGTGACTTCTTTGAAGTAGAGGGCTGTTCATCTGTGACTTCTTTGAAGTAGAGGGCTGTTCATCTGTGACTTCTTTGAAGTAGAGGGCTGCTCATCTGTGGCGCCGTCTGCGCCTTGGCATGGCATTTTCCTTGTCATGGGGGTCGGTTTGGAAATTACTTTCTGTCCCGCCCCCTCTTCGGTGGAAGCGGCGTTGGCTCTTTCAAACCTGGCCACCTTCTTTTCGTTGCCTCTCTTCAGGTGCCTTTGACGGTCGGTCAAAGTGGATGGGTCTACCTTGGACAGCTTGCGAAGGGATTGCTTCGCGCGCTTATATGCCCTTTTGGCTTTCTTCTCCCTTGACCGGATTTTGGCCGCCTGCTTGGTGGTGCTGCTAAGAGGAGTCTCCTCCAACAGTGCAGCCTCGGCCTCCAGATCGATCATTGTGACTTGGCTTGGATTGAGAGAGAGTCACTAACTCGCTATCATCCGCCTCGTCGATGACTAGATCCACTAGCTGGGTGCTGCAGTCGTCTTTTTCGGAGACTGCTGATGCAGCAGGGGGAGTTCGATGATTGTCACTGTTAGTGACGCCATCTGGTTCCCTCCTATTGGTGAGGTGGGTGATGGGGTAGTCATCACCATCAGTCACCTTCCCGTTATCGTCGTTGTGGTTGTTTTTGTTGTTGGTAGATATTTTGGTCCCACGATACCACTGACCGCTTATTGAAAAGGTGACACTTCAAACGTAACTGTCAGTGGGTAAACAAAGAAATTAATGCAGTGGTTGGAAACTTGTTTGAAAATGGAGAAAAATAATGAAAAATTGCGCTATGGTGCTAAGAAATGGGTCACGTATGGTAATCTAAAGTGTCAAAAATCATGGGCAAGTGTTGGAGAGCGGTTTACGCTGAAAAAGATGATGCTGTGTGTATGGTGGGATTGGAAGGGAATCGTCCACCATGAGCTACTTCCAGTTGGTCGAGCAGTTGAATTCAATTCAAGCATTGCGGTTGTCAATAATTTAAGCTAAGTGGACACGGTTGAATGCCATCGGTCACCGGTCTTCGCATTATGGACTTCTCTGTTGACATATTTGCTGACTGTGCTCATATATTAGTTATTACCAAAAATGTGTATGTAAACATTTTTATTTAATAAAAACCCGTACGCTAGACAACAAGGGACAGTGTGTTTAATAAATTTAATCATAGAAGTAACTTAGAATTATAGAAGTCATCAGTAACTTAGTAACAGTTAGTTAATCAGTAACAGAACTAATCAGAAGAAGTTGGCTTATATTTACGATAGGCACGAACCTCCAATTTTATTGCTGTGGTTTTAGTTTTTATTGCTGACCCCAACAACAATTGGTCCCGGACCTCATTGGGGCCAAAGTTATAGACCTTTGAAATTTTTAATTTCAATTAAAAAGCCCTGTCAAAATAACCCAATTTTGGAACAATGTTACGGTATTTTAAGAGTAAAATTTGTAACGAACTGAAATCTATCGCTGGGATGAAGCTCGTCGGTTATCCGAGGTTCGTTCAGAAAATTTTATTGATTGAGGACCCTTTGTATATCTTTATCTTTATTGAATCAGCGTTTATTATGTGTAGGTACAAGGTAGTAGTTCTCTGGGGTATTCTTTGACCACGAGATGCGAAACTTGCTGACGAGATTAAATTCGCGATTCACTTTGCCGTATTTAGAACTGCCTTGTTTTGGAAACTGTGAGTTTCAACAACGCGTTACGAAGTGCGGTCCGAAAATATCGCTAGTTTCCCTGTGTTATGGCGTGATGGTCCGTGTCCTATGTCAACTTAGCGAAGCAGATTTGCCTTACACCAGAGAAGCGAAACCTTAAAAGTGTTCACCACCGGGAAAGTTAGACCTTATCACCGGTGGGTAAACTGATCTTACAAGAGCGGCACCTAAGAGAAGCGTTTACCACCGAGAAAGTTAAACCTTATCATCGGTGGGTGTTGAACTGATGTTGTACAAGCGGCACCTAAGAGAAACGTTCACCACCGAGAAAGTTAAACCTTATCATCGGTGGGTGTTGAACTGATGTGTCTATGGCCGCGCTTTTTGATTATAACCCTCAGTATATCAAACACCGGCTACGCAACAGAATAGTGTTTTGTATCCAATTTAAGGGGGTGTATGCGTCCTCCGGCCTACGGCCACGCTTTTTGATTATAACCCTCAGTATGTCCAACGGCGGCTACGCAATAAAATAGTATTTTTATGGCAATTAATAAAAACGTTCCAATTTTAAGTAGTAAATACCGAACAGTACGCGCATTAAAGTACAAAAGTTTCCTGTAGCCAATTCCAAGATGTGTGTTCGGATATGCAACGAAAATTAATTTTTAATATTTCAATAAAAGTTTTCGAAACGGTAGGAGATACCCCAACATGTTATATACCGTTTAAAAGGGAAAATTATGGGCTATGAGCCAACTAATTTTAATGTATGTATTACGATTTAAGTTGAGAAAAAACTTATTTTTTAATACAACTTCCACAATTTTTTCTTAAAACTAAATTATCTCCATAACTATTGAAAAAATCAAAAAAAGGATTAAGACTTAGAAAATAGATATTAAAATTACCTTTAAACGGTACCCCGCTTACACCGGTGCACCTAATAGTTTGGAAGATATCGCACTTAAAGTTTTGACGTTTAAACGCCCATAAATCCTAAACCAAAACCACGCCCCAAAAAATTTTAACGGAGTTATATTCAGGGATTGGGAGACAAGCATAAGTTTGGTTTAGAGGTTTGGCGCAGCCAAACTTATGCCAAAAATTGTAAGTGTACTTGGACAATTCATACTGTGTACTGTGTACTTACAACTCCATTTCAGCGAAAAAACTCATAGTAGAAAGAGCAAGAAGAGAGATTAATAAAAAAAAACACGGTAATCGTGTATACTCGGCTAAAGCCGAGCCTGAGTGCATACATAGCCACGTATGTATAACAATATAAAACAACAACAATAAGAATAAGAACAACTACAACGATGTCGACGGCCACAACAAAAAGCTCAAAAAAGTATGTGCGTTTGTTGTGTGTGCCTATTTGGACACACTTTTTGGTAAAAAGTGAAAATAAAAGGGAAAGGAAAAAATATTTAAAAATATTTTCCTATAAAAAAAATTTAGTTTTTTGTCTTTCACCGCCCCCCTCTCTATCGCCCACAAGGGGGCGTAAACGCACACTTTGAGAAAGACTGCTGTAGATGATGAGAAAAAGAAAAAAACAGAAATAATACTTCATTACAATAAAACGAAGCTGGAGTTGATACACTCCACCACTTAGTTGCCAATTATACATGTAAGCGTCAATCTATAACATCGGGAATGTATTTTGATAATATCGGGAAATTTTTTAAACACTAAGTGGAATTTTATTATATACTACGAATTTAATCCATAATTTGATTAAGTTAACGGAATTCAAACATTCCTAAATGTGCAACTCTCTTAGCACCTGTCACCAACGGCATGAGTTGTCAAATAACAAGACATCTAAGTTGCTTTCGTCTTATTTTACAACTCATGCCGTTGGTTGTTGTCTAAGACACGACTCTCTGTGAATAGGAAAAGACGACAAATAGCTGTTTTCAACGACGACAAGGGTTAAAAGTGGCTCTCTGAATAAGGCCTCATTTATACGGAAATTCTTATATCTTTTGATATATACATTCTTCGGATTGATATGCTTTATATTGGTTGTTGCTAAAATTTTCCGAGAACTTTATTTACATATCTATAATTTGGTTTTGTTATTTAATTAACCTTGGACACCTTTAAATAGTGCTAAATGAGTAAAAAGCAGAAAGATTGTTAACTCCTGGTCAAAGTTTATATACCCTACACCCGTATGATAAATTTATAGTTGACTTCTAATAATTTAACGGATCAGCGTTATCCGGTAGATATTCGTGATATCGCACATATGTATCTGTGGCCACAAACCAAAACTGAAAATGTGTTCTTACCACTATTCAGCTGGTATTTCAATTTTTTTTTATAGTTGTAGCAATTTTATTATAGAATTTGTTCTATAAAAACCATATACCCTCTGAATTGTTGAATTTACAGAAACATAATTATCGAACTCAACTTAAAATATGTTTTAGAAGATTTCAACATTAATTTCCTAATTTTATATGGAATGACTTTCCAGTATTAAATTTTCGCTATGGAATAACACCCTAAGTCGAGGTAATGAATTTTTTTTCCCAATCGTAAATTTCTCAATTATGTCAAAACTCGATTTTAGTAACATTTACAATAAAGATTACATCTTAACTATCAAGTAACTTATCATTTTTGTACTACATTTCGTTATTTGGAAATAAATGCCTAACTTAATTAATTGTAATTGTTCTTACGTCAATAAAAAAGTGTAAAATACGGCAAAGTCTGCAAAAAAAGAAATTAAATAAATAAAAATAGTTATTGATTTGTAGAAATTAAATTAAGATCTAAATACTCGTAGTTCTGAAAAGTAAGAAAAACTATTTAGGCTGTGACGGCTTGTGGGTGACAGATATGTATGTAGCTTGAAAACGTGTTAACATACTCCTTGATAGTTTAATGTAAACTAATCTAATGAAGTTTTTCGTTTGTGTTGGTTACGATGTTTTCGTCGAAAGTTAATATTTATATAACCTGTTTTTATTTACTTCAAAAAATATTTATTTTTTCAGATAACTTACTTAGATGATCTGTATCAATGTATCCGAAATCCTTACTTATGTCTGGCACCATATGGAGGTCCAGTAGATCCAGCAATTGCTTTTGGAGGATTTTTGCAACCACAAGAGCAACTTTCTGGTGAAACAAAATATGAGCGGGCTAACGCTTTGATATTAACTTTCCTTGTTAATAACTATCATGACAAAGATAAGTTAGTACATGCCTTAGAATGGGAAAAGCAATATGTAAAGTTTATGTTGAATTACACACAGTATAAATCGAGCAAATACATGGATATTGCTTTCACATCAGAGAGATCAATAGAGGATGAACTAAACCGTGAATCTCAATCTGATGTTTTAACTATTTTGGTGTCATATATCATAATGTTTGTCTACATTGCGATTTCCTTGGGCAATGTTCAAAAAGTCAATCGTGCACTCATTGATAGCAAAATTACGTTGGGAGTTGGAGGTGTAATTATAGTGCTGGCATCTGTAGTGTCTTCGGTTGGTGTTTTTGGTTTTATTGGTGTACCAGCTACCTTAATAATCGTTGAAGTTATTCCGTTTCTTGTATTGGCTGTGGGCGTTGATAATATTTTTATTTTGGTGCAAACATATCAACGAGATTGTCGTCGATCTAATGAAACACACGAGGAACACATTGGACGAATTCTTGGTCGCGTTGGTCCGTCTATTTTACTAACATCAATAAGTGAAAGTTGCTGTTTTTTCTTGGGCGGACTATCTGATATGCCCGCAGTAAGGGCTTTTGCACTATACGCTGGAATGGCGTTGCTCTTTGATTTTGTTTTTCAGATTACATGCTTTGTAAGCCTTCTCTCCCTGGATACTAAAAGACAAGCCGAAAATCGTTTGGATGTATGTTGTTTTCTGAAAGGGAAGATAACCGATGATGGACTCGTAACTGAAGGAGTACTTTACAAATTCTTTAAGAGTGTATATGTACCATTTCTGATGAGAAAAAACGTACGAGTTATTATAATGATTGTGTTTTTTGGTTGGCTTTGTTCTAGCATTTCGCTTGCTCCACATTTAAATATCGGCCTTGACCAGGAACTTTCAATGCCACAAGATAGTTTTGTTCTGCATTATTTTAAATCACTGAATAAATACTTAAGTATTGGCCCTCCTGTATACTTTGTACTTAAGTCAGGTTTAAATTTCTCAAAAACATTGGACCAAAATCTTGTATGTGGTGGTAAATTTTGTAATGATGACAGTTTAATTACACAAATTTACTTAGCCAGTCGCCGACCAAACCAAACGTACATTGCAAAATCTGCATCTAGTTGGATTGATGATTACTTTGACTGGAGTCAAGCAAAAAGTTGTTGCAGACATAAAAGTGGATCTGGGGAGTTCTGTCCCCATCAAGGTAAGTTGAAAAGTGTTATTCACCTTAATATATTTTAATACGCTTTTCCTGCAGATATATCGTGTGAATTTTGTGATATTAGAAAGAATTCTTTGCAACGACCATTAAGTGATGAATTTCAAAAATACATTCCATTTTTCCTTCTGGATAATCCAGATGATATTTGTGCAAAGGCAGGTCACGCAGCATATGGTAACGCTGTAACATTTCACATCAATGATAGCAGCAATCAATCTACGGTACAAGCTTCCTACTTCATGTCATATCATTCAATTCTTAAAACATCAGCAGATTACTACGAAGCTTTGCGTTCATCAAGAAAAATATCTGCTAACATAACACACATGATACAAGGTCGACTTCTGTCACAAGGAGTTGCTTACGAGGATGTAATTAAAATTGAAGTATTCCCGTATTCTGTTTTTTATGTTTATTATGAGCAGTATCTTACAATGTGGCCTGACACTCTTCAAAGCATGGGAATATCTGTATTGACCATATTTATTGTGACATTTCTTTTAATGGGCTTTGACATTCACTCATCAATAATAGTTGTTATTACAATTACGATGGTTGTCATTAATCTCGGCGGTATAATGTATTACTGGAACATTTCTCTGAATGCAGTATCATTAGTAAACCTAGTAATGGCTGTTGGTATATCAGTCGAATTTTGTTCACACTTGGTGCATAGCTTTTCAGTATCTATTGAAAACACCCGCGAGAAGCGTGCAGCAGACTGCCTCTGCAAAATGGGCAGTTCAGTATTCTCTGGAATAACATTAACCAAATTCGGTGGAATTCTGGTGCTAGCATTTGCAAAAAGTAAAATTTTCCAAGTCTTTTACTTCAGAATGTATTTGGGAATTGTTGTGATTGGAGCTGCTCACGGACTTATATTCCTACCTGTGCTTCTAAGTTTTATTGGTAAGTTTTATAATATTAAATTATTGAAAATTATGTCATACTTTTATAATTGTTACTTGCTGCTCAGGTGTGTACAAATAACAGAAATTCTACACATTGCAACATCGCGATTTCTTCAGGTCGTTTTAAACTTGTCGACTAGCACTTTTTCGTTTTCTAAAACAAAACCACTGTTAAAATTTCATGCTTGTAGCTTTAGCGGGCGACGATAAATCAGTGAAGACAAAGAATTATATGTGCACATGTGGATATATGAGCATATTGTATATATTTATAGCAAATATGGTATTAAAAATTTGCATTACTTATATTTAAGAAGAAAATAACATATGTATAAGTAAAAAAGTACTATTGTTGAAGTATTCAGGATACGTTATAGTGCTTTTTTCAATGGCCCAAGAACAATACTTTCTTAACAAAACTTAAATCAGTCTATGTAGTATTTGTTGTATTTTATTTGCACTTTTATTAGTGTTTTTTTGCACTTTTCTATTATTATTTTCTTAATACCGAGTTTGCGTGTTATTTTCAAAAATGTTAAAAAATCTTGTGTGTTAAGTTTTCTTGTTTCTATACATGAGAAGGCGTAATGAGGCTACCAACATCATTTCATTTATTTCTTTACTTAACACAAAAGTACTCTAAGACTAGGGTCTTTTATAGTACATACAGGAACAATGATCATGATAATTATCAAATTTTATAATTATTATTGATACATAACAACTTAAGTCTAGGTGAGGATAGAAGGTGTGGATAGAAACGAGAGAAGAAATAGGGAGAAGAAGAGAGTCTGAACTGAACACTATGCTTTAGGTAGTAAAAAAGTATTGCAAAATTGTTTTTTTGAAGTCGCCCCCCCCTCGATAGACGTCTTAAGGTCAACGGTAAGGAATTCCAAAGTCGAATGGTGCTAATGAAGAAGTGTCGACTGCCGTTGAGAAAATTCCACTATACCCCAGCCTAGCATACCCTTACTCAACGTTGAGATATGGTCAAAACGCGAGACTGCATACACATATCTAGCAACAATGTTGAAAGCCACAAGGATCTTATGTTGAGAAAGAGAGTCTAAACGGCCAAAAACTATAGCAATAGAGCATAAGTGCGGCATAACCAGCTGTTTAACAAGTTGACGCCTGATCACAAGAGGAGTAAATAGTGCAGAGGATCGCAAGCACCTCAGCAAGCCATATACCTTACCCACAGTACAATTGAGATGATCAGTACAAGTAAACTTAGAGTTAATTATAAATCCAAGGTTCTTAACTTTGTACACAAATTCCAACTGTGCAGCACCAATAAACAGTGGGGGATAATCATCATGAACACAGGGTTGCCTCATAATAGGCAAAACCTTTGATTTGGCGGGATTTATGCGAAGTAAGTTTTTGTGAGCCAAAGCATTAAGAGCAAAGAGGTCCGAATTCAGTCTAGAACTCAGATCTTCAGCAAGTCTGTGAGGTCCAGACAAATAGATCTGAATATCATCAGCATAGGCATGCATGAAGGAATACTCACAGACTGAAAAAAAATCATTAATGAAGATCGAGAATAGTAACGGGCCCAGAATTGATCCCTGAGGAACACCGTTGGTGACTGCCTCGAAGGAAGACAATCGGCTCCCAACTCTAACACACTGGGTTCTACCCTTCAAGTAACTAGCAAGTAACCTCACAGCACTACAACTAAAATTAAAATATTTACTGAGCTTATCACAGAGTAAGGTGTGATTAACCGAGTCAAAGGCTTTAGAGAGATCAATAAGGCAGAGAAATGTTGGGAAATCATGGTCATAATGAACTCTAATGTTATCAGTAACTTTCAGCAAAGCCGTCGAACAACTGTGGCCACAACGGAAGCCTGACTGCAGAGGGGATAATAAATTGCGAGAGTTCAAATAAGTTGACCTAATGCTGGTAAAATACTAATCGGCCTGAGGTCAATAGCAACAGCTGAAGAACTCGATTTTGCAATGGGAATTATCATGGCTGTAAATCAACAACAGTCAGATCACTGGAAGGGCTATAAAGACCATTAGTCACAAACGCATGATTCAGTTCATCCGGATCAAGTTGGCATTCAATAGATACCTTATCAATAACACGTAACTTCTTCAAATTCTTCCACAGCTGCTTAGCTCCTAAAACAGGATTAAGCTTGGAACCGAAATACGGCCTCTTAGAATTTTTTAATAACATAGTGGCTCTATTACGCGCAATTCTAATCTGCTCCCAGACAGAAGTTGGTCGAGAGTTTTTCCATTTAGAATGGAGTTTGTTTCTCAACCTCATAGCAGTTAAGACACGGTTTGTGATCCATGGAGAACCTATCTTCAATGACCTCACCGTACGCAGCGGGACATGCTTAAGAAATACAGCGTTAAGGTACGCCATAAGGACACGAAGTTTATCATCAACTGACACAGAACACCAGATATCATTCCAAGACAGCTGCTAAGTCACCGTCATGATAACTAAAGCTAGCAGTTTCATTTTTACACAGACTGAAATTGAAACTACAAAAAACTAGATCGTGGTCAGAAATGAAAGTCATATGGTCAATGCTTAAAAGTAGTGAAAGTTCAGAAACAAAACAGACATCAAGTAAACTTGAGTCACATGAACATGTCAACATTAGTAAGGTTCAGACCACACATAGACACAAAGTACAGAAAACTGTCAGTTACAGAATCATTTAGAAGCAGATTAACATTAAAGTCACCACATACAATTAGAAAGTCAAAGTCGGTAAGTTTATTCACGAGATCAACAAAAAACGGTTCAGGATTATGACTCCGCATAGGATTATAAACACACGAAACTAATATTTTGGTACTGTTGTCATATAAAGCAATATTAAGAAATTCACATGAGGTGTTACCCTTGTTTATAACTTTAGAGTTGAGACTACTCTTACAATAAACAGTCACACCCCCGCCTCTTTTGCCAATTCTATCATTACGAAAAAGTTTAAAACCTTCGATACAGTACATTGAATCAGAGAACTCACACTTGAACCAAGTTTCAGATATGCAAATAACATCAACAGCCGAGTTCACAAAAATATATCTAATATAATCTAGTTTCATCCCTGTAGACTAATGTACAAACCAATTTACTAATTCTATTTAACTTCAACTTTATTCTATGTGTATTAATTAACAGATTTTGAATGTCAAAAATAACTAATTTGTACAAAATCTATCGGCAAAAATGCGGCAAATTGTTTCCACGTTGTACTTCTTTTTACGGCCTGTCAAACTTTTTCTCTTTCTTTTACTCGTTCTTTCTTCATTCCTCGTTACTCGTTACTCTAGAGAAGTGAGTTCGTCGATCGTTTCTATAGATGGGCTTACACTCCTCCCCCCGTGAAACACTGTGATTCACTATCAATCTCGAGCACAGCTAATCTAGTGGATGGGCGACGAATTAATCCGCGTGATGTACGGCATTCGGCGGAACGGTCTTGACCATCTTTGGCCTTAAAGACCTTTGTGACACGTCCCTTTTCCCACTGGCTGCGTGGTTGATTTGGATCACATATGATGACTAAGTCATCTACCTTTAGTGGATTTACTTTGTCGAGCCATTTAGGGCGACACAGGAGTTGAGGTAAATACTCTACCGTCCATCTTTTCCACAACCTATCTTTTAAGTTCTGTGCTATTCTCCATTGTTGTCTGAGGCATATTTTTTCATCGACCGGTTGCGGTGTTTGCGTTGAATTCACACAGCCTAACAGAAAATGGTTTGGTGTCAGCGGCTCGTCTTCTTCCGATTTCAATGGAATGTCTGTAAGTGGGCGTGAGTTTATAATATTTTCTGCCTCTATTAGTGTACTCTGCAAGGTCTCAACCCTCGGTGTTATATCGTGTAAAGTTTTTAGCAGCACTCCCTTTATTATACGAATTAAGCGTTCCCAGCATCCCCCTGCACTCGGATTGCCGGGACAGTTAAAGAGCCATTCAGTACCTTTATTTGCAGCTTCAGTGATAATACGATCCGTGTCAAACAGGCGCTGTTCGGCATTCAATTCATTTTTCGCACCGATGAAATTTGTTCCGTTGTCGCTACGAAATCGTATGGGTGTACCTCGCCTGTTTATAAAGTTTCGCATACAAAGGATAAAGGCATCAGTCGACAAATTCTCGGCTAGCTCCAGATGGGCAGCTCGAACCCGTAAACATGTGAATATTACGCCCCATCTTTTTTCTTTACGTCGGCCTATAGCAACGTTGAATGGTCCAAACATATCTACGCCCGTATAGGTAAAGGGGCGAACATATGGCGTCAAATGGTCGGGTGGTAACTGACCCATTAGTGGTGGGATTGGCGTTGCTTTCGCAATCTTGCACTGTACACAGCGGCCTTGGACGATCTTCAAAACTGCTCGGATGTCGGGGACCCAAAATCGTTGGCGAATTTCGTTGATAGTGATTGCGATATTTTGATGATGCTGCTTTTCATGGAAGTAACGTACCATTAGTTCGGTGACGATGTGGTTCTTCGGCAATAAAATGGGACGTCTAGCGTCGAAGGGCAGATACGAGGCTTCGTCAATGCGTCCATGAAGTCTTAGGGTACCATCTTCTGCTACGTATGGCGTGAGCTTGTAGATCGGACTATTTTTATTAATTTTACGTGACGCATTTAAGGCATTAATTTCATCAGCAAAGTATTCCCTTTGTACGAGTTTACATATGAATATTTCTGCTTTTACGATCTCGTTCGCAGTAATATTGCCGGTAACCAATGGCGACGCAGTATGTCTCAACGCTCCTTGCAGGATTTGGTTCGCACGCATGACCCATGCTACTGTCCTTTTAAGCTTTAAAAAGGAAGAAAATCGATTAAAATTTATAAACGTTTGGCTTGCCTGCGGTTTTATAAGTTGACATGGCTTGACTTCTTCTTCTAGTGCTTCTCCTCGCGGACCCAGCTGTGATTCTGGCCATTGATCTTCATCATGTTGCAAAAACTCTGGACCCTTGATCCATTTGGCGTTGGTTTCAAATTTCGGAGGGAAGATTGGCCGGGTTGCAACGTCAGCTGCATTTAGCTTGGTTGGAACCCAGCGCCATTGTGATTGCTCTGATGTGTTCAAAATTTAAGCTATACGGTGCCCAACAAAGGGTTTATACTTTCGCTCTGATGAGTATATCCAGTGCAATACTGTTTGTGAGTCGCTCCAATATATTACACGTCCTAATCTTATGCCATGATTGTTCCGAATGATCTTGAATAAGCGAATACCAAGCACTGCAGATTGCAATTCTAATCTAGGTACAGATATCAATTTTTTAGGCGCACTCCGAGTTTTTCCAGCAACAAAGGCGACATCTATCCCACTTGGCCAAACTATTGGCCATGATCAAAAATGGCCATGACAATGCCTAATAATTCTCGTTTTGTTGGAGCACGTACACCTTGCAATATCGGTGTTAGGATGCGATGGAATATGCTTCTAAATCTAAAGGTATCTGTGGCTGTATCCCAGTACATACCGAGCACCTTCTCTACTGTAGCTTGCCGTTCCATACAGACTGATTGTGTGTTAACCTCGACCGGATTTTTACTGTTCATTACTGATTGCAGCACTTTGCTATTTGATACGAAATTCCTTAATTCGAAGCCAGCTTCAGCATTAACTTCAACGACCTGCTTGCATGTTTTCATCGCTTCGCTTTCGTTGTTAAAACTACAAACAAAATCATCAACATAATGTCTTTCGATAATTGCATTTACGGCGTCAGGGTACTGTTCCTTGAATATTTTAGCATTGTGGTTTTTAATGAATTCGGCACAGCAGGGCGAACAGATGGCTCCAAAAATCATTGACACCATTGCAAAATGTTGAACTGGTTCTTTAGAATTACCATTTCTCCATAAAAACCGCTGTGCATGTTGGTCAGCTGTTCTAATTTTTACTTGAGAAAACATTTCTCTAATATCGGCGGCTATTCCAATTACTCCTTCCCGAAACATAAATAAAATTCTTAACAGCGGCTTTGCTTGTTCAGGTCCCTTTAGTAATGCTGAGTTAAGAGACGTTCCATTTACAGTAGCGGCAGCATCAAAGACTATGCGCAACTTATCGGGTTTGTGTGGATTGTAGACTGCAAAGTGTGGCAAATACCAAACAGTGTGAACCTTATCATACAGTTCCTCGTCCTTAAGTTTTCTAGCATATCCTTTCTCTAAGTATTTTGATATCTCGCTACAATACTTTTCTCCAAAGTCTTTATCAATATTCATTTTTTTCTCAATTGCAAACAATCGTTTTGTCGCCATTTCCATACTGTTTGGTAAGGTTGTCCGATCTTTCTTCCAAAGTAAACCGATTTCGTAACTCTGCCCTACCTGTCTAATGGTCTCTTTCATTATCTTTGTAGCTCTTATATTTTCTTCAGACTCCAGTACCGAATGTTGATTATTCATACCAAAATTTTCTGTACAGAAATAATCCTCGATGAGTTGATGCAATTCGTCTTACCTCTGTTCACGTATATGAAGGACTACTGGCGGTAGGAAATACGATGCATTCGTTGGCCCGTAGGCGATCCAACCTAGCCTTGTTTTGGCGGCAATCGGACTAAATTCATTCGCTTGAACTGTTGTTGTCGCCACTCCCAAATAAGCATGTTCTAAACCTAATAACATAACAGGTTTTACTTCGGAATAGTCACTGATTGGAATACATTCCAAATGTTTGAAGTTGGCTTTAGCAAATGACTGACTTGGCAAATTTAAATTATTGATCGTGTGAATATTTTTCACAGTATACTTGTTACTATCACCTACTCCTTTCAATTCCATGCTTACTCGTAACGAGTTTTTCGTTGTTGTCTTTTCCCCGTACCACTGGAGAATCAATGGCTGCGTCTGCCCTTTCAGTCCCAGATTAATTGCCACCCTTTCTTCTAGAATGGAAATGGCAGAACCCTCATCAAACATGGCGTATATGTCAATCTTTCCATTAGGCCCAAACAATGTTATAGGCAAGATCTTAAATAATTGTTTACTAGTTTTCGTAGGCGTGTTGCAATTTAATATGGGTTGCGCTGCATCGTTACTCGATAGTCTCTGATGCGGTTGATCGCTGTTTGGATCATGAAGGCTTTGATGGTGTGAACGACGACACCCACTGATTCCACATACTTTTTTCGATCGACAATTGGCAGTGTTATGGCCTTTACGTAAACAAGAAAAACATAAATTAAGGGATTTGACTCTTTCCCACCGAGCTGGAACTCCAAGTGTTTCCTTGAAAATGTTGCATTCTGAAATTAGATGTCCTTCACCACATTGATAGCATTTTATAATATTTTTCTGATAGTTGTCATTCACGTGCATAACTCGTCGTGGTTGAATTGGTTGTGCACCACCTCTTTGTTGGATGTTCTGATTTGGCGACGGCATGTGGCGACTCGAATTGGGTTGACCTGATGGCGGCATTAAACTAACTACTTTGGCAAGGTCACTCAACCAATTCGAGAAGTCTGAAACTGTAGGAAATGGCTTGATCAGAACTGCTTGCTTGCTCCAATCAAATTGTTGGCTCGCTGGCAATTTTGCCACCAACTGTTCTAACAGGGTGGGATTGTACAGATGTTGTTCGCACTTGGCTGAAACAATGAATGACACGACTTTTCGAACCTTTGTAGAAAACGCAAGAATCTGTCCTAAGCTTTTCTCGTTGATATCTGGGAATTTTTGTATTTTATCAATTTGCGATCTAATTATTAAGTCAGGGCGTCCGAATCTAAATTCCAATTCCGTGATAGCCTTTGGAACGTCATTGGGAAAGATAAGCATTGATGAAACAGCTTCTCTAGCCGGACCGACTAAGCATTTATGCAGACGCATGAGATTTTGTCGATGGCTATATTTAAATATGTCCGTAGTGTCGTTGAAACTTGCTGCGAACAGTGGCCATTCTTCAGCATTTCCTGAAAATGTCGGGAGATCATACAATTTGTTCGTAGATTCACTCACCGCAATTTGCAATAGGTGTTCATCGGAATGCGTTGGTATCTTCGGTAAACCTTCCGCTTGTACTTTAGTGCTAGACGCTTGTGCTGATGTACTTGGCAATGCATCCATGTGATTCCGCAGCCTTTCTATATCCCTTTGACTTTCGGTAGTAGTGTTTTGTAGTGCTTCTACGGACAATCTTAAAGCGTCACAAACGCATGATTCAGTTCATCCGGATCAAGTTGGCATTCAATAGATACCTTATCAATAACACGTAACTTCTTCAAATTCTTCCACAGCTGCTTAGCTCCTAAAACAGGATTAAGCTTGGAACCGAAATACGGCCTCTTAGAATTTTTTAATAACATAGTGGCTCTATTACGCGCAATTCTAATCTGCTCCCAGACAGAAGTTGGTCGAGAGTTTTTCCATTTAGAATGGAGTTTGTTTCTCAACCTCATAGCAGTTAAGACACGGTTTGTGATCCATGGAGAACCTATCTTCAATGACCTCACCGTACGCAGCGGGACATGCTTAAGAAATACAGCGTTAAGGTACGCCATAAGGACACGAAGTTTATCATCAACTGACACAGAACACCAGATATCATTCCAAGACAGCTGCTAAGTCACCGTCATGATAACTAAAGCTAGCAGTTTCATTTTTACACAGACTGAAATTGAAACTACAAAAAACTAGATCGTGGTCAGAAATGAAAGTCATATGGTCAATGCTTAAAAGTAGTGAAAGTTCAGAAACAAAACAGACATCAAGTAAACTTGAGTCACATGAACATGTCAACATTAGTAAGGTTCAGACCACACATAGACACAAAGTACAGAAAACTGTCAGTTACAGAATCATTTAGAAGCAGATTAACATTAAAGTCACCACATACAATTAGAAAGTCAAAGTCGGTAAGTTTATTCACGAGATCAACAAAAAACGGTTCAGGATTATGACTCCGCATAGGATTATAAACACACGAAACTAATATTTTGGTACTGTTGTCATATAAAGCAATATTAAGAAATTCACATGAGGTGTTACCCTTGTTTATAACTTTAGAGTTGAGACTACTCTTACAATAAACAGTCACACCCCCGCCTCTTTTGCCAATTCTATCATTACGAAAAAGTTTAAAACCTTCGATACAGTACATTGAATCAGAGAACTCACACTTGAACCAAGTTTCAGATATGCAAATAACATCAACAGCCGAGTTCACAAAAATATATCTAATATAATCTAGTTTCATCCCTGTAGACTAATGTACAAACCAATTTACTAATTCTATTTAACTTCAACTTTATTCTATGTGTATTAATTAACAGATTTTGAATGTCAAAAATAACTAATTTGTACAAAATCTATCGGCAAAAATGCGGCAAATTGTTTCCACGTTGTACTTCTTTTTACGGCCTGTCAAACTTTTTCTCTTTCTTTTACTCGTTCTTTCTTCATTCCTCGTTACTCGTTACTCTAGAGAAGTGAGTTCGTCGATCGTTTCTATAGATGGGCTTACACTCCTCCCCCCGTGAAACACTGTGATTCACTATCAATCTCGAGCACAGCTAATCTAGTGGATGGGCGACGAATTAATCCGCGTGATGTACGGCATTCGGCGGAACGGTCTTGACCATCTTTGGCCTTAAAGACCTTTGTGACACGTCCCTTTTCCCACTGGCTGCGTGGTTGATTTGGATCACATATGATGACTAAGTCATCTACCTTTAGTGGATTTACTTTGTCGAGCCATTTAGGGCGACACAGGAGTTGAGGTAAATACTCTACCGTCCATCTTTTCCACAACCTATCTTTTAAGTTCTGTGCTATTCTCCATTGTTGTCTGAGGCATATTTTTTCATCGACCGGTTGCGGTGTTTGCGTTGAATTCACACAGCCTAACAGAAAATGGTTTGGTGTCAGCGGCTCGTCTTCTTCCGATTTCAATGGAATGTCTGTAAGTGGGCGTGAGTTTATAATATTTTCTGCCTCTATTAGTGTACTCTGCAAGGTCTCAACCCTCGGTGTTATATCGTGTAAAGTTTTTAGCAGCACTCCCTTTATTATACGAATTAAGCGTTCCCAGCATCCCCCTGCACTCGGATTGCCGGGACAGTTAAAGAGCCATTCAGTACCTTTATTTGCAGCTTCAGTGATAATACGATCCGTGTCAAACAGGCGCTGTTCGGCATTCAATTCATTTTTCGCACCGATGAAATTTGTTCCGTTGTCGCTACGAAATCGTATGGGTGTACCTCGCCTGTTTATAAAGTTTCGCATACAAAGGATAAAGGCATCAGTCGACAAATTCTCGGCTAGCTCCAGATGGGCAGCTCGAACCCGTAAACATGTGAATATTACGCCCCATCTTTTTTCTTTACGTCGGCCTATAGCAACGTTGAATGGTCCAAACATATCTACGCCCGTATAGGTAAAGGGGCGAACATATGGCGTCAAATGGTCGGGTGGTAACTGACCCATTAGTGGTGGGATTGGCGTTGCTTTCGCAATCTTGCACTGTACACAGCGGCCTTGGACGATCTTCAAAACTGCTCGGATGTCGGGGACCCAAAATCGTTGGCGAATTTCGTTGATAGTGATTGCGATATTTTGATGATGCTGCTTTTCATGGAAGTAACGTACCATTAGTTCGGTGACGATGTGGTTCTTCGGCAATAAAATGGGACGTCTAGCGTCGAAGGGCAGATACGAGGCTTCGTCAATGCGTCCATGAAGTCTTAGGGTACCATCTTCTGCTACGTATGGCGTGAGCTTGTAGATCGGACTATTTTTATTAATTTTACGTGACGCATTTAAGGCATTAATTTCATCAGCAAAGTATTCCCTTTGTACGAGTTTACATATGAATATTTCTGCTTTTACGATCTCGTTCGCAGTAATATTGCCGGTAACCAATGGCGACGCAGTATGTCTCAACGCTCCTTGCAGGATTTGGTTCGCACGCATGACCCATGCTACTGTCCTTTTAAGCTTTAAAAAGGAAGAAAATCGATTAAAATTTATAAACGTTTGGCTTGCCTGCGGTTTTATAAGTTGACATGGCTTGACTTCTTCTTCTAGTGCTTCTCCTCGCGGACCCAGCTGTGATTCTGGCCATTGATCTTCATCATGTTGCAAAAACTCTGGACCCTTGATCCATTTGGCGTTGGTTTCAAATTTCGGAGGGAAGATTGGCCGGGTTGCAACGTCAGCTGCATTTAGCTTGGTTGGAACCCAGCGCCATTGTGATTGCTCTGATGTGTTCAAAATTTAAGCTATACGGTGCCCAACAAAGGGTTTATACTTTCGCTCTGATGAGTATATCCAGTGCAATACTGTTTGTGAGTCGCTCCAATATATTACACGTCCTAATCTTATGCCATGATTGTTCCGAATGATCTTGAATAAGCGAATACCAAGCACTGCAGATTGCAATTCTAATCTAGGTACAGATATCAATTTTTTAGGCGCACTCCGAGTTTTTCCAGCAACAAAGGCGACATCTATCCCACTTGGCCAAACTATTGGCCATGATCAAAAATGGCCATGACAATGCCTAATAATTCTCGTTTTGTTGGAGCACGTACACCTTGCAATATCGGTGTTAGGATGCGATGGAATATGCTTCTAAATCTAAAGGTATCTGTGGCTGTATCCCAGTACATACCGAGCACCTTCTCTACTGTAGCTTGCCGTTCCATACAGACTGATTGTGTGTTAACCTCGACCGGATTTTTACTGTTCATTACTGATTGCAGCACTTTGCTATTTGATACGAAATTCCTTAATTCGAAGCCAGCTTCAGCATTAACTTCAACGACCTGCTTGCATGTTTTCATCGCTTCGCTTTCGTTGTTAAAACTACAAACAAAATCATCAACATAATGTCTTTCGATAATTGCATTTACGGCGTCAGGGTACTGTTCCTTGAATATTTTAGCATTGTGGTTTTTAATGAATTCGGCACAGCAGGGCGAACAGATGGCTCCAAAAATCATTGACACCATTGCAAAATGTTGAACTGGTTCTTTAGAATTACCATTTCTCCATAAAAACCGCTGTGCATGTTGGTCAGCTGTTCTAATTTTTACTTGAGAAAACATTTCTCTAATATCGGCGGCTATTCCAATTACTCCTTCCCGAAACATAAATAAAATTCTTAACAGCGGCTTTGCTTGTTCAGGTCCCTTTAGTAATGCTGAGTTAAGAGACGTTCCATTTACAGTAGCGGCAGCATCAAAGACTATGCGCAACTTATCGGGTTTGTGTGGATTGTAGACTGCAAAGTGTGGCAAATACCAAACAGTGTGAACCTTATCATACAGTTCCTCGTCCTTAAGTTTTCTAGCATATCCTTTCTCTAAGTATTTTGATATCTCGCTACAATACTTTTCTCCAAAGTCTTTATCAATATTCATTTTTTTCTCAATTGCAAACAATCGTTTTGTCGCCATTTCCATACTGTTTGGTAAGGTTGTCCGATCTTTCTTCCAAAGTAAACCGATTTCGTAACTCTGCCCTACCTGTCTAATGGTCTCTTTCATTATCTTTGTAGCTCTTATATTTTCTTCAGACTCCAGTACCGAATGTTGATTATTCATACCAAAATTTTCTGTACAGAAATAATCCTCGATGAGTTGATGCAATTCGTCTTACCTCTGTTCACGTATATGAAGGACTACTGGCGGTAGGAAATACGATGCATTCGTTGGCCCGTAGGCGATCCAACCTAGCCTTGTTTTGGCGGCAATCGGACTAAATTCATTCGCTTGAACTGTTGTTGTCGCCACTCCCAAATAAGCATGTTCTAAACCTAATAACATAACAGGTTTTACTTCGGAATAGTCACTGATTGGAATACATTCCAAATGTTTGAAGTTGGCTTTAGCAAATGACTGACTTGGCAAATTTAAATTATTGATCGTGTGAATATTTTTCACAGTATACTTGTTACTATCACCTACTCCTTTCAATTCCATGCTTACTCGTAACGAGTTTTTCGTTGTTGTCTTTTCCCCGTACCACTGGAGAATCAATGGCTGCGTCTGCCCTTTCAGTCCCAGATTAATTGCCACCCTTTCTTCTAGAATGGAAATGGCAGAACCCTCATCAAACATGGCGTATATGTCAATCTTTCCATTAGGCCCAAACAATGTTATAGGCAAGATCTTAAATAATTGTTTACTAGTTTTCGTAGGCGTGTTGCAATTTAATATGGGTTGCGCTGCATCGTTACTCGATAGTCTCTGATGCGGTTGATCGCTGTTTGGATCATGAAGGCTTTGATGGTGTGAACGACGACACCCACTGATTCCACATACTTTTTTCGATCGACAATTGGCAGTGTTATGGCCTTTACGTAAACAAGAAAAACATAAATTAAGGGATTTGACTCTTTCCCACCGAGCTGGAACTCCAAGTGTTTCCTTGAAAATGTTGCATTCTGAAATTAGATGTCCTTCACCACATTGATAGCATTTTATAATATTTTTCTGATAGTTGTCATTCACGTGCATAACTCGTCGTGGTTGAATTGGTTGTGCACCACCTCTTTGTTGGATGTTCTGATTTGGCGACGGCATGTGGCGACTCGAATTGGGTTGACCTGATGGCGGCATTAAACTAACTACTTTGGCAAGGTCACTCAACCAATTCGAGAAGTCTGAAACTGTAGGAAATGGCTTGATCAGAACTGCTTGCTTGCTCCAATCAAATTGTTGGCTCGCTGGCAATTTTGCCACCAACTGTTCTAACAGGGTGGGATTGTACAGATGTTGTTCGCACTTGGCTGAAACAATGAATGACACGACTTTTCGAACCTTTGTAGAAAACGCAAGAATCTGTCCTAAGCTTTTCTCGTTGATATCTGGGAATTTTTGTATTTTATCAATTTGCGATCTAATTATTAAGTCAGGGCGTCCGAATCTAAATTCCAATTCCGTGATAGCCTTTGGAACGTCATTGGGAAAGATAAGCATTGATGAAACAGCTTCTCTAGCCGGACCGACTAAGCATTTATGCAGACGCATGAGATTTTGTCGATGGCTATATTTAAATATGTCCGTAGTGTCGTTGAAACTTGCTGCGAACAGTGGCCATTCTTCAGCATTTCCTGAAAATGTCGGGAGATCATACAATTTGTTCGTAGATTCACTCACCGCAATTTGCAATAGGTGTTCATCGGAATGCGTTGGTATCTTCGGTAAACCTTCCGCTTGTACTTTAGTGCTAGACGCTTGTGCTGATGTACTTGGCAATGCATCCATGTGATTCCGCAGCCTTTCTATATCCCTTTGACTTTCGGTAGTAGTGTTTTGTAGTGCTTCTACGGACAATCTTAAAGCGTTTACGCTGGCTAGAATGGCGGCGAGTCCATCGGCATGGTCTGACTGCATCTGACCGACTGTTGTGGTTTCGCCTTCCTCTCCTGAACTCTTGGCACTTTGCCTTGTATTTTTAGACATGATTTTCCAATTTTATCGTTTATATATGAAAAAACGTGGCAATGATTTGCAAGTCATCAGCGATACAAATGGTCGCAAAAATAACGTGGAAAACGAATGTAGACTAATGTACAAACAAATTTACTAATTCTATTTAACTTCAACTTTATTATAAGTGTATTAATTAACAGATTTTGAATGTCAAAAATAACTAATTTGTACAAAATCTATCGGCAAAAATGCGGCAAATTGTTTCCACGTTGTACTTCTTTTTACGGCCTGTCAAACTTTTTCTCTTTCTTTTACTCGTTCTTTCTTCATTCCTCGTTACTCGTTACTCTAGAGAAGTGAGTTCGCCGATCGTTTCTATAGATGGGCTTACAATCCCGTTCAAACTCCTCGCATTAAAATGTGCTACATTAAATCTACCCGATCGCACGCAAAAAACATTCAATAGTGCCTTGTAACAGCCCACCGCACCATTCGACCTGTCATCAACACCAGACAATAAACAGTCGACAGAAGGCAACTTCGAGCAATACCAGACATAATACAATCAAAAGTGTTCGAAACGACATAGAAGAAGAGTAAAAAGACTGAGATAAGAAGGAATAGAGAGTAAAAAAGAAAGAAAAGAAAGAGCAAGGCAGAAACACATTAAGTAATTACAAACTAACATTACGATTAAAATTATAATAAAAGTAATAAATATTAAGATACAGAAAGAAATTAAGTAATAACAAACTAACATTACGATTAAAATTACATTAAAAATAATAAATATTAAGAAACGGCAACGGCGTCAACGCTCTCTTGTGAACAACTAATATAGCCTCTCAATCAGCTGTGGCTTTAACGTAGACTCTACCACGCAGCGAAAACACGGTGTGCAGTTCTCTCTTCTCTTCACATTGGCATAATGCAGTAACTCACAATTAGCTTTAGTAAGACCTTCATGTACAAAAATTACTTGGTCACCGTCAAGGCCACCATCACTGAGCTGCAGCCGACGATTATTCGCTCTGCGGAAAGCAGCAACAGCTTTGCACAAATTATTAATCGCAATAATCGCAGACTTTTTATTTCCCGTTGTAGATATCACACGAAATATATTTTGAATAGAATAAGCATCCAACTTTAACGAAGAGCAAATCTTACCAAAAATATCAGTGAGATTGTCTCCCGGTAAAACCGGAATACCGTTTATTACCACATCAGCTGAAACAGAATTACTCTCTAAACTCTCCGTTTTTATTTTTAACTCCGTAAGCTCAGAATTCAGCTTCGTAGTAAGAGAGCTTCCACCAGCACTGTCAGGCATGACCTCTTTGAACTGCTCTTTTAAAACATTAAATTCAGCACAGGCAGCTTCCACAACAGCAACTCTCTCGATGATCTTTTTAATGGAAGATTTGATGTTCGACCTGTAATGAACTGTACTTCTCGTGAAAGATAAAAAGTTCACTTGGAGCAGGTAAAACATCATTTTCTTTTCGTACTTTTCGTTGTCGTTCAAAATACATTTCTTGAAACACATATAATCGTTATTGTCAATATTTTGGCTAATGTTGCTATTTTCGGCGTCAACATTTTTGCTTAGGCTGCCTTCATCGGTGTGTTCCTCAGGAAAAGAAAGAATTTTTTTTTTTAATTTATTTATTTATTCGCCCTACCGATAAGTTGATCTTACAGTTTAATATAGAAATCTTAAGCATAATTTGTTCTGGGAATTGTAGACTCTAAAAACCTAAAAACCCTCAGAGATGTTTGAGGTTCATGTAAAACAAATTTCTATACAATTCATTACAACTGACTTACCAGATAAAATATGGAAAACAAACAAAAGAGAGTGGGATTGATCTTCTGTTTCAACGATTGCAAACCGAGAAGCTTACGTCGTAAGGCGGTAAGCCATCGGGCCAATACATCATATTAAGTGCATATTTTGTTATGTTTTTTTGAACTGTTTGAATGCGATTTGAGTGTTTGGCATAGAAAAAATATTTTAGCAAACGTGCTTGACAATGGCTCTGTAGCTTTTAATATCACAACGATCTCCAGATTTGAAGATTTGAGCTATAAAACATATTTTCCAAGATCAAAAAGGCATGTTATAAAAACATGTACATAATTGACAGCAATTGTGTCAACACAAAGTTTAAAAAGCATTGGAGGAAAACCGCCACGTTCAAATATAAAACTCGACTTTGGGTCTGAAATAGCAGAAACTACATCATCTGAAGATGAGTAGCAGTGGAATCAAAACAAATTATGGAGTTAATGCTGGACGAAGTGCCATAGCTTTCATAAACTGAAAGCCACCCCGAGCGGCACAATTTTGGGGGCGGCATTTTTGGAAATCAAGTACTGAATTGATTTTTTCTCTAGGAATTTTTGGGGCGACAAGTTGATTAACCGCCACGGGCGCCATGAGTCCTAGCTACGCCAGTGTGCTAATTAACAGGCCGTAGAGCTGTAAACAAACACCAGCTTCTCCACTAGCAAATTTGAATGATCTACTAAAGAATGAGAGCCTCGGAAGATCTTTTCTAATGAGTATGAAGTGATCGGAAGATCGACTTTGTTTCTGTTATTTTGCATTAACAATGCTAGCGAATATGCGTAAGAAGAGTTAATTGATCCAACACTCGTATGCCAGCTAAAGTGTGAAAGAAAGAATAGAATAATTTTTAGTGTACTGCGGGCGATGAAAAGAACGGTCCGATTCGTCTTCATTTGGTTCTCTTATAATATGCCGCCGTCCGTTCGTCTGGATTTCTTTTAAATTTTGCTTTTTATGGTTTTTGATAGAAATTTTGCGTTTTGTAGCATTGTTCTGCATCTTGTTCGATGTCCAAGCTTCGTAAAGCGTTGGCATGATCTACATTCCGAGCAAAGCTTGATGTATTTTATTCGGCATATCAATTCACTAAACACGTTATTCGAGTAAGACTAATAAAAAATTATATAATTTTTGGGTACATTGAAACTTCCTTTGAATAAGCAAAATCGTTGCATTGAAGATCTGAAGTTCACTTTGCAATCCATGCTTTGTTTAATTAATGATCTCTTTAAGGATCCAAAAGTTTCATTTGTTATGCTTGGAAGATTAAATCAAGATTCATTGGAAAATTTTTTTTCCGTTGGGTAGTAATACAAATCCTACTGTGAGAGAAGTTCAACATCTTTCAGCAAGAATTTTATCAATGAAGTTTATGACTCATCATTATCAGGACTAAAACACAAGTTGTGATAATGATGATGACCTAATGTTGCAATGAAATTTCAATCCAACACAACAAACGAACAATTTAGAACCCAATTCTCTATCTGAATTGAAGTCAGGGTATAATTGATACAACTCCCAGCTTCACAACTAATCTCCCCACATCATTGGAATTGTTTTGGATCGATTGGAAAATTGGATCGTAAACATGTTCCCGTCGTTCTTCGCTGCTCGTTCTTCGCTGCTCTGTTTGTTGTCTCGTAACCCCGTGGTGGCTGATCTGTGGTGAGTTTTCTCGCCGATCTCGATGTGTGTCACCGTAAGCATCCGATCAGAGAGTTGGATCTTATCCTCCATTGTGATCAACTCTCGCCTGTCCCTTGGTAGCTCCTGTTCCGATTCCTTGTCCTGTTCCTCGCGCACGTCCTCATCAGTTTTGGTGTATATTTCTTCTTTCATATCGATGTCCATTTCGTTGTCCGGTTCAACGAACGTTGTCCGTTCATATCGATGTCCATTTCGTTGTCCGGTTCAACGAGCGTGTGTCGTTATCTGGTGGGTAATAGAGATTACCGCCGTTCGTCTGCTCCTGGAAGTTTGGTGGAGGATTGGTGAAAAACACATCGTTCGCTTGGTCCTCGTTGTGGTCGCTTTGCAGGTCTGACTATGAATGGCTTACTTGTTGCGCGGCTTGTTGTTATCTAGCTGTCGTCTACCATTTATTTCCTTTTGTGCGTGTTGTATTGTTTGTAGGGTTGATTTTTAAAACTCGCTTTCTTTTACCGGTGCATCTTGGTTTCTGCATCTCGGTCTTGTTTGCGTGTGCTTGTTGTTTTATAGTTGACTTCGCTAATTTGGCTCTTTTTTGCGCGTGTTGAATTGTATTGTTGGTTTCCTAAAACTCACTCCTTTTTACCGGTGCATCTTGGTTTCTGCATCTCGGTCTTGTTCTGCGTGCGTTCGTTGTTGTATTGTTGTCTTCTAAATCTCGGTCCAGTTTGTTGTGTGTGTTTGTTGTTGTCTTCTAAATCTCGCTCCAGTTTTGTTGCGTGTGTTTGTTGTTGTGTTGTTGTCTTCTAAATCTCGCTCTAGTTTTGTTGAGTATGTTTGTTATTGTGTTGTTGTCTTCTAGATCTCGCTCCAGTTTTGTTGTGTGTGTATGTTGTTGTGTTGCTGTCTTCTAAATCTCGGTCCAGTTTGTTGTGTGTGTTTGTTGTTTTATAGTAACTTTCGATAATTTGGCTCCTTTTAGCGCGGGTTGAATTGTTGTAGAATTGGTTTCTAAAACTCGCTCCTTTTTACCGGTGCATCTTAGTTTCTGCATCTCGGTTTTGTTCTGCGTGTGTTTGTTGTTGTATTGTTGTCTTCTAGATCTCGCTCCAGTTTTGTTGCGTGTGTTTGTTGTTGTTTTCTAAACTTCGGTCCGGTGTGTTGTGTGTGTTTGTTGTTGTATATTTGACTTCGATAATTTTGGTTCCTTTTGCCGTGTGTTATTGTTGTAGAATTGTTTTTAAAAGTCGCTGCCTTTTACCGGTGCATCTTTCCTTAAAATTAGTTTCTGCATCTCGGTCTTGTTTGCGTGTGTTTGTTGTTGTATGGTTGTCTTCTAGATCTCGCTCCAGTTTTGTTGTGTGTGTATGTTGTTGTGTTGCTGTCTTCTAAATCTCGGTCCAGTTTGTTGTGTGTGTTTGTTGTTTTATAGTAACTTTCGATAATTTGGCTCCTTTTAGCGCGGGTTGAATTGTTGTAGAATTGGTTTCTAAAACTCGCTCCTTTTTACCGGTGCATCTTAGTTTCTGCATCTCGGTTTTGTTCTGGGTGTGTTTGTTGTTGTATTGTTGTCTTCTAGATCTCGCTCCAGTTTTGTTGCGTGTGTTTGTTGTTGTTTTCTAAACTTCGGTCCGGTGTGTTGTGTGTGTTTGTTGTTGTATATTTGACTTCGATAATTTTGGTTCCTTTTGCCGTGTGTTATTGTTGTAGAATTGTTTTTAAAAGTCGCTGCCTTTTACCGGTGCATCTTTCCTTAAAATTAGTTTCTGCATCTCGGTCTTGTTTGCGTGTGTTTGTTGTTGTATGGTTGTCTTCTAAATCTCGCTCCAGTTTTGTTGCGTGTGTTTGTTGTTGTCTTCTAAATCTGGGTCTCTTTCTTTCCCATCCTACTCGTCTCCAGTGTTGTAACCTATGTTATGTTTTCTCCCTTTCCTTCAAATTTTCGCATGACCAGTGTGCCTTTTCCCAGATTTGTTTGTCTAGCATTTTCGGGTTCACATCGGCATTTTTGGATCAATTTCTGTCTGCTTGGTGTAGTGTTGTGTGTTTGTGTTTTATTTGTTCGCCTTGACTCGGCTTACTTTAGCTTAGGTTCTGTTTGTCTCACGGGTATTTGCGAGGGTCGCTGGTCATGATTTTAGGTTTTACTGCGTTATTTCGAGATTGGACTACGTTGTATCAAAATTTTACCGCTTTACTCTTCGTCGTGATGGAACTCCTTGAGTTCGCAGACGTGGGCTCTGCGTGTGCGAGTCTCGCCTTCTCTTTTGAGGTTCACTATTATCGGTGACACACATTTGGTTACGCGGTATGGTCGGTCGTATCGTGGCGCCAGCTTCGCTGCGAAGTTGTCCACTGCCTTCGATAGGTGATGTTGTTTCACCAGCACTTGTTGTTCCAGCTTAGGGCTCCATGGATGGCGGCGTAAGTTGTAGTGACGTGCTTGGTACTGCGCTGCTCATTGTATGTTCTGTCCTACGATTGTGTGTACGTCGTTCAATTTTGTCAATTTTTCTTCCAGCGTGTGAGGTGTTTGGCCGGTACCGAAGGTCACTTCATCGAATAATGACTTCGGGAGGCGTAATTCCCGCCCCTGAGTCACAAAGGCTGGGCTATAGCCTGTCGTTTCAGAAACGCTGCTGTTTATTGCGAGTGTTATTTCGGGCAGCATTTCGTCCCAATTTCTATGATGATTGTCGGCGAGTTGTGCTATCATCGTCTTCACGGTTCGGTTGTCCCGTTCTGTCGGGTTCTCTTATGGGGTGTACGGTGCCGTAAACTGTTGTTTGATACCCATTTCTCGGAGAAACTTCTGAAATGCGATGCTCGCGAATTGGCTGCCGTTGTCTGTTATGACGATCTTGGGCGTTCCGAATCGTGCTAAGATCCGTTCGCGGAAGTTTCCAGAGGCGTAGTGACTTCGTCGTCCAGCTGACGGGGGATGTGTCGGTACAGTTGCTCGTTCTGCATTGCATAATCGGCATATTTCTGGGGATTCTCTCTGACTTCCTTTATCCTCTTCTCAAGCCACGGGAAGATATTTACCGTCATGTTAGAATCGATCGTAGTGATCTTTCCTGCCTTTTCTGGTGGTGGTTCTTGTGGTTGCCTTGATAACGCATCGGCGATAACATTGAGTTTTGCTTTCCGGTATTGTACGTCGAACATGTATTGTTGGAGCTCTAGGGCATATCTCGCTATACGTCCTGACGGACTCTCTATGGACGTGAGCCACTTTAACGATAAGTGATCGGTGATGACTGTGAACCGGTATCCCTCTAAGTACGGACGCATCTTCCTGATGGTCCACACGATGGCTAGAAGGAATCTTCTCTGTCGATGAATAATTGTTTTCGGCCTTGTTGAGCCGTCGGCTGGCATATACAATTACCCTTTCTTGTCCGTCGATGTCTTGCGTGAGTACTGCTCCAAGTCTGTAGTCGCTGGCGTCGGTCTGGAGGGTGAACCTTTGATCGAAGTCTGGGCAGACCAGTACTGGTGCAGAGATCAGTTTTGCCTTGAGATCTTTGAATGCTTCGTTTTGTGCCTCGTCCCACTTCCAATGTTTGCCTTTGCGAAGTAGTGTTATCATGGGTTGTACGGTTGCGACATCCCTGCGCTCTGTGTCCATCTTTCCCGCAATTGTGACACGCGGTCCTTGGATCGATTCGTTGCTCAGGCCCAAGTACCTGTCTTATGTTTAGGTGATGCTGACTAATCGGGTTGATGGCTCTAAGGTCTGGTCCTCCGGCGGCTAGACACTCAAAATCTTCGGCCAATGTCATCAGCTCCTGCAGCGTGGGGAAATCCATCCGTTTGATGTAGAACTGAAATTCGGTCCTCGCGTTCCGGTAGATCCGTTCCACTTTCTGTGCTTCGTCGTAGTCGGTGTATCGAATGCGTTTTGCAAGCGGATCTATAGTCCTTGAACATTTCTGGCTCCATCTGACATGAGCTCCGGATTTTGTCTTCCAGGCTTTCGAAGTAGCGAAAGACAGAAAGAAGAAAGTAGGCGGTAGAAAGAATTTATGGAAGTTTTTTTTGAACGCTTCCCATCGCTGGCACTTCGCGTTGTTGTTCCGATACCATAACAATGCTTTTCCCTTTTGCATCCCTGGCAAGGTTCTTGGTAGTAAGTCCAGGTCGAGGCCGAATGTTTCTGCCAACTCTTCGATCCTATTCGTAAAAAGCAGAGGATCCTTGTTTCCCTCATATCTCTCTGACCATTTTCGGACGATGTCGATGACAATGGAATAGGGTTGAGACGGAACCCGAGGTGTGGGCGCTGCGGTGTGGTCACGTGGCACGAATAGCGTGTTGGTGTCGATAGATTTTAGTCTGCTCGTCGTTGCTTCTTGTTGGCTTGGTTTTGGTTCCGGAGTTTCCACTCTCGGTTTCTGTGTCGGTGTGCTTCCTCTGCCATATTTCAGCTCGAATGCCTTCAACTGGACGTCTACGTCCGACTCGTGGAACTCGTCACTGATCCAGTCGCACAACCGTTTTCGTTGGTCTTCCCATGAGACTTCTGGTTCGAGTCCATACGTCACCATGATGCTCCTCAGCTCTTCCTTGGAGAGTTTGTTCACCCATCCAATTTGTACCATTTTTGAATAGGGTATATTCACTTACTGCTTCCGTTTGTAACGCATTAAAGGAGGCGTGACAGGTATAGAAAAGTATATATATTCTTGATCAGCGTGACCTCCTGAGTTGATTTAGCCATGTCCGTCTGTCTGTCTGTGGAAATCACGATTACAAGAGAACGAATAGAGATATATTCATCAAACTTGGCACGAATATTGTTTAGCATTAGAAACTCATAAGGGTAAAAAAAAGAAAATATTTTTACATATAGATATGAAGCAGTTTTTTGTCTTTTTTCTTAAAAAAATTCCTCTTTTGAAGTTACGATTTCACCAAAAGTAAGTCCTCTTTAATTTAATCTTAGTTGTAATCGAATCCGTTACATATGTCAGCTGTAGTAGCTCTTCATGTGGATGACCTTAACGTAAAGTGGCCAAAAATTTCAAAAACGATTATCTCGAAAACGGCTCGTTTCATTTTTTTTTATTTTATCATTTTTGGGATCAGCGGACCAAAATCCTTTAGAATATGCTGTCAAACAGTCCGTTACAAAATGGCTGTCGGCCAGTGTTATTGCTTAATTAGTTACTTAATGTTTTGTACGTCGTGGCACTGATTCTTTGTTTTACTTTCAGTTCGATTCAATGGCTTACGTTCAATACCTGATCGACTGATCATAAATCGACTGCTACGCGTATTCGATGTTAACTAACTGATCCGTGTGTTTGACTTTAACGCGCGTGGCGTACCTGTTGCTCACTAACTGATCCGTGTGTTTGTCTTGATACGCGTGGCGTACTCGCTGCTCGCTGACTGATCTTTGTGCTTACCTTGGTGCGCGTGGCGTACTCGTTGCTCACTGACTGATCGATCGTAAATTGACTGCTGCGCACGTTCGATGTTCACTCAATCCCTGATCTGTGTGTTTGCCTTGATACGCGTGGCGGCTGACTGATTGACTGATCTACCTCGACTGCTGCGCGTATGCGAGGTTCCCTGACTGCTCGAATGACCTAACTTGACTGCTGCGCGGATGCGATGTTCACTGACTGATCGACTGATCTAACTTGACTGCTGCGCGTATGCGATATTCACATTAAGTTGACTGCTCGCTGACTGATCCCTTCTGTACTGCTGTTTGCATTGCTTGTTCTTGTTTTAAAGTTTGTTCGCAAACGTGTTCCCGTTGTTCTTCGCTGCTCTGTTTGTGTTGCGCTTAGTTCGCAAACATGTTCCCGTTATTCTTCGCTGCTCTGTTTGTGTTGCGCTTAGTTCGCAAACATGTTTCCGTTGTTCTTCGCTGCTCTGTTTGTGTTGCGCTTAGTTCGCAAACATGTTCCCGTTGTTCTTCGCTGCTCTGTTTGTGTTGCGCTTAGATCGTAAACATGTTCCCGTTGTTCTTCGCTGCTCTGTTTGTGTTGCCAAACAGATGCTCTTGTCACTCGCCAGTGTTACCAATTCTTTTTAAAACTATTTATTAAGTTTGAGTTTATTTGAGTTTTTACTTAACTAAGTTATATAATATAAAAAAACTTTACATAAAATCCTTTTTTTGTAATTCGAAGGTCGAGTTTAGCTCTGTGATAATCTCGACAAATCTATATATACATAAAAACTCACACGAAAAACTCGTATTCCATTCCTTGAGCGTCTGTTCCGTTTATTCAATTTCAATGAAATATGTACCGATTAGTTGGTATTTTTTTTTCTCTACTGCACAAGAAGAATGGAAGCGAAATTGTATGTAAATTAGGTGA
The DNA here is from genome assembly GCA_949629155.1 of Myopa testacea. Classification (NCBI taxonomy): domain Eukaryota; kingdom Metazoa; phylum Arthropoda; class Insecta; order Diptera; family Conopidae; genus Myopa; species Myopa testacea. Next base: position 36,269,717 of record OX451347.1, on the reverse strand, counting down.
TATGTACCTTTCTAAGCACAAAAAGAATCTAAACGCAAAATTTTGTTGCTGAGATTTCTCGTTTGCATACGAAAACGATCTGTTTAATTCAGTGAGAATGGGAGGTGTTGTTGCTATTTATAGACAAGCTGTCAATTTGAATTTTGTATTATATTAAAAAGGTTTGTAATAAAATATAATTAGTTATTGGTCGAAAGTTCGACCACGACTGACGCTAGTATCAGTATAAATATTAGGCGTTCAATTGAAATATTTGTTGTTTTGAGAAATCAAAGCGAAATCTAACACTCTTCTTATAATAAGATTATCTCCAGTATATACAGGGTGTTTCGCATGAGAGGGACAAAAGACTAGGGCATGTTCATAATATTTAATATTATTTTTTGCCGTTGTTAAGTTGGATTTTTATAAAATGGACCTTCCTGTCTAAACTGGGGGAAATTGACCCCCCTCCCATACGATTTTTTTCTTGTCTCGACCCAACCTACACGCCGTAGACTTTTGTCCCCTTTTATGCGAAACACCCTGTAAACAGATATAGACTAACATGCAGGAGATCTGTTTAAGCTCTAAAATTGAGTATGTATAATAAAGATAATTAAAAGATCATGAATTTTAACAAATATGTATAGTACCTTAAAACTTTACCATGGTATTCATAGGATATTACATCTTTCATTTTACAAAATTTCCAGGTGCACCAATGAATAAAACTAAACTGGAAAATGTTCGTCGTCAGGCATATAAAATCCAAGAAACATCTCTATCATCTGAAAGATTTTGAAATTGTTATTTACAGTACGAGTATTTCCATGTATGTATTTCCTGCTATTATCAGTTATTGTTAAGTGGTCAATTCAAATTTTTTGTTGTCCATCAAAAACTATTAAAAAATATAAAAAACTAAACGTCATATTAAATTTGTCTATATATTTCTTATTTTCATTAGATGACTACGACACAATTGGGTTATGCTGAAATAATGATGCTGATGGTCCTACCATTTCATACATACCTTGAAATATGGTTTTTCAAATAATTTTTTTTTCTTATATTATATATTAATTATTAAACATATATCCTTATAAATATATTACTTTTTCTTATTCTATCTTATTCCCATCCATTATAAAATATTACATCATATATATAATCATACAAATAAGTTCTATTTTGATTAATAGTATATGAATAACACTAAAGTATATATTGCTTTTATATATTTACCGTTGCAAGATAGCTACAATAATGTTGTTCTTAAAATAAAATTATGGTGTTAATAAGGGCAAATGATATAGAATAAGATAGATCTATGTTAGTTGAGGTGAGGACAAGCTAGAACAAGAAACGGTAAAAGCTTCGGAAGGTATAAAACCGGCACAAAACAAAAGATATCAGTCGTTTTTGATATGAGCCGGGTCTCTTATTATTACCCACTGCGTGTTTTGCCGGTTCTGCTGATGAGATGTTAATGAGAATCACTCATGCCACCACCACTCATGAAACTACGCTCTGTTGTTGTGGTCTAAAAGATCACTTTGCTGTGTCTTAAGATTGCGCATTACCGGTTTTTGCAAATGAAAGAATAAACATGTATCTTTACGCTAATGTAAGTACGAAATATCTAGAAATTTTTTTATATTTTTAAAAAATTTCTACACTTCAATCGGGTTCAATTAAAGTCGCGTCCAAAAAATAACCTTTTTATCTTATTTGTGTTTTTTTATTAAGTATTATTCATGCAATATTAAAAGCTTATTGTTTCAGTATAACAATTTAAAGGTTTGGTATACTCAATTTCGACGAACAAAATATCACAATACTTAAAATTGTGTGCCTTTAGTAGAACAAGAAACATAGTCGTATTGCTAAAATAAGAACACCAGGTATTTTTTCATTTTTATGATCATTTATTTATTTAAAAAATTTAAATATAGGAAAATTTTTACATAAATTATTACAAACTCTAAAACACAAATACAATTAACAATAATACATATTTATTTTAAAAAAAATATTCGTCTGGTTTCATTAGAAGATTTCATCAGAAGTTCTTCAGGTTCTCTATTTTTTTTCTCAAAGACGAAATGTAAGGATCAGAAGAAATGAAGAGCATTCTAAATAAATCCTCATTGGTACCCTGACGTGAACACTTTCTTGTGTTGTGCTCTCTATAGTATCTATAGTCTTTGTTCCGTTTTTCTTGTGGTTGTTCCAATAAATCTCCAATTGGTAATATATGATGGTTAATTATGTCCTCCCCATGCATTTAAACCTTATGAACTGTCGATGTTGAGCAACGTGTTGTACAAATCTGCAGTTTTTTGGTGTATATCCCAAACTTCAAAGCATTTATTTCTCGATTACTGCTTATCACTTGTAAAATAGTTTTGAAGTTAATTATTAAATTTACATTAACTCCCGTAATTCGGGAAGTGGAATTCGGGTCTGTGAAAAATTTTCTAGCTGTATTGTCGTCATTTGAGTTACTTGGACCAGCCTTCGGCATATCAATGATAAGGCCCTCTTTTCGGAACTCAGCTTGAACTTTGATTTTCTTTTCCTGTCTGTTATTTTGTTATTGTCATTTCTCACCGTACCGCTTTCTCTGAAGTCCAAATCATATGATATATTTTTAAAGTATGTTCCATGAAACGAATTTTCATGGAACACCCTAAAATCCCAGGTACTCAGGAATATCTTCAAAACAGGTAGGTAAAATTTTCAAACGAAAAACAAAACGATTCCGGCGGGTCCGTGGGTCAAGTATATTTCGGGTATTTGTTTATATCGCTTCATAGTTTCAAAAAGAATAAACCCCTTTTTTCAAAAATTACCTTACCCTTCAATTTCAAAAATACTTAGATTCAAGGCACAAAGTTGTTGTTATAGTTTTGCTATAGATAATTAAACGACCTTTCAGAAACTACTTAGGCCTTTATGCTTGAACTGCGAACGGTACCGCTTCTCAGCGTTACTCTTTGTTATATTCGTTAAACAGTTGTTCAAAATGTGTTTTTAGTATACACACAACTTCGGCTTCTGAAAGAAGCGGTACCGCTGAAATTTCTCCTCTTTACAACAACAGTATACTCTTCTTACGTACTTACGTTAGAAAAGCTTATTTTGCAAACAACAGTAGCGGAAGCGGTGTGCCGTTGCGAAGCGGTTGCTTATTAGCAACGTACGACGACTTTTCAAGTTTGTCATTTGTACCGTGTGTTGTGACCCTAGTGATTTTAGAAATACTTAGTGACGTAGATGCGCAGAACCAGACCACTTTTCTTTGTTTACTGGCGCAACCTTTTATTCTATAAACCTTTGATGATAATATCATCATATCATATAATATCATCATGATATCTATAAAATCAGTAGCAAAGAATATGTAGTAATATAGAAGGCGCATGACTCAAATTTTGAAATTTTTCAAATCAGATGCGGTCGGTCGCAGGCAGCGGGTGTAAGCAAATGAGTGAAAACAGCTTCACTACTCGCGAAGTTACTCTCTTTGCCATGCTTCGGTTTTCTCAGCGCTGATAACAAAGCAAAATTGAATGATCTCCTAATGAGTGATGGGTACGGAAGATCTTTTTAATGAGTATGAAGGGAGCGGAAGATCGACTTTGCTTCTGTTATTTTGCACTAACAATGCAAGCGAATATGCGTAAGAAGAGATCGATCCAGCCACTCGTATGCCAAGTAAAGTGTGAAAGAAAGAATCGATCAATTTGTGGAGTACAGCGGGCGATGAGAAGAACGGTGCGATTCGTCTGGATTTGTTTTAAATTTTGCATTTTAAGGTTTTTGAAAGAAATTTTGCTTTTCGTAGCTTTGTTCTGCTTCTTATCCGATGTCCAAGCTATGTAAAGCGCTGGCACGATCTACGTTCAGAGCATAGCGTGCTCTTGAAGAATTCGTATAGGCAGAAAATTTAAGAAGAAGAATACTTTAGTCGGAATATTAACATCTTTAATACCTTATACGAGTAAAAATATAAAGTTAGTGGAAGCAAAAATAAAAAATGAGAGAATGGAAATATTTCAGAGAAAATATTTATATTATGTAGGAATTCGATTTTTTATGAGTACGAACGAATCGGAAGATCGACTTTGTGCTTGTTATTTTGTAGTAACAACTGAAGTGCTTCTGTCTGACCGTGTATGAATTTACCTTGTTATTGTAGTGTCCAAAACCATTATTAAAATTAAAGACTAAAATTTTTTAAATTTATGATTTTAGTTCTATAAAGAAAGCATTGCTATGGGCTGACAATAAAACGAAATCAACCCTGCTCAGTGTGTCGAATTACCAATTACACATATTGGTACAACAATTATATTATAATTTTATACATATAAAATAACAATAAACAATAACCTAATTTAATAATACATCTAATTTAAAATACTAATAATAATAACAATATCATGCCGGCAAAACGTTGCAAAAAACCAAATTCCTTTAATAAACGAAAAATAATAAAGAGAAAAAAATCAATGCTTGATAGACCGACAGACGTAAGCACCTGCTTTTTTATTGTAAAGGAACCAAAAAGAAGTCAAATTCCTTTGTTCCCTCAACCCCTGCTTTTATACACAATTCGATCGTTTCATTCTCATCTCCTTTCACATACAAGATTCCATCGCTCAACTCTTCTTACGCATAATCATTTATGAACGAAAATAAGCAAATCCGATTTGTGTTTCTACAAAAACAAAGCAATGGCAATGAGAAGCAAATAACACGAAATTGCCGCGAAGTTGTCAAACAATGAGAAGAGAATAGAGAGAATGCCTAGCAACACAAAAAACTACTCAATGTTGCGCAACATGGACGTACGGCTACGTCCAAAGCACAAATTTTGCTGTTCAAAAATTCGTATGAGATGCGCCTTCTAAATATTGTATATTCTTTGTCAGTAGCTTCCGAGCAGAGATAATGAGATAGGACACTTCGAATTCGCTGCTTCAAAAATCGGTTTGACGTCTATTTTTTATGAGCTGTTGAATTCATGTACACTATACATGAGAGCTACCATCAAAGAATATGTAGTAATATAGAAGACGCATGACTCAAAATTTCAAATTTTTCAAATCAGATGCGGTCGGTCGCAGGCAGCGGGTGTAGCAAAATGAGTGAAAACAGCTTCACTACTCGCGAGGTTACTCTCTTTGCCATGCTTCGGTCTTCTCAGCGCTCGTAACAAAGCAAAATCGAATGATCTCCTAATGAGTGAGGGGTTCGGAAGATCTTTTTAACGAGTATGAAGGGAGCGGAAGATCGACTTTGCTTCTGTTATTTCGCACTAACAATGCAAGCGAATATGCGTAAGAAAAGATCGATCCAGCACTCGAATGCCAAGTAAAGTGCGAAAGAAAGAATCGATCAATTTGTGGAGTACAGCGGACGATGAGAAGAACGGTGCGATTCGTCTGGATTTGTTTTAAATTTTTCATTTTAAGGTTTTTGGAAGAAATTTTGCTTTTCGTAGCTTTATTCTGCTTCTTCTTCGATGTCCAACCTTTGTGAAGCGCTGGCACGATCTACGTTGCGAGCATAGCGTGCTCTTTAAGAATTCGTATAGGGAGAAGTCGGCATATCAATAACTTTAATACCTTATACGAGTAACACTAAGAAGCAAAAATAAAAAATTAAAGAATGGAAATATTTCAGAAAAAATATTTATATTATGTAGCAATTCGATTTTTTATGAGTATGTGAAGAAGATCGACTTTGTGTTTGTTATTTTGTACTAACAACTGAAGTGCTACTGTCTGACCGTCTATGAATTTACCTTGTTATTGTAGTGTCCAAAACCATTATTAAACTTAAATTAAAGACTAAGATTTTTAATATTTATGATTTTAGTTCTATTAAGGAAGCATTGTCAATAAAACGAAATATTGGTACAACAATTATATTATAATTTTATATGTACATAAAAAATAACAATAAACAATAACCTAATTTAATAATACAGCTAATTTAAAATACTAAACAGTTTATTATGCCGGCAAAATGTTACAAAAAACAAAATTCCTTTACTTAATAACTTAACTTCCCTTACTTAAGCGAATAAAAATCCAAATCAAAAGACCAACAGACGTAAGCACCTGAATTGTTATTGCAGAAGAACCAAAAAGTAGTCAAATTCCCTTCTTCCCTCAACCGCTGCTTTTATCCACAATTTCATCGTTTCATTCTCAACTCCTTTGACGCATAATCATTTATGAACGAAAATAAGCAAATCCGATTTGTGTTTCTACAAAAAGCAATGGCAATGAGAAGCAAATAACACGAAATCGCCACGAAGTTATCAAACAATGAGAGGAGAATAGAGAGAATGCGTAGCAACACAAAAAACGACTCAATGTTGCGCAACATGGACGTACGGCTACGTCCACGGTACAAAATTTGCTGTTCAAAAATTTGTATGAGATGCGCCTTCTATATATTGTATATTCTTTGCTACCATATTGTTCTTCTTGTTTTCTGTCTTTCAGTATGTTGAAAAAATCAGCTGTTTCATGTATCACCACGGTTTCGTTTAGTTATGAAATCAGCTTGGCTAGACGCAGTATCATTTAAACGGTTTCACTACTGATATACCATCGGTGGCTACACACTGTGGTTTCGCATTTGGTTTCAAAAGTCGTAAACATGTGATGCCAAAGTTTGTGTCAAATTTACTGAATATTCAAATGTTGGGAAGAGTGAGAGAAAATATGAACACGCGTTCGGCAAACTATGCTGCTCTTCTTTCATTTGACAACTGCTTCCTTGTGTGCGGGCAAAAAAAATAAAAGGTCTATTTTGAAAAATTCTCTACACTCGATACCAGAGTATAGACTTTTCTCTTTCTTTCTCATCTCTCCCTCCGACGAACTGAGTGAAACCGCTTTTAAAAGATACTGCGTATAGCCAAGGCCATTGGCTTTTAAAATATAAATTTCACCATATATAAACAAAGGTGGTGAAGTTTCCCAAACCTAAAATGGTAGGTGCGAACGGATGTTTGACCCCCCAAGTGCATTAACGATGTATAACAATACATAATTTTCAAAAATATAATGAAATAATGAAATAATGAAAAAATATGAATGCGACCATTCTGGAGTTATAAATCGTAATTCTTTTTTCCACCAGGTGAATAACTATGCATTTGCAACGAAAAATTAATTCAGCGACTACTTTATACCAAAGTAAAAATGAGATATAAACAACCAATACTTGGTAAAATATTGTAACGTGCACAAACGTTACAAATAAGCTAAATATAAGATTATTACAAATAAGATTGATAAACTAGAAATATAAGAAAACTGAAATACCAGAATATAGAAATAAGTAAGATAGAACGAAGAATAGCATAAACACAGTCGCAGCGTTAAGCGACAAAAACATTCTTATTGTTCTCTTATTTAAAAACAAAACCGAGCTCAAGAAACCACCGCATATCGCAGGTTCAAATCGCACCAGCGATCAAAATCATTTTTTTTATCTTCACATCAATTCTTTCAGTAGGTGTGTTTGTACTCTTGTGTACACACAGAAAACAGAAAGAAACAAACACAAAACCGGTTTCGTCATACATACACATACATAATACCCAATGTAATGATCAATGCCTGTAGTTTGCGTTCAAGAAGCGCATATGATTTACGTGCCGTTTACGACAGCCAGCTCATAAAAGGCTGCGGCAAAAATATTGAAATTCGAGCTGCGCCGAGTATAAGGTAAGCCTTATACAGGGTCCGCCAAATAACTTTTTTTTTTTTTTTTGAAAATGCTATAAAAAAAACTACTGAATATTTTCTCAAATTTCTTTTTTTATTTGAAAGTACAATCCTTCCGGTTAATAATGGAAAATAATTTCATTCAAATGGCTGCCTCGGCTGGCCATGCAGTAGCCTACACGATCGGTCCAATTTTTAAGCACATTATCGATTGTGTGCAGCTGTATTTCACCAATGGCTTCACGAATATTGTCCTTTAAAGCGTCAATTGTCTCTGGCTTGTCGGCGTAACACTTATCTTTGACGGCACCCCACAAATAATAGTCCAACGGTGTCAAATCGCAGCTCCGAGGTGGCCAAACGACATCAGCTCTGCTTCTGATAATGCGATCTTCAAAAACAGGGCGCAAAACATCGAGTGTAGCTTCGGCTGTGTGGCACGTAGCGCCGTCCTGTTGAAACCAAATGTTGTCAATATCCTCCTCTTCAATTTTTGTGAACAAAAATTCATTCAACATGGCCTGATAACGATCGCCATTGACTGTAACGGCCACTCTGCAACATTACTATGATTTTCAAAGTAATGTCGCAATATTTCCCAGCGTTGTTCAAGCGTATACACAACCATATTCGTTCAGCGGAAGGATAAAACTAATTATCTGTCAAATCAGACATGAGCTAAGTGATACCATTCACGAAATAAGCACTAGTTGAAAAAAAGCGTTGAAAAAACGTTAGATGGCGGACCCTTTAGTTGCCTTTGATTACATGGCAATTTGTGGTGATTTTAACTATTAACATGATCAGTACATGTAAGGGAAGAATTAATTGCGAAACCTAGACTAACAGCACAGCCAAGAATTTTCAGTCTTTTATCACCTATTACCAGGTCAGGTATATCATCAAATATTATCCTGTATCTGGATACCGGCAACACATATGAGCGTTAAGTTGAAGACCGTTGCAGCTGGCCCAGTTACTAATTCTTGAGAGGTCCTCATTTAATTTGCAGGCAAGGTTTTTCATGAGATTAGTGCTACTTGATAGGATAGGAGTACATTATCAGCATAAGCGTGAAGTGCAGAATGTTTACAGACGGAGAAAATGTCATTGAGAAAGAGAGAGAATAGTAGTGGTCCAAGAACTGAGCCTTGAGGGACACCACTATGCACTGACGCATAAGCTGATACCCACAACTAACTCTTTGTAGGCGTCCGGTTAAGTAATTGTTCATGAAACGAACAGCATTGTTACTAAAGCCAAACAAATGCTTTAACTTTATGCACAGAAGAGAGTAACTTACAGTGTCGAAGACTTTGGAAAAGTCGAGCAAACATAATAACGTCAATAAACCAACATCGTAAGCTGGTCGCATGGCATCTAATATTTTGAGAGGCAGTAGAGCAGCTGTGGCTAGAGCGGATGCCAGAAACCAGACTGAGCAGATGCCAGTAGATTATTATCTTGAACATATTTATTGATTTGATATTGACCGCGTTGGCTCAGTGCAGTTAACTACAGATAAACCGAGCTTTGAGATGTTGTCATACATGCACCTTGATAAGATATCGTCACACAGAAAATTTACATTGAAATCACCACATAGTATAAAATAATCGAAGTTATTCATTCATTCATTTCATTTATTCAGTATTCTCTATGTACAAAATGATAAACTAAAACTAAAGATAACATAAAATCTTAAAATATAGAGATTTATTTTAAAAAAGAAGTTCTATTGCGTAATGCCCTCATTTCTCTAGGAAGTTGATTAAATAGCTTACAGGACATAACTGAGTAAGAGTTTCTAAAAACTGAAGTGCGAAAATTAGGTACAGCGACCCTTTGTAAAGCAAAACTACGTAAATTACGATTATTAGGAGTATGGCTAAGCAAGTAAGCACTTCTGATGAAAAAAAATTCTAAAACTTTATAACAGTATAAATGTCTGCGGGGAAGAACATGTAGAAGTCGAAAAAACTCTATAGAGTGCTCCGAACGATTCGCATTGAAGATTTTTCTTATCATACACTTTTGTAAGACAGCAAGTTTTTGTAGTTGATTACGATAGGCTCCTCCCCAGTAACTAATCCCATACTGTAACTTGGAATGAAATAAGCCATAGTAGATTGTTTTAAGCAAACTAAACAGTACTTTCGTAAACTAAAAAAGTACCGAATAGCAGAGAGAAAATATTGTTTTAATTGTGAGATATGCTCAGACCAGTTTAAGTTTTGATCAATTGTTACACGAAGTTATTTAAAGTGTTCCACCACATCTATTATAAAACAGGACGGATCACAAGACAATTTTTCGTTATAAGGAAATTGGCAATGTACAGTACATGTCCTACTGAATAGATTATATTTATCGCATTTTGGCGAGTGGAAAACAATATCGATATCAGGGGGCGGTTGCTTACACAAACTGGAATACATCAATTTGGTTTTTTTACTAACAAGGAGCTTGTGCTTCGCAAACCAAATTCTTAGTAGATACAAATCATGATTTAGATCAGTAACTAAGTTTAAAGGACTGTTCGCACAATAAGTAATACCTAAATCGTCCGCAAAGGCAGTCAGTGATCCCTTATAAGATAGATCGAAAATAGAATTTAAGTAAATTAGAAATAAGATCGGACCCATAACAGAGCCCTGCGGTACACCTAAATTAAGAGTGCGTGAGCTACTTAAAGTATTCCTAACTTTTACTCTTTGATATCTGTTCTTTAAATAAGATTCAAACCAATCAAGGATAAATCCACGAAACCCAGCTTTATGCAATTTGCTAAGGAGGATATTATGATCGACCATATCAAATGCTTTGGTAATATCTACAAAAAGACCTGCACAACTCTTATTGGCGTCAATACCACTGTATATGGTAGAACAGAAATTTAAAAGAGCATCTTCAGTTGAAAGGTGAAGGAATTCCAAAACTCTACTCTTAATTGCTTTCTCAAATATTTTAGAAATAGATGATAACAAGGAAATCGGTCTGTAATTGTTTTTATCTGTTTTGCTACCCTTTTTAAAAAGGGGGGATGACAATGGCGCATTTCAGCTCGTTAGGAAAAGTACCAGTGAAAATACTAGCATTAAACAAGTGTGCTAATATGTCTACTATGTTAAAAGCAACTCTTTTGAGTATGTTGTTTGAAATGCCATCAATGCCATGGGAATTTGACTTTTTTAATGAGGCAATAATATTAAACAGTACAAAACTAGTAATAGGGCGAAAGAAAAAACTTAGATTATTGCTCACATCTTCTAGGTGCTCAACATCAGCACAGTTAAGACAATTAGCACAAGTGATGTCAGTACAGGACTCATTTCCAATAGAACAAAAAAAAGGCATTAAACTCTTCAGCAATTTCTAGAGTATCAGATATAATTGAGTTAGACTGCTTTAATATGACGGAACCATCGTCACTTTTTTTCTTTCTATTAAGTATGTTATTAACCACTTTCCATTCTTCCTTAATGTTGCCCTGTGCCAGCAATAATTGTCTATGGAAATAATTATCCCTGAGAATTCGAACTTCCCTATTAATTTCCTTACATAGTTTGACATATTTGGTTTTTAATCTATTATTTAGTGTGTGTTTATAACATTTCTTCAGTAGTTTGTGCTTTAATTTAATTTTCTTAAGTAATGGGCTATTTATCCACGGTTTCAATTTTGTATCCGATCTACTTTTGACAGTAGAAATGCAAGACTGGGTAATGTGTGTCCTCAAAATACCTATAAATATCTCAAACGCTGACGAAACATTCATGTTGTTATAAATATCTGCCCAACACTCCATCCTCAGTCTACTATTCAATACTTCAAAATTAATATTAGTTTTATGACACAAAACCGGCGGAGAAATATAATGAACCTAATTTGTTTTACCAAGACTGTTTAGTAATAAGCCTGTCATACAGTGTTCAGTGATTTGCAAATTTAAATTTACGCCTATACAAAGATCAAGCGACAAGTTAGTAAACCGCCCAAATACGTGATCAAGACATGTATTGGATATAGGTCTGGTCGGAGCATCAATGAAGGGAGATCAGCCATTCTCAGCTAAAATTAAACAATATTTGCCAGATAAAGATGGCGAGGAAGATAAAATATCTAGGTTGGAATCTCCTAATATAACAAGATTTTTCGAGCGCTCCCTACTTAAGAAGTCAGCAAATTCATCCAGAAACAGATTACAGGGTTGGGAGTGTAAACAATACAGGCAGACAAATTTTAATAACTCATCATGCAAACAGCATGAAATTTCAATTGCATCTGCACTAGAAAAGTTAAAGTAGTTTGCCTTACAATCATAAAGTGATTTGATAAAAACTCCCACCCCTCCCGAAGAATAAGAATCATTAGCATTAGCATAAAAATTGTAGCCTGGAATAAAATAATCATCCACCTCGAAGGAAAATATCCAAATCTCGGACACAAAAATAATGTCTGGTAAATGCTTAAAAGATTCCAGATTACAGACCAATAAATCGAAATTTTGCCGCAAGCTATGAATATTCTGATGTACAATAAGAAAAGAATTAACATCATAAATATTAGAATGGAAAATCTCATCAGGGCACAACAATGTGGTAGATATGGTGGGGTTGTCGCAACTAAGATCCGAATTATTTGAAAAACGATTAATAGTAGATTAAACTACCGTTTAAGTTTTATACAACAATCGCACGAAGATCTTCAAATGATCTTATTTCGACAACCTCACCATTTTCCACTTCTTTCAATAAAATCCTGGAATTTCTGAACCATAAATACTTATAATGATTTGCTTCTTTAAATTTTTTTGTTTCAAAAAATAATGCGCGGTAGAATTTAGTAAAGCTATAATTAATAAAGATACTGCCATTGCTGTTGCTATCAAATAACGAGGTGTTAAGTTTCTTTTTGGCCCCATATTTGCTCTTCATAATTTTCAACCTAACATCCAGCGACGCGAGGTGGACACATATAATGTCAGTAGGGCTATGATCGCCTTTTTTTGTGCTGAATCCGTTTGACGTAGCATTTTTCAATGCATTCAGGAGAGAAAGGAACATTTAACGCTTCCGAAAAAATCTTTTGAACACAGCCGACAGCATTGCTGTTATTAAATCCAGGAACTCCAACAATTTCAATGACTTTCTCCAGCTGATGTTGTTCACAAAAATTTAGCTTATTCTCAAGGTTCAAAATCCTATCATTCAAAGTTTTATTTTCTTCCTCCAGCTTGCTAATCATTGCCAAAAACTCACAATTGATTTTCTTTATGCACAAGATCTCATCGTATAGCATTTTCATTGTTACAGTATTGTTACACAGATCAGACTGAACCGATTCAGAGGTAAGCACACCAGACTTAGAACTCACTGAATCACGGCTGACAATTAACGGAACATCCGAATGCTGTTTTTGCTTTACTTTCTTTTGCTGTTTAGTTGTTGAAGAAGTTGTTGTTTTTTTTTCCAGTCCATGCTGTATTGGTTTCGTTGCAGCTGGCGCAGTAGGTATACATGAAGAAGAGCAGGCAGGTGAAACCGGTTTTATGTCAGAGGTTGTTGTTGCAAAGATTTTCTGCGTAGAGCTATGCACTTGTCACAACGATATTTTGTATTATTAGAATTCATGAACTCCAAATCAGATAAAGTGATATTTACACAATTGCAATGAAAAAAACAATTGCAGTCCTCACATAAAACCTTTGTGGGGTCATTGCGCTCAATTCTTTCCTTGCAGATTAGACAATTCATTTTCGCTTATGCTCACTCCGAAAACACGTCCTACTACAACGAAGTACAAACGACGACGAATGGTTAAAAGTTAATTGACAAATCAGACAAAAAATTAAACAGTGTCAAGGTTATTATATTTACTGGGGTTGTACACACATGTTATACAAATTTTTATTGTGTTGTCAGAAATACTGATGCTTAAATATTCAACATTAATCTTCTCAGATTTAACCATAGCTGACTTCAACGTATCGCGAACATAGATTTCAACACCTCCTCCTTTCCTATTCTGCCTGTCATTTCTAAATAATCTAAAATTATTAATGTCGTACAGCGAGCTGTTATTGTCAGGGACAAACAAGGTTTCAGACACACATACAACATCAACAGACGAATCCTCAAACACATATCTCAAATAGTCAATTTTTTCAGAGTTAAGGCTCCTGGCATTAAAATGAGCAACTTTAAGACCTGCATATCGGTCGGTTATTAGATTTATAAAAATTTTATTGCCGCATAATAACGCCGTTGACCCATATTATTAACCAATGCTTGTTTCTTCATGATTTGCCAGTCTGTGGAAAACTGCTATTGTGATACCTGTACCTAAGAAGTCCAAGCATTTTATCGACGTTAAGCAAAGTCTGTGAGAGTATTTGTCCTCCACTCCAATCTGGATTTCGTTCTGGACATAGCTGTACTACTGCAGTGGTCAAAGTATTAGATGATATTAGACCTTGTAGCGATAATGGCCTTTTTACCTTGATATGTTTGCTATATTTTTCTAAGGCATTTGATAGAGTAGTCCATGAATGTCATTACTCCAAATTAAAGCGTTTATTTGGTTTTCAGGATGAGGCTGTGGATCTTTTGAGAAACTATCTGACTGCCAGATTACAACGGGTAAAGGTGTGTAATATGTAGGTTGTCCGACTATAAGGTTCTAAGGACTGGTGTACCTCAGGGATCTATACTTGGTCTGTTAATATTCTTCATGTATTGGGTCGCCAAGAAAGTAATTTCAGTTTTTTTAATATGAAATAAAACGACCTTTTTATATACAAAATTGACTTTAATCGATCAAATAATTTCCTTTCTGTTCGATGACCATTTGCCATCTTTCTGGTAACTTCATTATTCCTCGTTCATAGAATTTCTGGTTTTTACCAGCAAAAAACTCAACCAAGTTCGATTTGAGGTCATTATTAGCGTAGTTGTTACAATTTAAGAAATTTTGTAATCTTCGAAATAGATGATAGTCTGAGGGTGCAAGGTCGTTGCTATATGGAGGATGTGACATGACTTCCCAACCAAGCTCCAATAATTTTGTTCAAGTTACTAACGAATTCCTTTGCGATTTGCCAATTCTGGCCTTCTTTCCTTCTTTTTGATTACTTCCGCCAATTTCATCAGTTGTTGACAATCAGAGTTGATCGTTTGGTTTCGTGGAAGCAGCTCAAAATACACAACACCTTTGTGATCCTACCAAAATGACAGCATGAACTTCTTTTATTCAGCTTTTGGTATGATTTGTGGCGAAACCATCATCGTTTTCGATCAACGGTGTTGATCATGCTGTTGTATATCAACGTTGTTGATATAAAAAGGGTCGATTGCATTACGTTTGAAATACATATCACAAACATTGCGTTAAATGAACTTCTTTCAATACATGTGGAACCCAGATTTCCAACTTCTTCACGAGTCCAAGACATCTTATATGATCGATTGTTGTGTGCGATACATTTAACATTTTTGCTATCTCTCGCACCGTTATATGGCGATTTGATTCAATAATTTAATGTTTTCATCATCAGCTTCAGAAGATCGAACGGAAAGGCGGCCATCTTTGAGTGAAAAATTTCCAGAACGAAATTTTTTAAACCAATTCTGGCATGTGCATTCTGTTAAGCAATCAGTACAAAAAATTTCACATATCTCTCTGTGAGCCTCAGCCATTTTCTTGCCTTTACGAAAATAAAAAAAGTAAAATCTCTCGAAAATGTTGATTTTTGCACTCCATATTCAAATTGATTTTCAGTTGTAAATAAAAATACGCGGGATTTGGTTTAGTAGCTGTAGTAGTAACAAAACGAGCATAACGCTATCTATTGTGAAAACCGAAATTTCTTGGCAACCCAATATTCAAATGATATTTTTGGGGTCTGTAAAAATTCTACTATGCATTGATATGCGGACTATATTTAGATATCATATCTGGAGGCACGATTGAATCCGAAGTACTGTTCGCTAATTTAATTGAAGATTTAGCGCCATCAACGATTGGGTAGTTTTAAATGGGCTCCAAATCGGTTGTTTATAAAAACAGGCCTCTGTCTACACTTTCCAGAATTTATTGGATGGCAATGATCTGAAAGTAGTAACAAAAATTGTGAATTTGGGTTTTTGTATAAACTCTTCCCTCTCATGCACTGATTACATAAATAGTGTAGTTAGGAAAATATACAGTTTATTACGTAATCTGATGAAAACTGCAAGTGCAACTCCCCCCTAAAGTTCGTCGTCTGATTGCATTACAATTCTTCATGACAATAATAGATTATTCAAATATTGTGTATGCTGTGCTGGACTCCTCCTCGCAGTAAAATTATTCGTTATACTAGATATGTTTTCGGGCTGAATAAGTTTGACCACTTATCCGAGTATCGCACCTCTTTACTTGACTGTGATTTGATTAGTTACAACAAAGCCAGAGTCTGCACATACCTCTCAGACTATTGTCTGAGGACTTGAGTTTACGAAATTAAAGCTTTGCCAAAATTATTATCGCTCTGGCTTACTTCGGTCGATTGTAATTTTCTATGCTAATCTGTGGTGTCCCACATGCTAATTTGGCATCCCATATAATCGTGTTTTATTTGGTTTTGCGATTTTACGCAATTTTTAAGAAACTTTGCGTTTTTCTTTTCTGACATTTAATCAGTGCATACATAAATAAAAAGTATTTGCAGTGGTTCTCAAGCTGACTGGTCAAACTTTCTAAAACTCTTTAATAATTCTCTGATATTGTTTTGTTATAATTAATAAAAAACAAAAAATGTCGTGCAAACTATGTATTATAGTTGCAAAACTAATAGTCTCGCTGAAGAATTTGTTTTCTGCTCACTATTTGATGATCAGTATTACATCAAATGTGTAGGGCTTATGGGTAGAATTGCAGACAAGATTGGGAACGATGGTGGTCTAAGGTGGTCATGCATTAAATTTTGTTCACATGACGTGAACACAGGATTGGAGACTATTGATGATCTCGGTATAGTTTTGGATCAGAAATTTCGTGTTCATATGCACATTAACCGGATATGAAGCAGCGCCAGCAGCGTATTGGGTTTTATAAAACGATGTTCTAAAGAGTTTATCGCCCCATATATTACCAAGATGCTATTTAATACATTAGTACGTCCCATTTTGGAGTATGCATCCCCGGTCTGGTGTTTGAACCTCTGTTGCCATATTGCGGAAATTGAGTCTGTACAAAAATAGTTCCTACTTTTTTGTCTCAGGAATTTGCGATGGGATCCAACCATAAGATTACCATCTTACGAATCTCGACTCAAGCTAATAAATTTGCCGTTACTTGTTAATCGAAAGATAATGCTCAATGCTACTGAACTTGCTTTATGACGTTGCAGACTCCACATACTTATGAAGTAATACACATTTAAACGTTCCTCGTATTACATCAAGAAAATACGACTTTCTCAAGCTAAGCTTCTGCATATCAACATATCTTCAGCAAGAACCCTTTCGGAGAGCTTGTGCTGATTTTAATTTTGTATTTTCAGTTATATCCGATTCTGTTATGGTAACAAAACGAAACATTTTAAATCTTTTATTTAATTAAGATTGTTATTGTTTAATAAAACTATAAAGTCTTAATGGCTTAGTTTTAAGTTTAAATAAATAACTAAATAAATTTATATTAACTACCGACGCAAGTAATGAACCATTAGGCGCGGTTCTTTCTCAAGGAAATGTAGGCGAACATAGACTAATAGGTTTTGCTAGCCGAACGCTGAGCATCATAGAAAAAATATTGTATATTCAATAATAAAAAAGAAATTCTTAGGAATAGTTTGGACCAGACCATAAGCTATTAAAGGGAATAGCCACTTTAAAAGACCCGACTTCAAGACTGGCAAAGTTTAAACATAAATGATCAGAATACGACTTCGAAATTCTATATAAGCCGGGAAAGAAAAACTTAAATGCAGACGCATTAAGTAGAATTCCTTAGGGAAAACAAGCAACAAACATCAATTGAAAAGAATTAGAAAATTAACAGCGGCCACTTCGGCCCCAACAGCACAACTACAACCAAGCCAGTTACACAGCAACAGCATTCACATACAACAAATCAAGATGTTGACATCGGCATAACGAGATGTAAAGAAGAAAGTAAACGCGCAAGAGTTAAGTTGGGAACGATTTAATTCTGCCGATATTAATGTTGCTAATATCGCAAATATAAATATTGCGAAATAATGGAAATAGCTGTTGTAGGTCAGAATCATTACTCTGGTAATAACAACGCTTAACGTTGCTATCACCACGTACTTTTCGGCCCAGTAGTTAACAATGCACATAATGCATACTTCTAGGTCATTCTTTATTAATGGCGAAGCTCGAAAGTACAAGTGAATCACACACCACTGTGGCCTAGATAAAAGCAGAACTTGATCGCATTCCAATAAGTGGAACAGCGCGCGAACTGGGTCGCATTCCAAATTTGCTTTGAGTGTCAAAATTAATTCTTGAGAGAATTGCAAAACGATGCGGAAATGATTCTGTCCAACAACGAATCTCAGAAGAGATATAAACCCATCTTTCGGATTGAAAGTGGCAGTTAAAATTAAGCAGTTGTAATTAAGCAGTTAAAGTGGCAGTTGTAATTATAGAGTTGAAGTTCTGAAGTTGCAGTTACACAGTTTAAGTTACACAGTTGACGTACATAACATTGAAAAGGGGCCAAGAATTCCCGAGAAGGAGCATTGAAATAAACGTAAGGAAAATTAACTAAAGTCTTTATTTTCAGCACCTGTCGAAAGTCGGCAGCATTGCCCGACAGGCTAAAGGACCACAAAGGCGGCACCTTGGTGCCCGTGGTAACTAGGCGAGAGGATCCACCTGCGGCATTTTGCCGGATCCCGATAGGAAAGTCCACACAGTCGGCACATCCTTGCCCGTGGCACAAGCGTCCGTGGCCCTTCACGTCGAAGGACCAACGACGACAACCCCACCCCATAAAAGCACTGTTAGTGATCCTTCTTGAGGAAGGATCTACGACATTACGTTTGTTCTGGTATCCTACTGGAGGATACTAGATACAACATTTTGGCGCAGCCGTTTTTACGATCTGAGGATCGCTCCTTTAAACCAAGCGAAGTAAAATGAATAATAGTATTTTTAAACAATAAAGAAAAGTATGAATACAACAAACAAATCCGTTAGTATTTTTTTTTAATAACACATTAATTAATAATTACCAGGCTGGCAGCGATAACTGCAAGACAATAAATAAAATAAATTATGCTTAATTGCAAGAAACTCATTGCAACAAGAAGTAGGTCACAAACTTGAGCTTGAACTTAAAGCAAGGCCAGAAGCGACAAAATTGCTATCGAGCGGCAGATGGTAGCAAAACGCTAACAAAGAAATAAAAACAAAACGTACGTCAGGCACCGGGCGAACAGAATTGAGCCACGAGCTCGAATTACAAAAAAAAAGGTAATATAATAAAAATAATATATATAAGCGTACGAATGTACGAATGTTTACAACGTGTTCAGCCAAAAGAGTGTCAATGAGCCGTATTAAAGCTGAATAAGCAAAAGTTAATTGCTTGAAGAAAATCAATTAAAGTGTTAATTGTTTCCAAAAATATCCAAAATAAATACTTGGAAAAATAAGTATAGGATAATTAATGGCCGAATCTTTTCAAGAAGAAGCATATTTAGCATTAGAAAAAGACCATAGGGATTTGAAGAGACAGGTAGGAGAACTAGTGACAAAAGTTTGGAACATTTTAAAAAATACCGTTTCCAATAAAGAATATTTAGAGTTGATAAAAACTAAAATAGACGCACTAGGAGAAATATCAACTGTAGAAAAAGCAGACGCATTAATACAGGAATTGCTAGTATTTTTAAAAAATATAATAGAAAACAAAAATAAAAGTTTAAGGGACTGTTTATCAGAATTCAACGCGTTAAAAAATAAGTTCGATACTTATTTAAAGGAAAGACTTTTCAGGAAAACATACTAAAGACCTTAGAAGACGAGAACGAACAACTAAGGAAATTACTGAAAGACAGGGGTTTAACAGAAGAAACATTAAATAAAACGCTAGAACAGGAATCAGCACAAAAATCAAGAGAGGACTGTGCATCCTTAGAAAAGGCGCATGCTAGAATACAAGAACTAAAAGAGGAAAATAGACGCCTACAACAGGAAATAGAGCTAGCGCACGAACAATCACTATACCATAAGGAACCTACCCCAGCCATACCCAATCCAAGGGAATATAATTCAGTTTAATTTCCTACATTTAAACCATTAGTGGCAACACAAATCAAAATGGGTATAGGAGAGATAGCTAAAATTACAAATAGGCTGGTACCGCTCTTTTCTGGAACACATTCGCCA
The DNA here is from genome assembly GCA_949629155.1 of Myopa testacea. NCBI lineage: Eukaryota > Metazoa > Arthropoda > Insecta > Diptera > Conopidae > Myopa > Myopa testacea. The sequence goes on along the minus strand of OX451347.1, from coordinate 36,249,574 downwards.
GACTTACGCAGCGAAGTGTATAAATTCATACACGGGTGCGAATTAGCCGCAAGAGATGTAGGTGCGGACAACATTCAGGACTACATAGACTGCATTAAGAAGAGGTTACATGGGGATGCCTATGATTTAGTGAGGTCACAACGCTTCAATACCCTCGAGGAATTCTACCTCACAATAAAAAATGCATATTTACCAACGGTATCCTTAGACTCAGTGATAATAGGTATCCAAAGTTGTAGCCAGCTACTTAATGAAGATATACGACAGTTTGCAAGACGCCTAACCACCCTACGAACACAGGCAGTAGAGTTAGTGCGAGCGAAATATAATGCGGTGATATGGCACTTTTGAGTATGGTGGAAGGAGCCGTAGAGAAATCCTTTAAAACAGGATTAAAGAACGCTGCATTGAGAATTTATATGCTCAATGTTACGAAGAAAAACCTCGAACAAATGGTAGAATTAGCCATAGAGGCACTCGAAACCATAGAAAACAGTAGTCTCCTCCACACAGACCCCTTAAACATTAATATGAATGCACCGCGTACTGCCACCATGCCGTATAAACAACAAGAGCAAACTCAACATGGAAGTCAGGGCAGAGCTTCAGGAGGAAAAAACGTTAGGCAACCAAACAGGATACAAAATACTCCACAAGGAGCGGCAGATAGAATAATATGCTCATTTTGTAACAAGCGAGGTCATACCAGAGATGATTGTTTAACTCGCAAGAACTCGCCTTATTGCCAAAAGTGTTTAAAATACGGACACGAGGCAAACTGGAGGTGTGACCAAAAGGGAGGCCAGAAAAATGTGGCAAGGAACACATATCAAGGGCCCAATTATCGAACTCAAGGAGTTCAGCAATGGAATCCACCCCAGCAGAATTGTCAGGCAAACCAAGTCCAACAAACCTGGCAGACAAACCGACCACAGCAGAATTGGCCTCAAAACCAATTCCAGCAGACGGGGAATCAGAAAGGGTCAATAAACCCCAACCCAAATACACTTAACGGGTTGCAGAGGAATCAGCCGAACAGAGCAAACCAAACGTTATGTCATTGGTGTAATAGACCAGGACATATGATAAAAAATTGCGAGGCAAAAAAGAACTGGGAATCGTTACAAAGTAATAGTCCGGGAAACTGCCAAGAGCCCAGAATAGGCCAATAATCTGGGGACCCAAAAATATTAGTAACTTAAGGCCAAATGAAGGAGTAACAGTAATTCATACATCCGAACCGGTTGTGGATACGTTACCAACTTTAACGAATAAAGTGGTAACCGTAAGTCCGACATCGGAAGCGATTGTTGAAACGTTACCAACTTCAAGAGACTTAAAAATTAATATCAAGTTCAGGAAGACGGATAATAATGAAAACAATGTAACGGAGAGAAATCATACGTTTGGAGAAACAGTTGATTTAGAGATGCCAATTAAGTTGAAAGATAAAAACCAAAATTTAAATATACGGATACCGTGCTCAATGAATAAGTTAGCAAATAACAATAGAAATACAGAAACAGGAGTATCTAAGTGCAATCAAACCCAGCTAAATGACGTGTTCATTGAATTACCTTGCGAAGAGGCGAATAATGGTAAACTCATTTTACTGGTAGATACAGGGGCAGATACAAGCCTGATAAAGAAGTGTGCGATAAAAGATAGCACAATAATAGACAAGTCGAATAGGAAAGACTTAAGCGGAGCATTTGGAGGTTGCGTGACCACAGAAGGATCAACTACTATATGTCATAATGAGGTACAGTCCTTACGTTTAACGCTACACGTTGTGTCACTTAAACAAGGAGTACCAGCAGACGGCATATTAGGAAGAGATAATTTGTGGAACAACTCCATTATAAATACAATGGAAAAGATTTTAACACTCTTCAATGAAAAGAAAGAGGTTATTTTAGAATTACCGATAAAAACTATCGAGCAGATAGAGGAGGAAAGCAAACAACAGTACATACCAGTTGATGCAAGAACAATTACGATAGTACAATTAAAACTTTGTACAAAATTTAAGAATGTGGTAATTCATAAAGAAGAAATAGATCCAGGAATCTACATAGGAGATACATTAGTAAATGTAAGGGATAACACAGTTTATGCTCCCATATTAAATACGACAGAATATGATTACGAAATAAATAGCGAATTTAAACCAAAATTCACAAATCTCGACGAGTACACAATACAAAGTACTAAGTCAATTAATAGTATAGGCAAGATAGATGCCAAAAGAAGAATAAATGAATTGCTCAATGAAATTGAGTTAGATAAAAATTTAAATATGGAGGAAAAGAATTCCATAGAAGAAGTAGTAAAATCCTTTCATGACGTCTTCCTATTAGACGGAGACGAACTTTCATTTACAAGTGTATTAAAACACGAAATTCCAACAGGGGCAGATCAACCGCCAATAAATAGAAAACAGTATAAATTACCCCAAATACATAGGGAGGAAATAAATAAACAAGTAAACAAACTTTTAGATGATGGCATAATTACACATAGCACATCACCGTGGAACTCACCGTTACTTTTAGTGCCCAAGAAAAGTGGCAAGGACGGCGAGAAAAAGTGGAGACTCGTAATAGATTACAGAAAACTCAATGAAGCCACAATCAACCAAGTTTTTCCAATTCCGCGCATCGACGAAATTTTAGAGCAATTAGGCCATAGCAGATATTTTACAACGCTAGATTTGGCAAGTGGATATCACCAAGTTTTAATCGACGACAGAGATAAGGAAAAAACAGCGTTCAGTACAGGACTAGGGCACTTCGAATTCAATCGAATGCCATTTGGGCTAACAGGTGCCCCAGCAACATTCCAAAGGATAATGAATCATATCCTTACAGGTCTACAAGGAATAGACTGTTTTGTTTATTTAGATGACATAGTGATATACGGTAGAAATCTGAAACAACACCAACAAAGATTATGTTCAGTATTACAGAAATTACGGGAACATAATTTAAAACTGAATACAGAGAAATGCAAATTTTTGGGAAAGGAAATAGTTTATTAGGGACACAAATGCTAGGGAAAATGGTGCTTTACCAGATCCCTACAAGGTAGAATGTGTGAAAAACATTGGAGTACCAAGAAACAGAAAAGAAGTACAAGCATTTCTTGGACTAATAAATTACTACAGGAAATTTATTGAAAACACAGCTAAGATAGCGCTGCCGATTAACAAATTATTACGTAAAGACGCAAAATTTATCTGGACAGAAGACTGCCAGCAAGCATTTGAACGACTAAAAGAAGCAGTCATGTCACCACCAGTTTTGGCATATCCAGATTTTTCAAAAGAATTTCTGTTAACTACCGACGCAAGTAACGAAGCGTTAGGCGCGGTTCTTTCTCAAGGAGAAGTAGGCGAAGATAGACCAATAGCTTTCGCTAGCCGAGCGCTGAGCGACACAGAAAAGAGATATTCAACAATAGAGAAGGAATTCTTAGCGATAGTTTGGGCAACAAAAAACTTTAGAGCATATCTCCTAGGCAGACATTTCAAAATTTTTACTGACCATCAGCCATTGAAGGGAATAGCCAATTTGAAGGACCAAACTTCAAGACTGGCAAGATTTAGGCATAAATTATCGGAATACGACTTCGAAATTCTATATAAGCCAGGAAAGAAAAATTTAAACGCAGATGCTCTAAGTAGAATTCCTCAAGAGAAACACAAAACAATAGGAGCCGTACAAACACGGTCAAAAGCAAAAACAGGTAACCAAGATCAACAACAAGGAACACCCGGAAATAGATAAAGATGATGAGAAACCAGGAAACGGAGAAAATAACACAACAACATTGCTGTCCGACCCGAAACAAATAGAAAGAGTGATTATAGATTTTCACAATTCACCACTGGGAGGACATCAGGGTGCGGTGAAAACATATTTAAGAATACGGAGACAATTCAGATGGCCAGGAATGCAAAAACAAATAAAAGAATTCATTAAAAACTGTCCAAAGTGCCAAGTGAACAAAAGTTCGAAATTGACAAAAATGCCCATGGTGCTAACGGATACACCAATGCGGCCATTCGACAAAGTTTACATGGATATAGTAGGTATTCTACCAGAAACTGTATCCGGTAACAAATATATTTTAACATTCCAAGATGATTTTTCAAAATTTATGGCATGTACAGCTATCCCAGACGCGGAAGCAAGTACTGTCGCCAGGGCCTTTTATGACGAAGTAATTACGCGCTACGGAATTCCACGAATTCTTATTACAGATAACGGAACTAATTTCATTTCGAAATTGTTCTCAGATACTTGCAAATTGTTAGGGATTAAAAAATTGCATATTACGCCTTACCATCCACAAGCAAATGGTTCATTAGAGAAAAGCCACAGACCTTTAGCAGAATATTTGCGTAGCTTTGCGAAAGAAGACGGGTCGAATTGGGATCAATGGTTAACTGCAGCGATGCATGTTCATAACCACACACCCCACATTACGACGAAGCAAACACCATTCCGTACTTTGTTTGGTTTCGATACAGAAATGCCGACTAACCTAAAAAGGAAGTGTAATCCGGTATATAATGCCGAAGATCCAAATAAAGTATTGAAATTTCAAATACAAAGGGCTCACGAAATCGTGAGAAAGAATCAGGATTTAGCGAAACAGGTAGCTAAAAGGCAGTACGATAATAAACTAAATTTAGTAGAATTTAAAATAGGAGATAATGTACTAATTAAGAATCAAACTAGGAAAAATAAGTTTTCTCCCATATGGATAGGGCCATATAAAGTAGTAGGAATTAAAAGTCCAATTACGACAGTGTTAAATATTAAGGGAAAGGAAAAGCCATTCCACAATAACTTACTTAAGTTATATAGCAGCAATTAAATAGGAAAATAGAATTAACTAGATAATTATATAGGAATCAGAATCACTTAAACTAAGAAAATAGGTTTAGGGGTAAATTAAATAAAGTAGTCACAAATTAAAGTAAATTAATCACAATAGGCACCTTATTAGGAGTAGGATAGAATAAATATATATAAAATAGGCTTGATAGGATTTATTATAGGATAATATGAAAATAACATTTTTAAGTTTATTTCTAATAATTTACTACTATTAATTTTAAATTGATTTCATTCTTACGTTTGAAAATAACGAGTGAAATGCAACAAATTTCAAAACGAAGGTCACAAAGAAAATCAGAATAACGTTTCAATAAGCAACAATTTGTTTATTTAAGCGCAAAAATATAAGAAAAGAAAACTTATATAGTGATAAAATAACTTCGAACTTAATATTTGAGCCATTTCTTTTGTAAATTTGGCATGGAACTTTTTAGATTGTAGTTATTTGAATTGGTAATATACGGTATGTGAAAAGTAGCTGTTTCCGTTTTAAATAAACAGCCATTACTATTGCATTTGCATTTATTATAGGAATAAATGCACATGAAATTTATGCATAAGGAGTTAGTTTATGCACAACCATAATTTACACATAACTATATCCAGTTGCAATCGTTGCAATAGAAAATGTAATATAAATAAATCTAAAATAAGAAAGATCTTTGTTTCTTTTTAATATTCTATAAATATATAAATAAATATATCTAGCAAATATCTTACATATCTTACAAATACAAAATAATATCTTACAAATATATAAACATATCATATAAAATGTAGTACATAAATATTCAATGTAAACGAATTCACGAAAACAACAAACAAACAAGCAAGAATTGAGCGATTAGCGCAAAAGCAGGTGTAAAAGTAGAATAACTGAACGCGAGCACAATGCAGCGTCAGTTTAAAACAACACGAAAAAAAAAACACAGAACAATAATGAACAAATTGAAACATAATCAAAACAATGAAGAAAAGAATTAAGAAACTAATAATAAAAATAATAGGAAAACAAAGACATAATGTAACCGTTGTTATACACATAAATATATAGACAATAGTTAAAGTACATTTACAAATGTACACATATACACATATAAAAATAATTTAAAACTTAAATTACTTGTAATTCAGAATATGATATGTACATACAATAAGAAATTAAGAAAATTAAAAGAAATAGGAAAGAATATATAATTATTAAGGAGAAGGAAAAAGAATTGCACTTAACTTTTACAAAATAACATAATTAGGTATTGATTAAAAAGAAGAATAAAATCGTACATTAAAATAAGAAAGAAATTACATAAATATTGTAATTGCATGAAAAATAACGTTATTAAAATACATTAATTAAATTTTAATTGAAATTCAACACATTCTGAATTTATAAGAAACACAGTACAACTAATAATATTTTAAACTTAATTTAATTTAGAAGCAAATATGTATGTACAGTTAAATAATGAAAAAAAAGGCATAAGAAAAGAAAAGAAATAAGAAAATTAAAAGAAACAAAGAATATAATTATATGAAAATTAGGAAGAGAAATATATTTGAAATGAATTTGAAATATTAAAATAAAAAGGGAATATATTAGGATACTTGTACAAAATTTTTTTTTTTTGTAACGTAACAAATCATATTCCACTAGAATAAAGTCGATTGTGTTGAATTAAATAAATATTAGAAATTATGTAATGGAATTCAATCAAGATAAAATATTGTTAAATACTTAATATTACTAAATTAATATAATACAAGCTACGAAAATGACTTCAAATCTGTATAATTGCGAACAAATTAAATAAGAATACATTGTAAAAGAGGTAAAAAGAAAATAGATAAAAATTAATAGTACTTGTAATAACGTTTAAAGGAAGATTCCAGCATGCAGAGAAGCTGACCTGAATGCCGATGTACACCCATCACAATAGCGAAAGTGCAACATCACACCACAACATGTCGACAACAGGGCGACGATAAGCGCCCAGCCAACTCGAAGGGGGAAGGGTAGCTGGAACAGCTGATCAGCGTAGCGACAACAACCATCGCAACCAAAGATGGAATAGTTGCAAACAAGCAAACCAATACAACAAGGCAACAACAGTCGACAACAAACACGAATTTACCTTCCAAGAGGTCTAACAACATAACCAGAAGATAGTCGCTGAAGAAAAATAGCCAATCGTCAGTATTACGAGTCCATAGTACGGCAACATATTCAGTGATGACAGCTTTGCAATTAATGCCTGCAAGTGAACTGCTTGCCTTTTAAGCGGAAGTTACGTCACGCGTATGCGACAGCAAAATCACGACCCAATAGCAGCAAGTAGACAAGCCACTAATGCAGCCAGATGTTCGCCAGGTGAATTTACGGCGACATTTTGAAATTTACGGTTTTATGACGTCTACAACATTACCTCAAGTGGCAGCGATCCAAAAACGCATCACCACTAGCTACAAGCAAAGATATTGAAGACGATGAAGCAAGACGTTAAAACGATGATTCCGGAAACATCTCAACCATCCACTACAGTTCAAGCAAACAACAATTGATCCCAATTGTGGGACAACCGACACTATAACCAACGAACAACCGAATAGTACCAGCAGAACAACGGGAACTAAGGTCGATAGCTAACAACGGCCGTTCCGAGTATAGTCACTACAACACAGCAACAACCACGCCAGCTACCCAGCAGCAGCAAAATTCCCACAACACACCGTGCAAAATTCCCACAACAACGTCAACAGTAACATCAACAGTTACATTAACAAAAACATCAACAGCTACGTCAAGGTCAACACCAACATCAAATCATCATCAACCTACACACAGACGACACCGAAGAAGTGCAGTTACCACTTGTATTATTGTATTACTATTGTAATTGTTTTTATTGTAAGTATTGTTAATAATTAATTGTATTGTAATTATTCTAATTATTACTAATAATTAATCATTATTGTTCACAAAGAAAGAAAAACACGAACATACATAATTATACACTAAGTAAAGACAGAATAAGCATACGCCCACCCACAATTCAACAAAAATGTACAAGAAAAATTTAATATCGTTTTACGATAATAAATTTTTCTTCCCCTGGGGTGGAGGGATGTTGTAGGTCAGAATCATTACTCTGGTAATAACAACGCTTAACGTTGCTATCACCACGTACTTTTCGGCCCAGTAGTTAACAATGCACATAATGCATACTTCTAGGCCATTCTTTATTAATGGCGAAGCTCGAAAGTACAAGTGAATCACACACCACTGTGGCCTAGATAAAAGCAGAACTTGATCGCATTCCAATAAGTGGAACAGCGCGCGAACTGGGTCGCATTCCAAATTTGCTTTGAGTGTCAAAATTAATTCTTGAGAAAATTGCAAAACCATGCGGAAATGATTCTGTCCAATAACGAATCTCAGAAGAGATATAAACCCATATTTCGGATTGAAAGTGGCAGTTAAAATTAAGCAGTTGTAATTAAGCAGTTAAAGTGGCAGTTGTAATTATAGAGTTGAAGTTCTGAAGTTGCAGTTACACAGTTTAAGTTACACAGTTGACGTACATAACATTGAAAAAGGACCAAGAATTCCCGAGAAGGAGCATTGAAATAAACGTAAGGAAAATTAACTCAAGTCTTTATTTTCAGCACCTGTCGAAAGTCGGCAGCATTGCCCGACAGGCTAAAGGACCACAAAGGCGGCACCTTGGTGCCCGTGGTAACTAGGCGAGAGGATCCACCTGCGGCATTTCGCCGGATCCCGATAGGAAAGTCCACACAGTCGGCACAATCATGCCCGTGGCACCGTCGTCCAAGGGATCCACCTGCGGCACCTTTGCCGGATCCCAACAGTAAGTCCACACAGTCGGCACATCCTTGCCCGTGGCACAAGCGTCCGTGGCCCTTCACGTCGAAGGACCAACGACGACAACCCCACCCCATAAAAGCACTGTTAGTGATCCTTCTTGAGGAAGGATCTACGACATTACGTTTGTTCTGGTATCCTACTGGAGGATACTAGATACAACATAGCGAAATACGACATACTGACCCGCTTTGGTTCCGTCGACGGGAACGCTCACCGAACCAAAGTGGAAATAAGAAAACGATCTTAGTGAACAGTTAGCGTACGGTTAGATTAACCATTTTATAATAACACAGAAACAATCGAAAAAACGAGAACTTTTGGGGTTTTTATTGACGAGAAGAACATACAATATACAGAAGTAGGTTAAGACGTGTTTTACACTACACACTCTACACAGTGTATCACTCACTTTTTGCACTCAATAGTCTTAACTCTAAGCATTTGACCAATGAAGGACTTGGAATTGTGGAGACCTTAAAGCACCTAAGATCGGTACATCGTTGAAAGTGTTGAGAGTGAAGAGCGGCTTCTACCGACCTCTCCTTTCGGTATGCATGCTGTGCAGATGATAGATTTTTCTATCATATATCACAAGGTATTTGATACATACGTCCTCACATAAGTATGTAGTTTATAATTCTTTCCAAAATCTACAGTGAAAAAGATTATAGAGTTATGGGATGTAGATCCCTGGCAGTATATAGTGATTGCTTACCCTGCTGATATCTCACAGAGATTATTAACCTCCCATATGGGTATGTGGCATCTCTGTCTCTATAATCTTTGTATTTCTAAAATTAACAAGAGGCCACATTTGCCTAGCTGCATGGATGATGCATGTCTCTTCCCATTTATTGTTGGAATGCTTAAGAGCATCTCCAATAAGCATGTGCCTACAGGCCAAAGGCATACCCATGTTTACCCTGATTGTTGTCTTAGCCGGGCAAGTTCATCTGCACTGTCAATTCCATGAAATGTCACTCTCACCTGGCATTCAGCACAGACTTATTGAAAGCTGCTCTGCCATCTCGTTGAGAGATTGGTGGCAGCTTTTTACCATCATGGACGTGTTGAAAGTGGCTTACTAGAATTTTATGGCTCCTTGGCTCTCGTAAAAATACAGGTATCCCGGCTTTCTTTTCGAATGGCAGAACTAATTTTTCCGAATACACTTGCTTCATCGCCGCCAGAGCGAATTTCAATGGTCTGGCCTGGTCGAAAATATCCGCCACCCATTTCCGTGACTGCCTGTTGGTCGATTAGATCCTTTTCAGGTATCTACCGTGATTTATCCATCAGTCGGAAGGCATGTCGTCGGAAGCGGTAGTTTGCCTTCCTTCCCGTACGCCATCTTGTCCCGTTTTCGAGAAATCGAGTTCAGATTTCGACGTCGCGAGTTTCCCACCCTCACTCCTGTCACCTTCAGCACTGCTACCATGCCTAGAGGCCACAGCATCAGGGTTACCACAAGCCGACTTTGTTTAGCCGAAGAGTGTCGGTATTTTGTTTTTGTTTTAAAGAAGCCACATGATTCTCACGGGTTGCGGAGAGCGAGTGGTCCGCCTGTGCAGAAATTCGTATCACAAAGGTAAGGTTATTTGATCCGGAGGACGCCCGTTATGGATACTCCGTTTGAGACTGGACTAATTTTGAAACAGGGCTCCCAGACAAACTTATCCTTGGCACGAGTCGTATGACACTTTGACCCAGACCAGTTGGTGCTTGTTAGTTCATGTCCGACTAAGCGACTTTTTTGAAACGGAAGGCCCCACCAAAGCGCCCAGTTATGCACTGGCTGCTAAATTAGCCTATTTCGTCTCCCCGATTACTGTAGTGTGTTTCAGGCGGAGGTAATTGCCATCCGAGAGGCACTGTCATGGCTCAAAGAGAATAAGATATGCGACAGACAACCATCCGAACTTCAGTGGAATTCTGAAGGTCCAGTTGGGGCAGGGAAGAAGGTGAAGGCCAAGTTTTCTATAAACGTTCTTCCTATGATGAAGGGATTTCCTGGTCCTGTCTCCGTGGTTAGAGTGTGTGGTTAGATAGTGTTTAATTTAGGTTTTTGTTGGAATAGCCGATAAAAACTTCACCAGTGACAATAGCAACAACAAGAAAAAAATTAGAATTATATGTATGTGTGTGACAGACATCGGGTCAAGTCAGCTGCGGTCGCGCACAGCGCACACGCAAGCGCAAGGCCGACCAAATGTTGTCTAGTGGCGGCACATACAATGATGCCATCACCAGAACGGGCGCTAAAGGTATTTGGAGGTGCTGCGATCGATGGCGCACTGGAGGTCCTGGTTCTTGGTTTCAAGGAAATTTTTTCCATTAAAAACATTTTACTCTACAATATATTTCTTATTAATTTATAAAACATTCAGCAATTAAAAACCTTGGTAGCGGACCCGCCGTCTGTGAACACACCGTCGCCGGATATGGGCACTCCGTTATTTGACGAAACAAAGCCGAAAAACCCGCTCAGCTACTCAGGTCCATCCACCGATGGGAAGAGAGGGAGCAGCAAATGGTGGAAACCATTAGCAAAAGCTGTTAGTAATAATGAAAGAAGTAGTAGAGTGAGTACAAATGTTGAAAACTTTCATTAGTTTGGGGAAAATTAACTTGGAAACCTTTCACTTCTATAATTAGATACGATAATCCTTTAACGCAGCGCGACACCAATCTTTGGCTCATTTGGTTCAATGAAATTATTCCCAAAACATTTTTTATACAAACCGGTCAAAAAATGTAATGCGGCTAGGAAACGTTCACTTCTATTATTAGATACGATAATCCTTTAACGCAGCGCGACACCGATATTTGGCTCATTTGGTTCAATGAAATTATTCCCAAAGCTTTTTTATACAAACCGGTCAAAAAATGTAATGCGGCTAGGAAACGGAACGTAAAAGGTAAGGACATGTTCCGAGTAGCATATATCTTCATCTCTCTCATTAAAATATTGCACAGATATTTACACAATCTGAAATTTTTAACGAATTCCGTGTCATTGGAGCTGAACGTATCACTGGAATAACGAAGAGCCTTTAAATCGTTTCGATTTGCAGTCTCATTTCCATTGAGCAAATCAAGTAGAATAATAACTGATTATACCAATTTATTATATACCATTTTTTATGTATAATTGGTATTTACTATAGAAGGGTTGAAGATAGGCCCATATCCCAATAAAACTGTTAATTTTGTTAACACTAAGATGTCATTTAATAATAAAAAGAAGGATTTAATAAGAAAAGGAACACCACACAAAAGTGAATCGGATTTTTCAACACGAGGATCACTCGATTAAGGAAAAAAATAAGTGCAAGGAATCAGATAAATAAATAATATAGTAGTTAAGCAGGTTAAGAAAGTGAGTAAAAGTTTAATAAGTACACAAATAAAATGCAGTGAAGCGTAGAATATTTAAATTGAGAATTAGTGAAAAAAGTAGTTGAAAAATATCTTAATTTTACTTGGATTACTAGTACTTGGTTTAAAAATACTATTATATTAGTTTAATATTGGAACAAAAATATGTATATATGTATATGAAATATGAAGAATACAAAGCTTTTAAACATTTGTCTTTGAACAAATGTACAAATACATGAGAAGATTTTTAATTTACTTAACGAGATTTACATTAATTTTCAACGTTGGTAGTCGGTTCAACTGCCGAATGCCAATAAATCGGCACAGATCCTGGTTTATGTGCTAGTTAGCTTTCGAAGATGCCAGTAATCAATAGCAACGATGTAAACGTTGGCAAGACTATTTAATGAAGAATTTTGGTAACATTTTTAATGTGTGATTTTGGTTACTGTGATTAGTAAGTTGGCTGATATTAAACTTTATTAACTTCAATAACTTATATTTAACGTGGTAGAGTTCGAATAATAAAAACAAATTTTTAACAAACAGTCATACAATCAGTGTAAAAACAAAACGCGTAAAATGTACGGTTTCGTTGTGTCGCTTTTCGGGTGTGTCTTAGACGTTTGATGTCAATTTAAACATGTTCAATAAATCTTGACATTTAATTTGATTTTAAAGTCGCACACTTTTTCTAAATAATACTTAATATAGTCGTAAATGTATGAAATTACACAAACAAATAATATATTAGTTAGAGTTTACTATTACAATCTATATATATAAAATCCCTGTGTCTGTCTTTAAAAATTTTATAATTTAAAATTTAATAATTTAAAAATTTGTCATAATAGTTTTTTAAAGGGTTTTCCAATAAGAGGTGTAATTTTGAATAGCCCGCTATTTCGGTAGCTGTCACTTTTGAAGCTGTTATTTTTGACATTTGACAAGTAGAATCTACGCCATTACTAAAAATGGAAAGATACACGCTGCAACAACGCAATGAAATTATTAAAATTCACTACAAAAATGGTGAAAATTTTGCAGTCACAGTTCGCAAAACTAAAGTATTTTTGGGTCGTCGTGAAGCACCTTGTCGGACCGCAATACAGAAATTGGTGGAAAAATTCGAGCTGTTGGGACAAGTTAGTGATGTGAAGAATAAAACCCGTGCACGTCGCTCAAGAACAACTTAGAATATTGCTGCTGTAGCCCAAAGTGTTGAGGATAACCCAGGTTTGTCCATTCCTCGTCGTTCTTTGGAATTGGGCATTCCACAAACGTCATTACACCGTATTTTGCATAAAGACTTGGGTCTAAAGGCTTATAAAGCCTTCTGACGGCGCTACGTGCCACACAAGCAACGAAACCATTGATCTTTTACGGGAAAAGTTTCCTGACCGTGTTATCTCTCGAAGAGGTGATCACAATTGGCCACCGAGATCTTGTGATTTAACACCTTGCGACTTCTTCCTTTGGGCCCACGTGAAAGATAAGGTCTACGCCAACAGCCCAGCGTCGATTCAAGACCTCAAATATGGAATTCGTGAGGCTATCGAGGACATAGAGCAGCCACTTTGCGATTTGGTTATGGAAAATTTCCTGAAAAGGATATGGTCCTGTAAGCATGGTCGTGGTGGCCATTTGGCTGATGTTGTTTTTCGTTATTAACGGCATACCTTCCTCTTTATTACGAAATAAACATACGATAATTTATCTCAAAAAATGGCATTTTTCTTTGAATATCAAAATTACACCTCTTATTGGAAAACCCTTTATCATTGAATTTGTTTTGTTTGTGACTTTTTTGGTGGTGTTGTGTTTAGATGTTTAGAAAATGAATATTAGTATATCGGAAGGTGAGCGATATCATCTAACACTACTTCTATTACATGTACATAACAGGAGAAATCAGTTTTGAGAACTGTGCACGGGGTCACATTCAACGAGGCATGCAAGGAGTTGGGTATCTTAGAAGACGATTCTGTTTGGGAAGCCACACTGGCTGAGCTGTAGAAGTCAGCATGCCTAAAGCGCTCAGAGAATTGTGTGTCTTGATCTGTATTTTTGGGTGCCTACTTGAGCCGCAGAAATTGTGGGACAAGTTTCTTAACCACTTTAAAGCAGACCTACCTGGAAGACATCCGGATCATTGTAGAACACACGCAGACTATGAAGATCTAGGCCTAAGCGATGTTCAAGAAATTCTTAATTTACATGGTAAAAATTGTACGGTCATCGGTCTTAAAACTACACCTCAAGACTTGCCTCATGATGCCGGAGCAGCACTTGATATAATGAAAGAAAGACCAATAGGTCAAGATATGGTCGAAAGTTTAAACGATGAACAGGGATTTTAATAGAGTTATAGATGCAATATACACATCTAGCGGATCATCAAAATGCTTCTTCTTAGATGGGCCTGGGGGATGTGGAAAAACCTAACTATACAAAACCCTCTTGAGCGTGGTGTGAGGAAAGGGCGATATAGCGTTACCTGTAGCCTCCACGGGAATCGCGGATAGCTTTTTAAAAGGAGATCACACATACCATTAAACTGCCAGTACCGCTGATGGAGACGACGGTTATCACAAAAGGGGTTGTTTTTAAAGAAATATTCTCAAACAATATTTGAATCAAATAAAAACAATCGATTTTAATTGCGATTCATTTTTTACTTTTGATGTTCCAAAATAAATAAACCAAAAAAGTGTAATGTGGGAAAGCCCAAAAGACTTCGCAATTTTTTTTATGAAATAAATAAAAAATAATAACTTCATGGCGAAGACAGGCTTATATACTAGTATTTAATAAAAATCAAAATAATAAACTAATAAACTTTTGGTTAATTCAAAAACCAAAATTAAACATTTAAACTTTAAAGTCAAGTGCTTAGAGACTTTATATCGTTTGGAGAATCAATGCCACATTAGTGTAATTTTTTTTTTTTTTTTTTAGTTTCTCTGTGTAATTAGTGTAAATTAGTGTAATGTTTTTCTTTAGTACACGCTCATTTTCGAGGAATATTGAGGACAAAATTATCATTTTGGAATTTATGAAAAATAAAAGATGTTTATTTAAGCAATTAAATAAAAAACCAGAAAGATTGTAAAGTTCGACCTGGCCGAAGTTCATATACCCTACACACGTTTAATTACAAATTAGGAGTGGCAATGGTCTAATTTTTGTCCTTTTCAATCTCAAATAGCCTGTGATGAAAGAATATTCGTGCCAAATTTGATTACTATTACTATTACTGCTCCTGTAATCGAGTTTTATTTAATTAGTGGGCGGACCACTCCCATTTTTGGTGATCTGTTTTGGTCAGAGACAGTGGACTTATGAACAAAATTTCAACCGCAAATTCGTTCTACAAGCTGGGAAATTGAGCTAGCATGGATGAATTTATGTTCACTATCAAAAGTAGGCGTGGCAATGGTCCGATTTTGCCCATTTTCAATACTGATGAGTTTCTAATGATAGACAATATCCCTATTCGTTCTCTTGTAATCGTGATTTCCACAGACAGACAGGCGGACGGACATGGATCGAATCAGGAGATCACGCTGATCAAAAATATATGTATATACTTTTCTATACCTGTCTCGCCTCCTTTAATGCGTTACAAACGGAAGCAGTAAGTAAATATACCCTATTCACTTCGTGTGCAGGGTATAAAAATACAGCAGACATCACATATCGAAATAAGGCCTAACTAAAACATTAAACCAGAGAAGAAACCATTGGATTGGTCGATATGCAAATAAGACTACCAAACCAAGCCACAAAACATGCGCCAGCGAATGATCGCAGTAAAAAAATAGCAGAGACACTACATTGAAAAAATAGTCAATAGAAAATAAGCCCTTGCGTGAATACTTAAATAGCTTTTAAGTATTACCCGAAATCAGAATTATACCAAATTATATGGCAATATTAATGTTAATATGGTAACAATTAATGTACCGTAAAAAATAAACAATACAATAAAATACGCTAAAATATACAATACCAATGATTTGTTGTTGATTTCGTTGTTTTAATTAGAGAAGTAAATAGGGTAATTTAAGTAACTAGGAAAAACATTTACAGCTCGGATAGAATAGCTACAGACTATAAAAGGAATCCATTAAGTGGATTAATAAAAAAAACCAAAAATAAAGCTATCAACTCTTTAGTTAATTGCTCGGCTTCAGCAAAGCAAACTCAGCAGTTTTGCTGGAAAATAAATAATTCATTTCATTATTTCTTTTTGTTTTGGTGTTTAATTATCTCAGCGCCAACGTAAGCAACGCGAGGTACAAACGTCACAAACCATGGAATATATACATATATGCAGTATCTGTTGGATTTTTTTTGTGTGTGCAGACAATAAATCAAATGAATTCAATTTGCCAACTTCAAATATTCTAAATACATATTCAACAACATCTGTTATTGTTATTATGAATAACAAAATACAATAAAGTTGTGTAATGTATGAATCATAAAGTGGATCATAAAATTTATGAATTATGATTGGTAACCAGTAGAAAATTGCATAAAGCACAATTCTTATAGAATCATAAAAACACAAAACCCGATTATTTAAATCGTAATTTGTAAGTTCGCAACTTAATGGCAGATTCTTTGGAAGAACAAGCAGATACCTTCAAAGAAAGACGCAAAGACCTGAAAACACAGTCGAGTTCGAAGCAAAACTTTGGACAATAGACCACAGACACAACATGGGTGTAGGAGAGATAGCGAAAATTGCGAATAGACTGGTGCCGCTGTTCTCAGGAAGATATGGTGCAAGCGGCCGCAAAGAAATCAAAATCAAAACATGATTAAAGGACGCCGCATTGCGAATTTATGTATATGCTCAACGTTACGGGGAAAAACATTTCACAAATGGTCGAAACCATACAAAGAAGTGATTCCATCCGTCAACCAACAAATACATCGACAATTAATATGAATTCTTGAAACCCTACACAATGCCAAGCCTAAATTACATATATGAAGTCATTCCCAATACCATTTCTATTTTTAATATTATTGTTTACCAAAGCTCTGTTATTTCTTGGTAAGAACACATATATTATCATACATAATCATTTACAAGCATAAAACCGAAGACGAGTATACTCGTCGTTGGATAAAATAATGAAAATGCACTAAAACTATGCATTCTTCTATGCAACATTCTGTTTAACAAATTCCTTTCTGTTTCTGATTAACAAATTATTAGTTGTGAAATACAAATTTATACTTTAAAAAATTTATTTGTAGTATTTCTTCAAGTTTTTTACATTTCGATATTTATGTTTGTGGCCACAACAAATTTGCTAATTCAAAAGCCTGCATGTTATAACATATTTAAAGTAGGACGAGTATACTCGTCTTGGCAATGCCTGACACCCCGCCAAAGACGTTTATACTCGTCCTTGGCCGCGAATGGGTTAATTAGGGAAAACACCGTATTGCCAAAAGTGTTTACAGTATGGACATGAGACTGATTGGAAACAACACCAAGAGGAATTCAGATTACAATTATGGAGGTCAGGGGAAAATACGCCTAAAATACAGGGAACCAACAACCCAACGGAACTGGCAGCGCAATGGATACCCTGCAAAAACAAATACGAACAACTGAAAACGAATACACCGAATAGGCCGGGAAGAAACCAAATGAATTGTCACTGGTGTAATAGACCAGGACATATGGTAAAAAATTGCGAGGCAAATAAAAATTGGGAAACGTTCCAAACAATCGTCAGGGAAACTGTGAAGGTCCCAGAACAGACCAATAATCTGCGAATCCAAAATTATTAGTAACTTAAGGCCAAATGAAGGGTTATTTGGCGGACCCTGTATATCTTAGATCTTATATCTATATAACTATAACTACATACACAGTCTGCCCCATTTCCGATGAGACTGCTCAAAACTAAAAAAAGAAGACGCTCTACAGTGCATTTCTTCCATCATATTTATTCGAAATAATCCCCCTCCGAGTCAATACAGCGTTGAAACTGATTATAAAACTTGTCGAAGCATGTCTGGTACTCGGGGGCCGGAATAGCATTCAGGATGTCGGTAGAAGCCTTCTGGAGGGTACCCCTTCAATGCTAATTTGAGTTAAGGAAATAGCCAGAAGTCGCACGGCGCTAGATCAGGCGAGTACTGCGGGTGATCGAGCGTTATGAGGCTTTGTGCGACAGTCCATTATCATGCAACAAAAAAAAAACTGCCAACTTCCTTATACTCCGGTCGAACACGTTGAATTCTGTTCCACAATCTCTGCAGGACACACAAATAATATTCACAGTCACAGACAGTCCGACCTTGCGAAACGAATTCCTTATGGATAAAGCATCGTTTTGATTCGATTCTTCTGCATCCGCAGGTTCTTCTCTTTCGGCTCATTTGGTTACTTCCATTTCGCGCTCTGCCTTTTGGTGAGTGGTTCGCATTGAAAGCACCACATTTCCTCGCCAGTTACGATAGATGACGTGAATACAGGGTACTTTTTTTATATATTCGCTCTTTCCTCCATAGCGATTTTTTGACAGACTGACACAGTGGACGGTTAGTTATAATGTCGTAACTATTGACAGAACAATGGAATTGTTACAAAATTCGGTGTGACGATAGATGAAAGATGTGTTTACAAAACTCAATAGATGAATCAATATATGGCGCTGCAATCGACTGTTAATTTCGACTAGTCCCATCGGAAATGAGATAGACTGTGTATATGAAAAAAGAAGAAGAAAATGTCAGAAAGTTAATTCCAATGAGAAAGAAAGAAAAAATAAATATAGTTTAGGTGAGACAGAGCAGAGATTCTAGAAATAAAGACAATTATAAAAAAAAAACAACAACTATCTGTTACAATGTGCAACGTCAGATGAAATATACTGCAAAATTGAATTTTTGAACTGCAACGTATTCCATACCCGATATAAAGAATTGACGTTCTGAAGCCAAACTGCTATACCGAAAGGGTATTATGTTAAAGTTTCGGTTGGATTGTGAAAAGGTTTACGTTCGGTATAAATACGAATGCTCACTTCGTATACGAGTTGCTGACTTAAGCAACTTGTGAAGAAAGACTAAAGTTCGATATATTACAAGTAAATTATTAAATAAAACACCATATACCATTCTACTATGCATGGATATACTATCACTCCGCTTCAACCCATAGATATAGCGTACAATATTATTGTACAAGGTGGGGCAAACGTAATCACCCAATGTTTTTTGTGCTGTAATTTTTTTTCTCGACCTCGTAGTCCTAGTTCTTGTCTTGTCCCAGTCCCTTCAAGTCGAGTGGCCAAATGCCGCAGTGTTTGTCCAGTTGGTGTCGGACGGCCAGTAAATCTGCGCCGAATTCACGTTTGGCGCTATTTGCAAATGTTATAGGGTTTTCCAATAGGGTGATTACTTTTGCCCCACCTTTTATATCATATTCAGTTTACGCTTACTTAAAGAGTCGCAATTTACAAACAACTCAAAACCGTATAACAGTGACGGCATCAGATACACCTTTGCAAGTAAAATTCTGATCTTTAGAGGGTATAATATTGGGAGCACCAAAGAAGCCGCAATTTCGCATAGGTGGCCCCTACTACTTTGTTTATATGTTCATTCCACAAGAGGGAGTTGTTAAAGGGGACACCTAAGTTTTTTGCCTTGTTAACATATTCCACATAACTTCCATTTAAACTCAAACTAGGTAGTGAGCACAAATCAACATCTCTTCTACTAATTATTAAGCATTTAGTTTTTCTAGGGTTAAGACATAGGCCGTTTTTAAGTGTCCACTGGGTAAACATTATCCAATTCATTATTCAAATCATTAATACCAAGCTGACAGAGTCAAAGGTAGATGAGGAGTTTAATTGTACATCATCAGCGTACATATGCAATATATATTGCAGTGAATAAGTGCTCCAGGTAAGTCATTAATATATACACGGAGAAAAGCAATGGGCCCAATACTGAACCTTGAGGAACACCACGAGTCGAAGTCAGGGGTACCGATGCAGCCACCCTAATACATGGTTATACCCTACACCTTAAGGTTAAGGGTATATTCACTTTGTCACGAAATGTGTAACGCATAGAAATAGAGACGATAGGTATAGAAAAGTATATATATTCTTGATCAGGGTGACCTCCTGAGTCGATTTAGCCATGTCCGTCCGTCTGTCTGTCTGCTGAAATCACGATCACATGAGCACCGGTGAAGATATCGTGATGAAATTTTACAGAAATATTGTTTCTTAGGGTGTGCAGGTTGGTATTGAAAATGGGCAAAATCGGTCCACGACCACGCCTATTTTTTAGTAAAAATGTGATATCAGCCGTTATTTTTTAGTTATGATAACAAAATTTCATTTCTGCGTATAGAGTAACTTCATCCGTTGATATGCCAAATATGGGCGCCCACTTTTAGGTTATACAGGTAAAAGAGGTTCTCAAATGGTTATATTGTTAAATACATATATAAACACCCAGAATCAAACTTTACATAACAACTTATTTTCTAATAAAACATTATTACAGCAAAAGTGGGCGCGGTCCGCCCACTTTTACACTGCTTATACAGTATAGCTCATGAAAGCAAATTTATTACCACGGAAATAAAGCTTAAATTTGAACACAATAATAAAACTACTAAGCCAATTATTTTGTTTTGAAAACGGGTAACGACCACGCCTACTATTTATACCCGTCTGTGATTAAATGTGATTATAAGATAGCTTTCCTTATAACCACATATTTCTTCTAGTTTTTAAGATATTACAATAAAATTTCAATATCAAGCGACATTATTATATTTTACGTTGCAGAAAATGGGCGTGGCGCGCATACTATTAGGTTACATGGACGAAAGGGTAATATGGCACAATCGTCCTACATAAATCCTTATATAAGTCTGTAATTTTATGATATGTTATCAATTAATATGAAATTTTGTATAAATATTCTTTGTTCGGATTTGTAAACGAGCAAATAAAACGAATATAAGACATATAAATATAGAATCAATTTATAAAAAAATGCATTGGCATAAAACCTTAATTCCTAAAAATTCCTAAAAACTTTTAAGGTGTAGGGTATCTAAGATTCGGCCAGGCCGAATATAGCTTTCTTACTGGTTTTTCATTAGTTTCCTTGCAGACGGGGAAAAACCAAAAATATTTGGTGATTTGGATACTAAGGTTGCATGGTCTAAGGTTGCACTTTTCTTATAAGACTCTCCATCAAGGTTTGTACAACCGTTTCATTTACTTTAATGGATGCTTTTCGCCACATGACTTTCATTTCCTCGAATTTGTAAATTTGCCCATTTTCTACAGATTAGCTTTCATTAGACTGCAAAATCACACAATTGGTCGCAACTCTGGTACATTCGGTGGGTTCATGTCTTTCGTAACATAATGAATATTATCCTTTTCATATTTCTCGATCCTTTTCCATATTTGCAACTGGCCAGCCAAATTAGAAATTTTTTCCAAACTTTTCCACACACTGATTCGGGAATCTTCTTCAGGCTGCATTGAGTAAAACTGGTTACCAGGCTAAGTTCACAAAATCCTTTTTCACATACGTTTCGTCGACCATAACTACGCAAAAGCTTTTGTTTGCCAGTTTCGTTTCATAAAATTTCCGTGCACGAGAAATGCATTTTGCATTCCGTTTTTCGCTGCGTTTCGAAACTTTTTTCTTTTTGTAAGTTTTTATACCATTTCTCTATTTGATTCGAATTACTTGTACTTGTTCGAATTACTTACATGTAGTCCTTTTTGTGTAGGGTTTTTTGGCAATATCTCTTGTTGACATGGAACGGCTCTTTTTCACTATGGATACCACTTTCTTGTCTACATTTGCGTCCGTTGAAACTTTAGGACGTCCACTTCTTGGACTATTCTCTACCAAGAGATTATCTTGAAACCGCAAAATGATCCTTCGCGCGGTGGCATATGTATATCTTCGAGTTTTGCCAACTTTTCGTAACTAATATAATATTTGGATTAGTCCAAATAGTATAATATTAGTCCAAATATACAAACTTTTTTGTCGGAGTTCTTCTTGGGAGCTCATTTTTTGGCTTGTAATATTGCTGTCACGAAAACTAAAATAGTTTTGTAAATGACAAATATTACTCGTAAAAAAAATTTTTCTAGGGCTACTTAATAATACGAAACAAATTTGTTGGAAGTTTAAAATTCGCAAAACTATCTGTACCGGTCATTAAGACTGTTCAACCATGTCCATGTAATATATTATGCCTTCAAATGCGTTTGATAAAAAAGGAAGAATTGAAATCGATCGAAAGTCACTATCGGACTTCGGGATAGGAACAACCTTAGCAATTTTCCAATTATCAGCAAAATTAGAGGTGGTCAGAATGCCTGCGAAGGGTGGCAAGGATTGAAAATGTGTGTAATAAAAGGCAGCAGTCTCGGTAGCAACAAAGTTAAAAAAAACAGGGTTGATTGCATCAAGCCCGACTGCATTCGATTTAACACGAAAAAAGTTTACAAAACGGTCATTAAGTTCATTACCGTCAATATCCTCACAATCATGTAATGATGCAGTGTTTTTAATTAGTCCCACAGAACGTATTCGACTCCATGTTTGCTTGGAAACAACTGCGGCGGAGAGCTTGTAGTTATAATACATACATATGTTTAGCGATCTTAACAGCTTTAACATCTCTCTTAAGTTGAACGAACTCTGAAAATAGCACTGCCAGCCTATAACATTTCCACCATTTGAATGTTGTACCACGCCGCAGCATCAATTGTTTAATCTGATTATTGAGCTAAGGTTTATCGA
Source organism: Myopa testacea (assembly GCA_949629155.1). Classification (NCBI taxonomy): domain Eukaryota; kingdom Metazoa; phylum Arthropoda; class Insecta; order Diptera; family Conopidae; genus Myopa; species Myopa testacea. The sequence goes on along the minus strand of OX451347.1, from coordinate 36,226,564 downwards.
GTTTCTTCAGGACCTTTCTTCTCTCAGGTACATTTCGAGCTATCTAGTGCTAAGCCTGAGGTGAACAGAATGCCCAGGAACACGACAGAAGTGGAGATCGAGGTGAGGAGGTTAAACTCTGCCGTGATCTCTGCGTATGAAAGAGCGTGCCCTCGGACCGTGGTGGAGGAAGAGGACTCTGTTCCCTGGTGGAACGAAGAACTGGAATCCATGAAGAGGGAGACGAGAATGGCCTTTAATCGGTACATGAGGCACAAAGACACAGTGGCTTGGACTGATTACAAGGAGAAGAAGAAACGGTTGAAGAAGACCCTTCGCAAGAGGAAGAGGCAGACGTGGAGGGACTTTTGCACCAATACGAAGGATATCTCTGATGTATGCAAATTACAGAAGCTGATATCAAAGGATCCAGGATCCAAAATGGGACTCATCCGAAACAAAGATGGAGTCCTGCTGGAGACACTGGAAAAGTCTACTCAAGAGATGGTAGACAGACACTTTCCCGGGAGCACCGTACACACTGGGGCCTGGCCATCTGTGCGTAGATGGTATCACAGGTCGGAGAGGAACGAGGCGGAAGGGATAGTGACGAGGAACGGGATAAGAAGTGCGATGATGACGTTCTCCCCGTTTAAGACTCCGGGACCGGACGGGATATTCCCTGCTCTGCTTCAGTGGGGCCAGGAGCAGCTGCTCGAGCGATTGCGGGGAGTATTCGTGGCATGTCTGGCAATGGGTTATGTGCCTGGTGTTTGGAGGGAGGGAAGAGTGGTATTCCTACCAAAACCAGGAAAGAAGGACTACACGGAGGCCAAATCCTTTAGACCGGTCTGCCTCACCTCTTTCGTCTTAAAGACGATGGAGAGGGTGGTGGTGGACTATCTAGAAGGAACAGTATTTGTGGAACGTCCTTTAAGTAGATTTCAGCACGCATACAGAGCGGGGAGATCTACGGAGACCGCCCTCCGCGACCTGGCCGGGGTGGCGGAAAAGGAACTGATGAACGGAGGCATCGCTATGACCATTTTTATGGACATAGAGGGTGCTTTCGATAAGATCTGTTTTGGAAGATTGAAACTAGCCCTGGAGGCCCGTGGGCTCAACCCGGTCGTTATTAACTGGATTGAATTCATGCTGCGCCACAGGGCGGTAAATCTGCAATGTGGGAGTCATAGGCTTAGAGCGATAGTGACGAGGGGATGTCCCCAGGGAGGGGTGTTATCACCAATCCTTTGGAACATCACTGTTGACTCCCTGCTTCATAGGCTGGACTCAAGGTGCATACATACAATAGGATATGCAGACGATATAGCGGTGATGGTGAGGGAAAATATATTAACACCATGCGGGATGTAATGCATGGGGCGCTCTCCACTGTAGAAAGATGGTGTAGAGAGCAGGGCCTCACCATCAATGCTACTAAGACGGATATGATCCTCTTTACAAGGAAGAGGAAAATTCCGAACTGGAGTCCTCTAAGGATTTTCGGATCCGAAATCAACATCTCCCGAAGGGTTAAGTACCTAGGAGTAATCCTAGATAGCAAACTTACCTGGAAGGAGCATGTCCTGGAGAGGACTAGGAAGGCAAAGACTGTGCTCTTTCAGTGCAGAAGAGTGTGTAGCCTTCGATGGGGTTTATCTCCAAACAAGGCACACTGGATCTACACTGCTATGGTTAGACCCTGTTTGACGTATGGCTCAGTTGTCTGGTGGCATAAAGCAGATCAGATAACGATGAAGGCCGAACTGGATAGGGTCCAACGTCTGGCATGCATAGCCATCAGTGGTGCCATGCGCACCACCCCGACTTTCGCCCTGGAGGCGATACTCGGGCTGCTACCGTTGGACTTATTCATTAAGAGGACGGCGGCGCTGGCGGCAATGCGAAAGCATAGGAATGCTGTATGGCGTGGTGCGGACTTACCAGCGGCAGGACATGGTCGCATTATGGACATTGTTCGTGCAAAGGTCAGCGATGTCTGCATGCCTGTGGATGGTATGTGCAGGGTGCGAATCATCGATAGGTGGCACGATACTCTGATCGCAGACGGCCGACTGCACGATGAGTGCAGTAAGCATGACTTAAACATCTTCACGGATGGGTCACTGATAGATGGAAGGGCAGGTGCAGGGGTCTTCTCTTCGGAGTTGAACCTCGGCTGTAAGCTCCATCTAGGGAAGTACGTGTCCGTATATCAGGCCGAACTACTGGCCCTGACACATGCTCTGGACCACTTAATTGGCGATCAGGTGCGGAATAGCAGTATCCTGCTAGCACTGAATAACCAGGCGGTGATTAAGAGTATGGCGCGGACGAACGTTAATTCGAGACTGGTGCTGGAGGCTGTCCAGAAGCTCAATGAGTGTGCCCAATACAACAAGGTAACACTCTGTTGGGTCAAAGGGCACATAGGCACAGAACAGAACGAGAAAGCGGACGCTCTTGCTAAGGAGGGGGCTGCTGACTTCTTTTGCGGGCCTGAGCCGAGAGTCGCTCTTAGCGGCGGGAAGGTAAGGGCCTTGATGGACGAGTGGCTGTACTCTGAACATGCACGAAGGTGGAGGAACCTCACCACGTGTCGTCAGGCGAGGATGGTTATTATCAAATCGCTTCGCAGCCGTTCGGAGGCTAGACTACTACTCGGATACAGAAGAGACAGTCTTAGCTGGCTAATCTCTTTGATCACGGGGCACGGCAATTTCAGATATCATCTCCATAAGATGGGTCTTGCGGAGGATGGCGTCTGCAGGCTGTGCCTAGAAGATGAAGAGTCGGCGGATCACATAGTGAACCATTGCCCGGCGCTGGCAGCCAGAAGACTCAGTGTGAACGGTCGTAACGACGGCGTTCGACGCTGGGATTCGTGGTTTAAGAACGCACTTGCGTTGACAAGGGACCTGGTCATGAAGCGGGAGCTCGACTCGTTCGGCCGCCTGGAGTGACCAAGGGACGTGGGGGCGAAAAAGGACCTACTCGTTCTGGTCTGCTTCGACTATTCCCCCAAGGAAAGAGGACGGTTTTAGTGGGTAGTCTGCAGCAAGGGAGTCCCACACTATCGGCGGACCTGGTTCAAGCAGGGACACTGGTGTGCGTAAAAGCATTTCCTACCTCAAAAAAAAAAAAAAAAAAAAAAAAAAAAAAAATCTAGTGCTAAACTAAACTAGTTAATATCTAAACTAAGAAAGATATCAATATTATTTAAATGCGGATTGTTAGTGTTATGTCTACAGTAATCAGATGTGATATCATTTAATTTTTTAATATTGGGATATTTAAAAAAAAATGAAAGAGAACGAGAAAAAGTTTTAACTTCGGCGTGGCCGAAGTTTTCTTTATAACCGTAATTCAAACATCCGAAACGATTGTGGATATGTTACCAACTTTAATAAATGAAGTGGTAACCGTTAGTTCATAACCGGTTACCTGGCGCCCACCGGATTAAATAGCCTTGCCTGCACAAGGGGCTCTGTGCGGGTGGACGACTATGATGAACGAAGGGAGGGACAGGGCTGGAGTGGAGGCCCCTGTCGAGGAGGAACCCGATGAGGGATTAGATTCTGCAGGGTGTGGGAACCACCGGGAGGTGTGTCCGCTACCCCGGAAGAGGTTGTGGAGCTCACCCCCCTGCCGAAAACCAAGTCAGCTGGACGACTTTTTCGTCAAAGGGGTGCTGGTACTCCCAGCGGAACGAAACCGTTCAAAGGTTTAGTTCCAAGTTACGTCAGGGACCCGTCAACACAGCAGAAGTAGAGATCGAGGTGATGTGGTTAAACTCTGCCATGATCTCTGCGTATGAAAGGGCGTGCCCTCGGACCATAGCGGACGAAGAGGACTCTGTTCCCTGGTGGAACGAGGAACTGGAACCCAAGAAGAGGAAACGAAAACGGCATTTAATCGATACATGAGACACAAAGACTCAGAAGAAACGGTTGAAGAAGACCCTTCGCAAGAGGAAGAGGCAGACGTGGAGGGACGTCTGTACCAACACAAAGGATATCTCTGATGTATGTAAACTGCAGAAGCTGATAACAAAGGATCCAGTGTCCAAGATGGGACTCATCGGTAACAAAGGCGGAGTCCTGCTGGAGACACTGGAATACTCTATTCAGAAGATAGTAGACAGACACCATCGCGTAGATGGTATCACAGGTCGGAGAGGACCAAGGCGAAAGGGATTGTGACGAGGAACGGGATAAGAAGTGCGTTGATGACGTTCTCCCCGTTCAAGACTCCGGGACCGGTCGGGATATTCCCTGCTTTACTCCAATAGAGACTGGAGCATCTGCTCGGGCAATTGAGGGGAGTATTCGTGGCAACGGCTTATGTGCCTGGTATTTGGAAGGAAGGAAAAGTGGTATTTCTACCAACCAAGCAAGAAGGACTACACGGAGGCCAAATCTTTTAGACCGGTCTGCCTTATCTCAACACGATAGGGAGGGTTATGATGACCTCATTTGTTTTAAAGACAATGGAGAGGATGGTAGTGAACTATCTAGAGGGAACTGTATTTGTGGAACGTCCTTCAAGTAGACTTAAGCACGCATATAGAGCGGGGAGGTCTACGGAGACCGCCCTCCACGACTTGGTCGGGGTGGCGGAAAGGGAACTGAACAATGGAGGCATCGGTAGGACCACGTTTATGGACATAGAAGGTGCACGTCTATGATCGATAAGATCTGTTTCGGAAGAATGAAATTAGCTCTAGAGACCCGTGGAATCAGCCCGGTCGTAACTAACTGTATTGAATACATACGTGGGAGGGGTGTTATCGCCAATCCTTTGGAAGATCACTGTTGAGTCCTTGCTTCAACGACGACTCAAGGTGCATACATACAATTAGATATGCAGAAGACATAGCAGTGATGGTGAGAGGGAAATATATTGACCCCATGCGGGATGTAATGCATGGGGTGCTCTCTACGGTAGAGGGATGGTGTAGAGAGCAGGGCCTCACCATCAATGCTACTAAGACGGATATGATCCTCTTCACAAGGAAGAGGAAAATTCCGAACGCGATCCCTCTAAGGATTTTCGGATCCGAAATTAACACCTTGGAAAGAGTATGTGTTAGAGAGGATTAGGAAGGCAAAAGCGGTGCGCTTTCAGTGCAGAAGAGTGTGTAGCCTTCGATGGGGTATATCCCCTAACAAGGCACACTGGAGCAGCGATGTTTGCATGCCTATGGATGGTATGTGCAGGGTGCGAATCGTCGATAGGTGGGCATGACACTCTGATCGCAGACGGCCGGCTGCATGATGAGTACAGCAAACGTGACCTCAACATCTTCACGGATGGGTCATTGATAGATGGAAGGGCAAGTGTAGGGGTCTTCTCTTCGGAGTTGAACCTCGGCTGTAAGCTTCATTTAGGGAAATACGTTTCTGTGTATAAGTCCGAACTACTGGCCCTGATACATGCTCTGGACCATCTAATTGGCGTTCAGGTGCGGAATAGCAGAATCCTGCTAGCACTGGATAAATAGGCGGTGATTAAGAGCATTAAGAGCGCGGGCGAACATTAATTCTAGATGGGTGCTGAAGGCTGTCCTGAAGCTCAATGAGTGTGTCCAGTATAATAGGGTAACAATCTGTCGGGTCAAAGGGCACATAGGCACAGAACAGAATGAGAAAGCGGACTCTCTTGCTAAGGAGGGGACTGCTGACAATTTTTGCGGCCCCGAGCCGAGAGTCGCTCTTAGTGATGGGAAGGTCAGAGCCTTAATGGACGAGTGGTCGTACTCCGAACATGTATGTAGGTGGAGGGAGCTCAACACTTGTCGTCAGGCGAAAGTGGGGAGGCCCCGACCGTTTCGCGGGGAGGCCAGACGACTACTCGAATACAGAAGAAACAGTCTTAGCTTGCTTATCTCTTTGATCACTGGATCATATCCCTAGATTTCGTCTTTGAGGAAAAAATATACCATTTTTCCGTTTTCCATTACCCTGGAAAACGGAATTCAGTATCTTTTAAGAATGAAAACGCGGCCGTGTTTCTTTGTCAAATCGAAGGTACAGAAAAAATCAAACGTTTGCTTGAGATCAAAGCAGAAGGTGTTTTGTTATATTTGTTGATGCAGCATATCCAGTACACTGCCATTGCTCCTAATTTCTCTGTTCCGAACTCTGCACCAAGTGTTCGGATTTCAATCCTCCTCTTCCGAGCTACTCGACAACGAAAATTCTTCAAAGTTCATTATGCCTTTATCAATTTTTATTTTCAATTATTATCAATTTTTATTTTCAATTATTATCACTATTTTTTTTCAATAGATCACTATTTAAGCATATTATAATTTATAATATTCACCATGCTTGTATAATGACGCGAGAAAAAGAGATCACAAAACAAAATTATTGAACGCATACAATTACTTATAAGACGAAAAGAGCAAACTGTCTGTATAACATAAACGAGTGTAGAGTATGTATGCACAGCCAACCGTTCGGTTGTTGAAGTAGCCTGAAACGAACCCGAATTCGCTCAACGAAATCCATTGCAAAAGATAGTGAATAGAAATTTAAGAACACGGCGTCTGGTTGGGAACGTGCACTGACGTTTCCGTTGAAAGATACAGAATGACCCCATAAGACTTCTACACGTTTGAGTAAAGTAGCGGAAGAACTACTTTTAAAACTCATAGACTTCGTGGAAAATCTTTAATGTTGTGTAACATGTACAATGTACATACATATATTTACGTCTTTTTATATATAAATATTTTATTTAATTTAATTTCATTTTTAATTGTATACAGTGCGCTCGGGAAAACGTCAACTTATTAAAACCGCGGGTGTTGACGTTTAGCAAATTCTTGACGTTTATGAATGTAAAAACTTTTAATAAAAAACATATTTATAGTGTGCTTTAAAACGTTTTTATTGACAATAAACTAAAACGAAACATAAACAAATACAAAAAAGGAACAAAAAGCAACTGAACATAAAAAAGACAACACATAGAGATGCAATTTTTTTCTATTCTACGTACTTATAAGGGGAATACCCAAATTTCTGAACTAATTTCATAAAATAAATGTGTGTGTGATCAAAACTGTGTATTTTAACTGTTGCTAAATTCAAAATTTTGGTTTATTTAAAGTTGACGTTTTAGAGCTTTGTGGTTTGGTTGACGTTTTAGAGTAAACAATGTAAAAAATTCAGGGTTGACGTTTTGGGATGTTGACGTATAACTAGTGTTGACGTTTTCCCGAGTGCACTGTATATATGTATATTTTTTATGTAAATTTTTTAAGCAAATAAAAACTCGAAAAGAAATTAGAAATTAATTGCTTTGTTATTAGTTTGATGTTTCCAATTAACTTAGTAATTATTATATTTAAATTATTAAATTATTTATTTTTGTTATTATTTATTGTTTTCTTAAATTATATTATTTTATTATTTAATTTGTCATATTTCATAATGATCAATATAAATATAAACTCTGTGAGGTTCGCCTGTGTTTCACCCTGTGGGTCATAGCAAAACTCGGTTCACCCTGTTCATCCATTTGGCCGCGCCGCATTGCAGATGTCGGTGTCTTGCTCTCCCCACCTTGTGTCGGAGAGAGCGGGTCCCGTAGCATGGCGTGATCTTACAAATCAAAGGTTTTTTTGTATGCACTTTACATCACGCCATGCTACGGCATTTGCTCAGAGTGCCGATCATGATGGGAGGGAGGGAGACAGCGATAACTGCAGTGTGGTCGATAGTCAAAGAAAACGAATTAAAATAAAGAGTTGGTAATAAGTTCGAGGTGCGAATGCACGTAGTTGGTTAGGTCTGCGATTCAGACATAATTTTAGTTAAGAATATAGTGTACTTATTAAAATAAAGAACTTAACTAAAATACCTAATTAAAATAAGAATATAGAGTACTAATTAAAATAGAGAGTTGGTAATAAGTTCGTGGTGCGAATGCACGTAGTTGGTTAGGTCTGCGATTCAGACATGATTTTAGTTAAGAATATAGTGTACTTATTAAAATAAAGAACTTAACTAAAATACCTAAGTAAAATAAGAATATAGTGTACTTATTAAAATAAAGAACTTAACTAAAATACCTAATTAAAGTAAACTAAAAGCAACTATACATTTAAGAATAAACAATATATTGATAAAAACTAAAGCATGTATTAAATAAAGCTGAACTGAAAGACAAGCTGACCTATTGTCCTCAATTTGTAAAATACATAAGAATTTACCTAAGTTAAGTGAACAATAATCAAAGATTTACTATTAAAAAGAAAAATACCAACATGTTTCAAAGATAAATGACTCTATTAGCTTAAGTTTAAGTGTTAATGTTGAATTATAAAAACAAGAAGATGAGATAAATATTATAATAATATAAATAATTAATAATATAAGATAAATATATAATAATATATATTATTAAGGAAAAGATGTATATGAAGAAGAAGAAAGTGAAGTGTGCGTAGAGCAAAAATAAGAAGCAAGCAGCAAACGAATCAAATGATAAAATTCCGTGAATCAGGCGCTGTGCATGAACAGAAAAACGATGTGATTTCCTGTGATTGTATTTGCTTTTCCCTATAAATACCATGAACAAACAAACAAGCAACCAAACCAATAAACTAACCTTGAAACCTTGAAGTAGAAAATAATAAAACAGTTTTTAATTACAAATAAATTAACATCCATACAAGTGTATGAAATATACAACAATACAATAAGTGTAATAAGTATATGAAATATACAACAACAATACAATAACATCAACTACAACAACAATGCAATAACATCAACTACAACAACAATATAATAACAACTACTACAACAACAGCAACAACAAAAACAACTACAATACAACAATTTAAATACCAACACCAAGACATAATAAACAATAATAAAATAAAATTAAAGCAGTAAATTCTTAAAAATTAAAAATTACAACCAGAAAAGCAACAACATCAAAAATAACAGCACCAAACAACGTTTATAAAAGTAAAACAGTGGAATGCATAACAAAAACTCCCTAACCATTGAAGTGCACATTTGTTCAAGGAACAGCAAAGCGACAAAAACAACGTTGATAACTTTAAATTAATCACAAGCAGAACAACAATGCAACATTCAACAAAATGAACAACAAAGAATCAACAAAGAGTGTGGTTGACACTTCTTAGTAGCGGTGGTCGTCTTCGCTTCAGCAGAAAAAACCAGCTTGCGTCACGAGTTCTTCATGTCATGTATTTATTGATGATCATATATTCTGATATTGTTATACACAAAATAATTTATACATAACCACAAAACAAAAATATATATATTATTTAAAGCTTTGTAAATGTAAACCTGTGGTCAAAGTTTAGCGACCTGAATTTTGTTCATTATCGATAATAAACGTGAATACATATACCTAACTAACCACACCCTGTATAGCAAGCGCAAATTTTTCCGTGTTTATACTTTTCTTGATTGCGTTTCAATTTCGGATGATATATTTTCAAAGTGTTATTTTGAATCTTTAAGTACACAATATGAATGAAATATTGTAACCTGAAACATAAACATTAATTCACATGGAAAAGATGCGCGTGTTAAATTATAATTTATATATAATTTATATAAAATTCAATTTGTTAAATTGAATATATCTAACTATAAGTGAACAAACTTTATCTGATGTAGTATGCCATATTTTAGTTTAAGAGCTTGGATAAGTTTTACTCAATACTAATGGCTTTAGTTTTTTTGTGTAAACCAATATTTTTATCTTCATCTTTCATCGTTAGTTGGTACAATATAAAAACTTCATATATTATAACATACGTAAAATGTTGTAATTAGATTTCAGTTTAAGGATTTATTAATGAAGTGATTTTTCGCGTTCTTTCAATGCTTAATATGTAATATCAACAACAAGAAGAGAGAGAAAATCATAACTTAAGATGAATATTAAATGAAAGAATTATTTCGGTCTGAATTTTTTTACATCACTGGTAATAAAATTGTAAACTATTATAATTCAAATATAACCAACATGTTTCTTTCTGCGATGATGGAGTAAGTATTTAGTAAGCGGTCTTGCACCGCCAAGTGACACAAAGATTTTGGGGCCGGAACATCACATCTCTGATACCGGCCAGGTTGGGTGGGTACAGAAGGGGGATGGAGACTTCCACCTAATCCCCCCCCCCCCCCCCTCCTCCGACCTCTCTCAAGACCCTTGCGACTGCCCCCTAGTCTTCCATGTCCGTCCGCCGGGTGATTTTATAATTTTTTTTTGCTCGTCTGTTTTGAATGGCTGTTTAGCCTAGGTAAGCCTTAGCTCTGTTCTGTTTGTTTGTAACAGGGGTTCCTTTCCGCTGTTGGGGTTCAAGAACCCCCCCCACTTTCCCTGAGCATGGCCGGAAGAGCTGAGCCACCCTCAGCAGCGGAGCTATTGAATTTTTTTTTGAGTAAATACCCTGTTCGTTACAAAATGGCGCCCAACGTGGGGCCCAACAACCTGTTCGTTACAAAATGGCGCCCAACGTGGGGCCCGAACGCTCGATAGAGGAGGTATGAAGTTTTCTGACTTCGGGCGCCCACAAAGCACCCTGTGCGATATTTTTTTCTTGCTTTCTGTCCGACTACTTATGTGTCCCTGTACAGTGGTGCAAAATTGTCAGTAGTGACCGTAAATTTTTTTTATTTAACTTTAGTTTACAATTTAACCATCTCGTGTTTTCTATTTGATTCTTGCTGGATTTACGCGATTGAATTGTTATGTTCGGTGCGTACCGCAGAATCATTTCTTCGCGCGATTGTTTGATTTCATGGTCATTCCGCAGAAGAGGGAAGCGTTTTTATTGACATTTGAGATTCTTTTTTGTGTTTGTAAAATCTTCCTTAGCAGTCTCTTGACTTGAGATTTTGCCAAGTGGTGGTTGCATCGGTTGAGCAACTCGTCAAAGAGGCTCGCTGACTTTTGGGATTTTTTTTTTGTGTGACTGTGGCCTTATCCAACTGGAGATTTCTTTGAGTGTTTGAAAAACGTTAGTGACTCGTTGGATGACGCCTATGTAGAATTTTTTTTTTTTTTAGTTTAGCCCCTGTTTTCTAATGTTCTCTCTAGTGGTTACTACTGAGTGCCCTAGCGGAGGACATGGTTGATGAAGGGCTGGCCAATAAAGTTAATCGCCTTTTCTATAATTTTTTTGGGTTGTTGGATTGAGGCGAGGTGTGTGTCGCTTGGTGGAGTGGGATCGCCGCTCCGTCATTAAATTAATAATTTTTTTCACTTCTCGTACAAGTTAGCAGTATAACATAGCTTTGATATTTATATTATTTTTTTTTGAAATTGATAGTTGGTCAAGATACCAATATATTAGTATATAGTGCGGTATTTAGATTACTGTGAGTAGGTGGTAGTGCATATAACCCGATTTGCCTGGTTTGGTCTTCTATCTTTTGGGACTTTTCTTTTTTTGTTGTTTTTGTTTTTTTTGATTATATACACCTGAATTAACAGCACGTTGGCTTAATTATGAACGCTAGCAGAACAAACGGAGCTACGATGGTGGCTCCGATGTGTGTCATTTGTCGCGGGGTTCTCTCGTCCGGAGCACCATTGTCCCAAACACCGTGCCATCACGAATTCCATAAGCATTGTTTGGATGCCTGGTCACAGTCCTACCCGTCGTGCCCAGTTTGTCAGACCCGGATTTTCGGACTACCCGTCCACATTAGTTCATCTAGCCAGGGAGGGAACATGGCGCGAGGACCCACCACTAGGAGAATGGTCGACGAAAGGTTGCGGCAAGTGTCAGACGGACCTGAGTTAGCGAGATCAATTCTTGCCGCAGATGTGACTGCAGTAGCAGGTCTACACACACCACCACCGTGCACCCCGACTAACCGACGAACACAAATGTCCTTGTTAAATTCAGACACACCTACAAATGACCTATTAGGGTTTAGTACTCCGGTACCCTCAAATTCGTCCATCTTGACAGAGAAATCCGTAAGGGAGATAGTGGCTAAAGCCGTACAGGGCATAAAATCCCACTTGCCTGGAGCCATCGCGACCGAGTGCCGTGAGGCATTGAGGAGTGTTTTGGAGCCGCCTGTGGTAGCACCTTTACTTACTCAAAGTGCACCTAGTTTTCCTAGGGCTCGCAACAACTTCATGCCAAATGATGTAAATCCGACTACTATGCGACCAAACCAAACCTTGACAGTCGACCAGGGACCCCTGAGATCTTTCGTTCCCCGAGGTAACCTTGACAGGGTGTCGTCGCTTATCTCTGGATGGCGATTAAAGTTTACTGGTGACCCGGGGGAAATGAATATCGATGAATTCATTTACCGGATTACGGCGCTAACAGCCCAATGTTTGAATAACGACTTCCCCTCGCTTTGTCAGCATGCTCATTTACTCTTCGGAGGAAAGGCCGAAGATTGGTTCTGGCGACATCATCGTCAAGTGGGTCGATTGGAATGGCCTGCATTATGCGACCAACTTCGAATTAAATTCCGTAGTTACCTAACCGATTACGAATTGAGTGAAAATTTGCGTAGGCGGAAACAGAAAACGGGTGAAAAGTTTGATGATTTTCTGGATGCTGTGCTTTCGATGAATGATCGATTGCGGGAATTCCTGAGTGTCCCCGAACTATTAGAGATATTGACGCATAACTTAACACCTATTCTGCGTCATGAATTATTGCATGTTCGTATTTATGATCTAAACGATTTGAGGCGCGAGTGCCACCGGCATGAGAACTTTATGAAGGAGCGCTGTACAGCACAGTCACGAGCTATTCCGAACGGGCGACGGTTGGCCGCGGTGGAATCTGGTGACTGGGAGGATGAGCTGTCGATGACTAGTGAGCCGCAGGGTCTGTATACCATAGCGGGCCGCCAACCTCAAAAATGTTGGAATTGCGATGCGGAGGGGCATCAGTTTCAAGACTGTGAAGTATTTCCTCGTCGCGTCTTTTGTTATGGTTGTGGCGCGTTAAACATGTATAAACCCAATTGTCCAACTTGTCGTTCTAGGGCGGAAAACTCGAGAGCGGGAGCTCGCGTGAGGACGACCGGAGCCTCCCCGTCTTGCAGTCGCCCACTTCCCCAATAACAACTCCGTTTCCTCCAGCTCTGACTGTCCTGGCGCGCCCAGCTGAACCACAACTTCCGGCTTCAGTTCAGCAAACGATCGAACCGCCTACCAGTCGCGAGATTGTACCGTACCATACTCGCCTTGCCAACTACAATCGTAGACGCGCTGAAATCTTCTCAAATAATGTTAGACGTAAGCGTAAAACCATGCGCCTTCGTAAATATTGGAACCGAATTAAGCGCTTGAACAAGATGGTGATTTCCTCACTAGTGTCGAAACCTCACGATTCGCGGCCATATATTAAGTTATCCTTAAATGGTAAATTTCATCTGGCGTTGCTAGACAGTGGCGCAAATGTGAGCGTAATCGGAGGTACGTTGGCTGAAACAGTACTAAATGCGTCCAGTCCAGTTGAGAAGTTTAAGGGAACCATAAAAACAGCTGATGGGCAAGCTCAATCCGTAGTGGGTTATTTCTCGGCCTTAGTTAACTTTAATAATATTACAAAAGTGTTTAGATTTTTGATCATACCCTCGATTAAGTCCGAAGTTATCTGTGGAATTGATTTCTGGAAAGAATTCCACTTACAAATAATAGGCTTAAACACCCCGGACATTGCGTCGCTTGATAGAGATGCTCCAAACTTTATTCCCTTGTCGGAGACACAAAGCAAACGCCTGAGTGGTCTTGTTCAGTCATTCCCGTCCTCTGAGAGGGAGGGACTGGGCAAAACTACTCTGGTCGAGCACGTGATTGACACGGGACAGGCCAAACCCATAAAGCACCGGTACTATCCGATTTCTCCAGCTCGGGAAAAACTGCTGTGTGAAGAGCTCGATCGGATGTTGTCGATGGGCGTCATAGAGGAAGCAGATGGATCGGCATGGTCGTCGCCTGGGGTCTTGATAGTCAAGCCTGGTAAAGTACGTTTCTGCTTGGACTCACGCAAGCTGAACGAGGTCACCTTGAAGGACGCGTATCCATTGCCTAATATAGACGGTATATTAAGTCGCTTGCGTCCGTGAATTACATCTCAAAGGTGGATCTGAAAGATGCATTTTGGCAAGTCGGCCTTGATGAATCCTCAAAAAGGAAAACCGCCTTTACGGTGCCAAACCGACCCCATTATCAGTTTACGCGTATGCCGTTCGGGTTGTGCAATGCGCCACAGACCATGTGCCGCTTGATGGATCTGGTGATCCCATACTATCTAAAAGAAAGGGTATTCGTGTACTTGGATGATCTACTAGTGTTGTCGAGCACTTTTGATGAACATCTGGTGCACTTGAAAGAGGTGGCTACCTGTTTGCGAAACGCCGGCCTAACAATCAACGTATCTAAAAGCATGTTTTGTCTCTCTGAGGTCCGTTATTTGGGATATATAGTGGGTAACGGATCATTGCGTACCGATCCCGAAAAGGTCAGGGCAATTAGCGATTATCCGATTCCAAAAACCACGAAACAGTTGCGACGGTTCCTCGGCATGGTCGGATGGTACCGGAAGTTTATTCCAGACTTCGCGACGATCACATTCCACTTAACCGAATTGCTTACGAAAAGCAAAACTTTCACCTGGGGACCACTGGCTCAACAGGCATTTGAAGAGATTAAAAACCTCCTTACCAGTGCACCTTTTCTAGTACATCCCGATTACTCGAAACCCTTTGTAGTGCAGTGTGATGCCAGTCAGCTGGGTGTAGGAGCGGTGCTTGCTCAATGCGATGAAGCAGGGAATGAGCGCCCTTTCGCTTACATGTCGCAAAAGCTGAATAAGGCACAACGTAACTATACGGTCTCTGACCTCGAGTGCTTGGCCGTTATCTTGGCTATCAAGAAGTTCCGAATGTATATCGAGGGCCACGATGAATCAGAAAGACCTCGCAGGGAGATTAGCCCGGTGGGCATTAAAATTACAGGGTTTCGACTTTACGATAGAACATCGCAAAGGTACGGCCAACGTGGTAGCGGATGCGTTATCAAGATCGATGGAAGATGCTCCACTTGGGGAGGTCTCCTCGATCGAGATTGATCACGCACCGTTTATCGACCTGGAGTCCCCGGCGTACTACTCCGAAGAGTACAAGGTTCTTAAAGACAAGCTTTCGGGCGATCAATTCCCCGACTTTCGAGTCAGCGATAAATATCTGTATCACCGTAATGAATTCGCAACGGGCAATGATGACACTGATGATTTAGGATGGAAACTTTATGTCCCTTCTGAGTTACGGGAATCGACGATACCTCAGCTCATGCAGGAATTGGGAAGACGTTGAAACTTCGTCGGCATCTATATTGGCCTGGAATGCGAACTCAAGTGGCGGAATATATATCGCGCTGCAACTTGTGTCGTACGTCAAAAGTACCAACCCAAACACTCCGACCTCCGATGGGATCGTTGGGAGAAACGGAACGTCCATTTCAACGCCTGTATATGGATCTTATTGACCCATTCCCTCGCTCGAAGCTGGGAAACATTGGAATCCTTATAATTGTCGACCACTTCTCCAAATTTACTTTTCTGAAGCCTCTCCGAAAGTTCACGGCACCGTTGATAATCGACTACCTTAGAGATTATGTTTTCTACTGCTTTGGTGTACCCGAAGTGATAGTAACGGATAATGGTCGCCAGTTCATAAGTACCGACATGGCAAGATTTCTTGAGAAGTTTGGGGTAAAACACACCTTTACGGCTGCTTATGCCCCACAGGCGAATGCGTCAGAACGAGTTAATCGCTCGATAAATGAGGCTCTTCGTTCCTATGTTAGGAAAGACCAGCGGTTGTGGGATGAATACCTAAGCAGCATCAATTGCGCGTTGCGTAATAGTTTGCATCAATCGATAGGCCACGCTCCTTATTTCGTGTTGTTTGGGCAACATATGGTCACCCACGGGAAGGACTACGACGCTCTACGGGCGTTTAACCAACTACGAGAGGGCTCCCTTAGGGTAAATCGCGTCGATACGAGAGAGGATACCGTCAATTTTGTGAGAACGCGGCTCCGCCAGGCCTTAGAGAAAAACACCAAGACATACAATCTCAGGTCGAGGGTTCGGGTGTTCACAGTAGGGCAGATAGTTACACGACGAAACTTTCAGCTGAGCAAGCAGGCCGATCACTTCTGCGCTAAATTAGCACCAACGGGCGTCCCGGCCAAGGTCGTTGAGGTTCTAGGGAATTCCTGCTATCGCCTGGAAACGTTGACGGGCGCTCCGATGGGAGTATTCCATGCTAAAGATATTTGGTAATGTTATTATATGTGACTTTCCCGGCATGAATATTGACCCATTCGAAATTGATCTTTATTTTTTTTGTTAATCCCCAACAGGCTGCCTTTCTCAGCTGTTGTTCTGCCTCGAGGTTGTCAAACAACACCTGTTTTGTGAGGTTCGCCTGTGTTTCACCCTGTGGGTCATAGCAAAACTCGGTTCACCCTGTGTTCCGTTCATCCGTTTCGCCGCGCCGCATTGCAGATGTCGGTGTCTTGCTCTCCCCACCTTGTGTCGGAGAGAGCGGGTCCCGTAGCATGGCGTGATCTTACAAATCAAAGGTTTTTTTGTATGCACTTTACATCACGCCATGCTACGGCATTTGCTCAGAGTGCCGATCATGATGGGAGGGAGGGAGACAGCGATAACTGCAGTGTGGTCGATAGTCAAAGAAAACGAATTAAAATAAAGAGTTGGTAATAAGTTCGAGGTGCGAATGCACGTAGTTGGTTAGGTCTGCGATTCAGACATAATTTTAGTTAAGAATATAGTGTACTTATTAAAATAAAGAACTTAACTAAAATACCTAATTAAAATAAGAATATAGAGTACTAATTAAAATAGAGAGTTGGTAATAAGTTCGTGGTGCGAATGCACGTAGTTGGTTAGGTCTGCGATTCAGACATGATTTTAGTTAAGAATATAGTGTACTTATTAAAATAAAGAACTTAACTAAAATACCTAAGTAAAATAAGAATATAGTGCACTAATTAAAATAGAGAGTTGGCAATAAGTTCGTGGTGCGAATGCACGTAGTTGGTTGGGTCTGCGATTCAGACATAATTTTAGTTAAGGATATAGTGTACTTATTAAAATAAAGAACTTACCTAAAATACCTAATTAAAATAAGAATATAGTGTACTTATTAAAATAAAGAACTTAACTAAAATACCTAATTAAAGTAAACTAAAAGCAACTATACATTTAAGAATAAACAATATATTGATAAAAACTAAAGCATGTATTAAATAAAGCTGAACTGAAAGACAAGCTGACCCATTGTCCTCAATTTGTAAAATACATAAGAATTTACCTAAGTTAAGTGAACAATAATCAAAGATTTACTATTAAAAAGAAAAATACCAACATGTTTCAAAGATAAATGACTCTATTAGCTTAAGTTTAAGTGTTAATGTTGAATTATAAAAACAAGAAGATGAGATAAATATTATAATAATATAAATAATTAATAATATAAGATAAATATATAATAATATATATTATTAAGGAAAAGATGTATATGAAGAAGAAGAAAGTGAAGTGTGCGTAGAGCAAAAATAAGAAGCAAGCAGCAAACGAATCAAATGATAAAATTCCGTGAATCAGGCGCTGTGCATGAACAGAAAAACGATGTGATTTCCTGTGATTGTATTTGCTTTTCCCTATAAATACCATGAACAAACAAACAAGCAACCAAACCAATAAACTAACCTTGAAACCTTGAAGTAGAAAATAATAAAACAGTTTTTAATTACAAATAAATTAACATCCATACAAGTGTATGAAATATACAACAATACAATAAGTGTAATAAGTATATGAAATATACAACAACAATACAATAACATCAACTACAACAACAATGCAATAACATCAACTACAACAACAATATAATAACAACTACTACAACAACAGCAACAACAAAAACAACTACAATACAACAATTTAAATACCAACACCAAGAGATAATAAACAATAATAAAATAAAATTAAAGCAGTAAATTCTTAAAAATTAAAAATTACAACCAGAAAAGCAACAACATCAAAAATAACAACACCAAACAACGTTTATAAAAGTAAAACAGTGGAATGCATAACAAAAACTCCCTAACCATTGAAGTGCACATTTGTTCAAGGAACAGCAAAGCGACAAAAACAACGTTGATAACTTTAAATTAATCACAAGCAGAACAACAATGCAACATTCAACAAAATGAACAACAAAGAATCAACAAGGAGTGTGGTTGACACTTCTTAGTAGCGGTGGTCGTCTTCGCTTCAGCAGAAAAAACCAGCTTGCGTCACGAGTTCTTCATGTCATGTATTTATTGATGATCATATATTCTGATATTGTTATACACAAAATAATTTATACATAACCACAAAACAAAAATATATATATTATTTAAAGCTTTGTAAATGTAAACCTGTGGTCAAAGTTTAGCGACCTGAATTTTGTTCATTATCGATAATAAACGTGAATACATATACCTAACTAACCACACCCTGTATAGCAAGCGCAAATTTTTCCGTGTTTATACTTTTCTTGATTGCGTTTCAATTTCGGATGATATATTTTCAAAGTGTTATTTTGAATCTTTAAGTACACAATATGAATGAAATATTGTAACCTGAAACATAAACATTAATTCACATGGAAAAGATGCGCGTGTTAAATTATAATTTATATATAATTTATATAAAATTCAATTTGTTAAATTGAATATATCTAACTATAAGTGAACAAACTTTATCTGATGTAGTATGCCATATTTTAGTTTAAGAGCTTGGATAAGTTTTACTCAATACTAATGGCTTTAGTTTTTTTGTGTAAACCAATATTTTTATCTTCATCTTTCATCGTTAGTTGGTACAATATAAAAACTTCATATATTATAACATACGTAAAATGTTGTAATTAGATTTCAGTTTAAGGATTTATTAATGAAGTGATTTTTCGCGTTCTTTCAATGCTTAATATGTAATATCAACAACAAGAAGAGAGAGAAAATCATAACTTAAGATGAATATTAAATGAAAGAATTATTTCGGTCTGAATTTTTTTACATCACTGGTAATAAAATTGTAAACTATTATAATTCAAATATAACCAACATGTTTCTTTCTGCGATGATGGAGTAAGTATTTAGTAAGCGGTCTTGCACCGCCAAGTGACACAAAGATTTTGGGGCCGGAACATCACATCTCTGATACCGGCCAGGTTGGGTGGGTACAGAAGGGGGATGGAGACTTCCACCTAATCCCCCCCCCCCCTCCTCCGACCTCTCTCAAGACCCTTGCGACTGCCCCCTAGTCTTCCATGTCCGTCCGCCGGGTGATTTTATAATTTTTTTTTGCTCGTCTGTTTTGAATGGCTGTTTAGCCTAGGTAAGCCTTAGCTCTGTTCTGTTTGTTTGTAACAGGGGTTCCTTTCCGCTGTTGGGGTTCAAGAACCCCCCCCACTTTCCCTGAGCATGGCCGGAAGAGCTGAGCCACCCTCAGCAGCGGAGCTATTGAATTTTTTTTTGAGTAAATACCCTGTTCGTTACAAAATGGCGCCCAACGTGGGGCCCAACAACCTGTTCGTTACAAAATGGCGCCCAACGTGGGGCCCGAACGCTCGATAGAGGAGGTATGAAGTTTTCTGACTTCGGGCGCCCACAAAGCACCCTGTGCGATATTTTTTTCTTGCTTTCTGTCCGACTACTTATGTGTCCCTGTACAGTGGTGCAAAATTGTCAGTAGTGACCGTAAATTTTTTTTATTTAACTTTAGTTTACAATTTAACCATCTCGTGTTTTCTATTTGATTCTTGCTGGATTTACGCGATTGAATTGTTATGTTCGGTGCGTACCGCAGAATCATTTCTTCGCGCGATTGTTTGATTTCATGGTCATTCCGCAGAAGAGGGAAGCGTTTTTATTGACATTTGAGATTCTTTTTTGTGTTTGTAAAATCTTCCTTAGCAGTCTCTTGACTTGAGATTTTGCCAAGTGGTGGTTGCATCGGTTGAGCAACTCGTCAAAGAGGCTCGCTGACTTTTGGGATTTTTTTTTTGTGTGACTGTGGCCTTATCCAACTGGAGATTTCTTTGAGTGTTTGAAAAACGTTAGTGACTCGTTGGATGACGCCTATGTAGAATTTTTTTTTTTTTTAGTTTAGCCCCTGTTTTCTAATGTTCTCTCTAGTGGTTACTACTGAGTGCCCTAGCGGAGGACATGGTTGATGAAGGGCTGGCCAATAAAGTTAATCGCCTTTTCTATAATTTTTTTGGGTTGTTGGATTGAGGCGAGGTGTGTGTCGCTTGGTGGAGTGGGATCGCCGCTCCGTCATTAAATTAATAATTTTTTTCACTTCTCGTACAAGTTAGCAGTATAACATAGCTTTGATATTTATATTATTTTTTTTTGAAATTGATAGTTGGTCAAGATACCAATATATTAGTATATAGTGCGGTATTTAGATTACTGTGAGTAGGTGGTAGTGCATATAACCCGATTTGCCTGGTTTGGTCTTCTATCTTTTGGGACTTTTCTTTTTTTGTTGTTTTTGTTTTTTTTGATTATATACACCTGAATTAACAGCACGTTGGCTTAATTATGAACGCTAGCAGAACAAACGGAGCTACGATGGTGGCTCCGATGTGTGTCATTTGTCGCGGGGTTCTCTCGTCCGGAGCACCATTGTCCCAAACACCGTGCCATCACGAATTCCATAAGCATTGTTTGGATGCCTGGTCACAGTCCTACCCGTCGTGCCCAGTTTGTCAGACCCGGATTTTCGGACTACCCGTCCACATTAGTTCATCTAGCCAGGGAGGGAACATGGCGCGAGGACCCACCACTAGGAGAATGGTCGACGAAAGGTTGCGGCAAGTGTCAGACGGACCTGAGTTAGCGAGATCAATTCTTGCCGCAGATGTGACTGCAGTAGCAGGTCTACACACACCACCACCGTGCACCCCGACTAACCGACGAACACAAATGTCCTTGTTAAATTCAGACACACCTACAAATGACCTATTAGGGTTTAGTACTCCGGTACCCTCAAATTCGTCCATCTTGACAGAGAAATCCGTAAGGGAGATAGTGGCTAAAGCCGTACAGGGCATAAAATCCCACTTGCCTGGAGCCATCGCGACCGAGTGCCGTGAGGCATTGAGGAGTGTTTTGGAGCCGCCTGTGGTAGCACCTTTACTTACTCAAAGTGCACCTAGTTTTCCTAGGGCTCGCAACAACTTCATGCCAAATGATGTAAATCCGACTACTATGCGACCAAACCAAACCTTGACAGTCGACCAGGGACCCCTGAGATCTTTCGTTCCCCGAGGTAACCTTGACAGGGTGTCGTCGCTTATCTCTGGATGGCGATTAAAGTTTACTGGTGACCCGGGGGAAATGAATATCGATGAATTCATTTACCGGATTACGGCGCTAACAGCCCAATGTTTGAATAACGACTTCCCCTCGCTTTGTCAGCATGCTCATTTACTCTTCGGAGGAAAGGCCGAAGATTGGTTCTGGCGACATCATCGTCAAGTGGGTCGATTGGAATGGCCTGCATTATGCGACCAACTTCGAATTAAATTCCGTAGTTACCTAACCGATTACGAATTGAGTGAAAATTTGCGTAGGCGGAAACAGAAAACGGGTGAAAAGTTTGATGATTTTCTGGATGCTGTGCTTTCGATGAATGATCGATTGCGGGAATTCCTGAGTGTCCCCGAACTATTAGAGATATTGACGCATAACTTAACACCTATTCTGCGTCATGAATTATTGCATGTTCGTATTTATGATCTAAACGATTTGAGGCGCGAGTGCCACCGGCATGAGAACTTTATGAAGGAGCGCTGTACAGCACAGTCACGAGCTATTCCGAACGGGCGACGGTTGGCCGCGGTGGAATCTGGTGACTGGGAGGATGAGCTGTCGATGACTAGTGAGCCGCAGGGTCTGTATACCATAGCGGGCCGCCAACCTCAAAAATGTTGGAATTGCGATGCGGAGGGGCATCAGTTTCAAGACTGTGAAGTATTTCCTCGTCGCGTCTTTTGTTATGGTTGTGGCGCGTTAAACATGTATAAACCCAATTGTCCAACTTGTCGTTCTAGGGCGGAAAACTCGAGAGCGGGAGCTCGCGTGAGGACGACCGGAGCCTCCCCGTCTTGCAGTCGCCCACTTCCCCAATAACAACTCCGTTTCCTCCAGCTCTGACTGTCCTGGCGCGCCCAGCTGAACCACAACTTCCGGCTTCAGTTCAGCAAACGATCGAACCGCCTACCAGTCGCGAGATTGTACCGTACCATACTCGCCTTGCCAACTACAATCGTAGACGCGCTGAAATCTTCTCAAATAATGTTAGACGTAAGCGTAAAACCATGCGCCTTCGTAAATATTGGAACCGAATTAAGCGCTTGAACAAGATGGTGATTTCCTCACTAGTGTCGAAACCTCACGATTCGCGGCCATATATTAAGTTATCCTTAAATGGTAAATTTCATCTGGCGTTGCTAGACAGTGGCGCAAATGTGAGCGTAATCGGAGGTACGTTGGCTGAAACAGTACTAAATGCGTCCAGTCCAGTTGAGAAGTTTAAGGGAACCATAAAAACAGCTGATGGGCAAGCTCAATCCGTAGTGGGTTATTTCTCGGCCTTAGTTAACTTTAATAATATTACAAAAGTGTTTAGATTTTTGATCATACCCTCGATTAAGTCCGAAGTTATCTGTGGAATTGATTTCTGGAAAGAATTCCACTTACAAATAATAGGCTTAAACACCCCGGACATTGCGTCGCTTGATAGAGATGCTCCAAACTTTATTCCCTTGTCGGAGACACAAAGCAAACGCCTGAGTGGTCTTGTTCAGTCATTCCCGTCCTCTGAGAGGGAGGGACTGGGCAAAACTACTCTGGTCGAGCACGTGATTGACACGGGACAGGCCAAACCCATAAAGCACCGGTACTATCCGATTTCTCCAGCTCGGGAAAAACTGCTGTGTGAAGAGCTCGATCGGATGTTGTCGATGGGCGTCATAGAGGAAGCAGATGGATCGGCATGGTCGTCGCCTGGGGTCTTGATAGTCAAGCCTGGTAAAGTACGTTTCTGCTTGGACTCACGCAAGCTGAACGAGGTCACCTTGAAGGACGCGTATCCATTGCCTAATATAGACGGTATATTAAGTCGCTTGCGTCCGTGAATTACATCTCAAAGGTGGATCTGAAAGATGCATTTTGGCAAGTCGGCCTTGATGAATCCTCAAAAAGGAAAACCGCCTTTACGGTGCCAAACCGACCCCATTATCAGTTTACGCGTATGCCGTTCGGGTTGTGCAATGCGCCACAGACCATGTGCCGCTTGATGGATCTGGTGATCCCATACTATCTAAAAGAAAGGGTATTCGTGTACTTGGATGATCTACTAGTGTTGTCGAGCACTTTTGATGAACATCTGGTGCACTTGAAAGAGGTGGCTACCTGTTTGCGAAACGCCGGCCTAACAATCAACGTATCTAAAAGCATGTTTTGTCTCTCTGAGGTCCGTTATTTGGGATATATAGTGGGTAACGGATCATTGCGTACCGATCCCGAAAAGGTCAGGGCAATTAGCGATTATCCGATTCCAAAAACCACGAAACAGTTGCGACGGTTCCTCGGCATGGTCGGATGGTACCGGAAGTTTATTCCAGACTTCGCGACGATCACATTCCACTTAACCGAATTGCTTACGAAAAGCAAAACTTTCACCTGGGGACCACTGGCTCAACAGGCATTTGAAGAGATTAAAAACCTCCTTACCAGTGCACCTTTTCTAGTACATCCCGATTACTCGAAACCCTTTGTAGTGCAGTGTGATGCCAGTCAGCTGGGTGTAGGAGCGGTGCTTGCTCAATGCGATGAAGCAGGGAATGAGCGCCCTTTCGCTTACATGTCGCAAAAGCTGAATAAGGCACAACGTAACTATACGGTCTCTGAGCTCGAGTGCTTGGCCGTTATCTTGGCTATCAAGAAGTTCCGAATGTATATCGAGGGCCACGAATTCATAGTGGTTACCGACCATTCCTGTCTTGAATGGTTGATGAATCAGAAAGACCTCGCAGGGAGATTAGCCCGGTGGGCATTAAAATTACAGGGTTTCGACTTTACGATAGAACATCGCAAAGGTACGGCCAACGTGGTAGCGGATGCGTTATCAAGATCGATGGAAGATGCTCCACTTGGGGAGGTCTCCTCGATCGAGATTGATCACGCACCGTTTATCGACCTGGAGTCCCCGGCGTACTACTCCGAAGAGTACAAGGTTCTTAAAGACAAGCTTTCGGGCGATCAATTCCCCGACTTTCGAGTCAGCGATAAATATCTGTATCACCGTAATGAATTCGCAACGGGCAATGATGACACTGATGATTTAGGATGGAAACTTTATGTCCCTTCTGAGTTACGGGAATCGACGATACCTCAGCTCATGCAGGAATTGGGAAGACGTTGAAACTTCGTCGGCATCTATATTGGCCTGGAATGCGAACTCAAGTGGCGGAATATATATCGCGCTGCAACTTGTGTCGTACGTCAAAAGTACCAACCCAAACACTCCGACCTCCGATGGGATCGTTGGGAGAAACGGAACGTCCATTTCAACGCCTGTATATGGATCTTATTGACCCATTCCCTCGCTCGAAGCTGGGAAACATTGGAATCCTTATAATTGTCGACCACTTCTCCAAATTTACTTTTCTGAAGCCTCTCCGAAAGTTCACGGCACCGTTGATAATCGACTACCTTAGAGATTATGTTTTCTACTGCTTTGGTGTACCCGAAGTGATAGTAACGGATAATGGTCGCCAGTTCATAAGTACCGACATGGCAAGATTTCTTGAGAAGTTTGGGGTAAAACACACCTTTACGGCTGCTTATGCCCCACAGGCGAATGCGTCAGAACGAGTTAATCGCTCGATAAATGAGGCTCTTCGTTCCTATGTTAGGAAAGACCAGCGGTTGTGGGATGAATACCTAAGCAGCATCAATTGCGCGTTGCGTAATAGTTTGCATCAATCGATAGGCCACGCTCCTTATTTCGTGTTGTTTGGGCAACATATGGTCACCCACGGGAAGGACTACGACGCTCTACGGGCGTTTAACCAACTACGAGAGGGCTCCCTTAGGGTAAATCGCGTCGATACGAGAGAGGATACCGTCAATTTTGTGAGAACGCGGCTCCGCCAGGCCTTAGAGAAAAACACCAAGACATACAATCTCAGGTCGAGGGTTCGGGTGTTCACAGTAGGGCAGATAGTTACACGACGAAACTTTCAGCTGAGCAAGCAGGCCGATCACTTCTGCGCTAAATTAGCACCAACGGGCGTCCCGGCCAAGGTCGTTGAGGTTCTAGGGAATTCCTGCTATCGCCTGGAAACGTTGACGGGCGCTCCGATGGGAGTATTCCATGCTAAAGATATTTGGTAATGTTATTATATGTGACTTTCCCGGCATGAATATTGACCCATTCGAAATTGATCTTTATTTTTTTTGTTAATCCCCAACAGGCTGCCTTTCTCAGCTGTTGTTCTGCCTCGAGGTTGTCAAACAACACCTGTTTTGTGAGGTTCGCCTGTGTTTCACCCTGTGGGTCATAGCAAAACTCGGTTCACCCTGTGTTCCGTTCATCCGTTTCGCCGCGCCGCATTGCAGATGTCGGTGTCTTGCTCTCCCCACCTTGTGTCGGAGAGAGCGGGTCCCGTAGCATGGCGTGATCTTACAAATCAAAGGTTTTTTTGTATGCACTTTACATCACGCCATGCTACGGCATTTGCTCAGAGTGCCGATCATGATGGGAGGGAGGGAGACAGCGATAACTGCAGTGTGGTCGATAGTCAAAGAAAACGAATTAAAATAAAGAGTTGGTAATAAGTTCGAGGTGCGAATGCACGTAGTTGGTTAGGTCTGCGATTCAGACATAATTTTAGTTAAGAATATAGTGTACTTATTAAAATAAAGAACTTAACTAAAATACCTAATTAAAATAAGAATATAGAGTACTAATTAAAATAGAGAGTTGGTAATAAGTTCGTGGTGCGAATGCACGTAGTTGGTTAGGTCTGCGATTCAGACATGATTTTAGTTAAGAATATAGTGTACTTATTAAAATAAAGAACTTAACTAAAATACCTAAGTAAAATAAGAATATAGTGCACTAATTAAAATAGAGAGTTGGCAATAAGTTCGTGGTGCGAATGCACGTAGTTGGTTGGGTCTGCGATTCAGACATAATTTTAGTTAAGGATATAGTGTACTTATTAAAATAAAGAACTTACCTAAAATACCTAATTAAAATAAGAATATAGTGTACTTATTAAAATAAAGAACTTAACTAAAATACCTAATTAAAGTAAACTAAAAGCAACTATACATTTAAGAATAAACAATATATTGATAAAAACTAAAGCATGTATTAAATAAAGCTGAACTGAAAGACAAGCTGACCCATTGTCCTCAATTTGTAAAATACATAAGAATTTACCTAAGTTAAGTGAACAATAATCAAAGATTTACTATTAAAAAGAAAAATACCAACATGTTTCAAAGATAAATGACTCTATTAGCTTAAGTTTAAGTGTTAATGTTGAATTATAAAAACAAGAAGATGAGATAAATATTATAATAATATAAATAATTAATAATATAAGATAAATATATAATAATATATATTATTAAGGAAAAGATGTATATGAAGAAGAAGAAAGTGAAGTGTGCGTAGAGCAAAAATAAGAAGCAAGCAGCAAACGAATCAAATGATAAAATTCCGTGAATCAGGCGCTGTGCATGAACAGAAAAACGATGTGATTTCCTGTGATTGTATTTGCTTTTCCCTATAAATACCATGAACAAACAAACAAGCAACCAAACCAATAAACTAACCTTGAAACCTTGAAGTAGAAAATAATAAAACAGTTTTTAATTACAAATAAATTAACATCCATACAAGTGTATGAAATATACAACAATACAATAAGTGTAATAAGTATATGAAATATACAACAACAATACAATAACATCAACTACAACAACAATGCAATAACATCAACTACAACAACAATATAATAACAACTACTACAACAACAGCAACAACAAAAACAACTACAATACAACAATTTAAATACCAACACCAAGAGATAATAAACAATAATAAAATAAAATTAAAGCAGTAAATTCTTAAAAATTAAAAATTACAACCAGAAAAGCAACAACATCAAAAATAACAACACCAAACAACGTTTATAAAAGTAAAACAGTGGAATGCATAACAAAAACTCCCTAACCATTGAAGTGCACATTTGTTCAAGGAACAGCAAAGCGACAAAAACAACGTTGATAACTTTAAATTAATCACAAGCAGAACAACAATGCAACATTCAACAAAATGAACAACAAAGAATCAACAAGGAGTGTGGTTGACACTTCTTAGTAGCGGTGGTCGTCTTCGCTTCAGCAGAAAAAACCAGCTTGCGTCACGAGTTCTTCATGTCATGTATTTATTGATGATCATATATTCTGATATTGTTATACACAAAATAATTTATACATAACCACAAAACAAAAATATATATATTATTTAAAGCTTTGTAAATGTAAACCTGTGGTCAAAGTTTAGCGACCTGAATTTTGTTCATTATCGATAATAAAGGTGAATACATATACCTAACTAACCACACCCTGTATAGCAAGCGCAAATTTTTCCGTGTTTATACTTTTCTTGATTGCGTTTCAATTTCGGATGATATATTTTCAAAGTGTTATTTTGAATCTTTAAGTACACAATATGAATGAAATATTGTAACCTGAAACATAAACATTAATTCACATGGAAAAGATGCGCGTGTTAAATTATAATTTATATATAATTTATATAAAATTCAATTTGTTAAATTGAATATATCTAACTATAAGTGAACAAACTTTATCTGATGTAGTATGCCATATTTTAGTTTAAGAGCTTGGATAAGTTTTACTCAATACTAATGGCTTTAGTTTTTTTGTGTAAACCAATATTTTTATCTTCATCTCTCATCGTTAGTTGGTACAATATAAAAACTTCATATATTATAACATACGTAAAATGTTGTAATTAGATTTCAGTTTAAGGATTTATTAATGAAGTGATTTTTCGCGTTCTTTCAATGCTTAATATGTAATATCAACAACAAGAAGAGAGAGAAAATCATAACTTAAGATGAATATTAAATGAAAGAATTATTTCGGTCTGAATTTTTTTACATCACTGGTAATAAAATTGTAAACTATTATAATTCAAATATAACCAACATGTTTCTTTCTGCGATGATGGAGTAAGTATTTAGTAAGCGGTCTTGCACCGCCAAGTGACACAAAGATTTTGGGGCCGGAACATCACATCTCTGATACCGGCCAGGTTGGGTGGGTACAGAAGGGGGATGGAGACTTCCACCTAATCCGCCCCCCCCTCCTCCGACCTCTCTCAAGACCCTTGCGACTGCCCCCTAGTCTTCCATGTCCGTCCGCCGGGTGATTTTATAATTTTTTTTTTGCTCGTCTGTTTTGAATGGCTGTTTAGCCTAGGTAAGCCTTAGCTCTGTTCTGTTTGTTTGTAACAGGGGTTCCTTTCCGCTGTTGGGGTTCAAGAACCCCCCCACTTTCCCTGAGCATGGCCGGAAGAGCTGAGCCACCCTCAGCAGCGGAGCCTTTGAATGGCGCCCAACGTGGGGCCCAACCGCCTGTTCGTTACAGGATGGCGCCCAACGTGGGGCCCAACACCCTGTTCGTTACAACTCGTTAAAAACTTTTTAATTTTTGAGGCGACTTTTACATATACAGGGTGTTTCGCATAAGAGGGGACAAAAGACTAGGACGTGTAGGTTGGGTCGAGACAAGAAAAAAATCGTGTGTGAGGGGGGATCAATTTCCCTCCATTTAGATGTGAGAGGCCATTTTATAAAAATCCAACTTAACATCGAAAAAAATAATATTAAACCAGTAAGAAAGCTATATTCGGCCTGGCCGAATCTTAGATACCCTACACCTTAAAAGTTTTTAGGAATTTTTAGGAATTTTAGGAATTAAGGTTTTATGCCAATGCATTTTTTTATAAATTGATTCTATATTTATATGTCTTATATTCGTTTTATTTGCTCGGAAATTGCTTTATTTATTGCTTTGCTTTATTTCCACCCGGAAAACAAAATCTTTTTTTTTCTTCTCTTTCTTTTTTTTATATACCTTTGGGAGGATAGACTGTAACGTGCACAACGTTACAAATAAGCTTAATATAAGCACAGAATAAATAGTATACAGAAGTCGCATCTCGGCCTTTGATGCTTTTTCGCTTTATGGTGCGGTCGGACCAACTGAGGGGAGATCAAACAACGAGAGAGCAAACGTGAACAAAGAGAAGCAACGAGAGAGCAAGCATAAAACGTTTATGTGTGCGTACATCTGTTTTGCTAGACTGCGTCGTGAATTAACGTGTGTTGACAAAATTTTGTTTCAAGCTTTTGATTTCTGTATTTTGGTTTTCTTCCCTTGAAAGTTTCATATTTTACATTGCATAGCTATGTGCAGCATCAACAAGAGTTACTGGTTAATTGTAGTGCTCTAGTAAAAAATTACTGGAGAAAAATTAAATATTGCCGGCACTTTGAAGCAACAGCGGCGGTATTTCATTTTGAAAGAAAATTTTACTGTCATTATACACAAAATAGGGTATTTCGAAAGTATTAATTATGATGCCAAAACTGTTCAAAAATGTTAAATTTCGTAAAATTAAAATTGTTAAAATGTAAAATTTCGATCTTTTTAGTATATTGGCAGAAAGTCTATTTTTGAAAACAAAATAATTAAATGTAAGCGCCCAGTTCGAAAACATTGATTGGTTTGTCCTTTCAAACCCATTTTCCTCAAACTCATCTACTAAATCTAGTTTGGAATTGTATCGCAATTCCCTTCTAATCGCCATTTCATCCATGAGCAAAATAATATTATTTTTTTCGTACTGGTTCAAATCCCAAGCACTTCCTTTTTATTAACTCCAACTTTTGGAACGGGTAGAACAGCTGAGGGGAAGACCAAACAACGTGTGAAGCTCCGAGAGAGCTTGTTTTGCGAAAGAAATCTCTTTCTGAGGTACACTGAAAAGATGGAAGCACCGGCGACGCACCAATAAAAAAAAAGGAAAAATAACCATAAACATTAATGGGAATGATATTGTAGTCAATATTGATCAACAAATCAGACATTGTGATTCGCGTAAATTATTTTCAAAAAACAAAAAGTGATTCTCCCATTCCTTATTAAACATTTTTCACAGTGCAAACATTTGCTTGCTTGATGTCTGCACGTCGACTGACTGCTCTTTATATGAACGATCGCTAATGTCGGTGTGAAAAAACGATGAGTGCTGTCGTGTATATGTGAATAGCCGAGAGAAAAACGATGATAGGGTGCCAATATTGGAACCCTAGAACAAAATTTGCTTTGTACGAGATGCAACTTCTGTATACTATTTATTCTGTGATATAAGATTATGACAAATAAAATTAATAAACTAGAAACATAAGAAAACTGAAATATCCGAATATAGGAATAAGTAAGATAGAATGAAGAATAGCGTAAACACAGTCGCAGCGCAGTCGCAGCGTTAAGCGACAAAAAAAAAACATTCTTATTGTTCTCTTGTTTACAAAAAACAAAACCGAGCTCAAGAAACCACCACGCATATCGCAGGTTCAAATCCCACCAGCGATCAAAACATTTTTTTTATCTTCACATCAATTCTTTTAGTATGTGCGTTTGTACTCTTGTATACACGAATCAACAGAAAACAGAAGAAACAAACACAAAAACTGGTTTCGTCATCATACATACAAACACACAATGTACAATGTGATGATCGACACTAGTCGTTTGCACTCAAGAAGCGCATATGATTCACGTGCCGTTTACGAGAGCCAGCGCATAAAAGGCTACGGCAAGAATATTCGAATTCGAGTTGCGCTGAGTATAAAGGTAAGCCTTGTACTTGAGATTTTAACACAATCTTGCGACTTCACGTATCGGCTTCGGTCATCGCTAAATGCACTATCATTTACTAATCGGCTTCGGCCATCGGTAATATCTTTATATATTACTAATCGACTTCGGTCATCGGTAAATGCCCTATCATTTACTAATCGGCTTCGGCCATCGGTAATATCTTTATATATTACTAATCGACTTCGGTCATCGGTAAATGCCCTATCATTTACTAATCGGCTTTGGCCATCGGCGTGCAACTATATTTGCACGCCACCGG
This sequence comes from Myopa testacea, assembly GCA_949629155.1. Lineage (NCBI taxonomy): Eukaryota > Metazoa > Arthropoda > Insecta > Diptera > Conopidae > Myopa > Myopa testacea. The sequence continues at coordinate 36,195,186 of OX451347.1, read as the reverse complement.
TAGGAAAATCCCTTAAACAGGAGATTAACCTAACCAGCATTTTGGTTCGATAAATTAAGGCCTTCCGCCGGGAAGCACTTGAGCTTCCAAGCCCTTACCTGAGACCTTCCGCAGGGAAGCACTTTCGCTTTCCCTTATATAAATTGAGGCCTTCCGCCGGGAAGCACTTGAGCTTCCAAGCCCTTACTGTAGGCCTTCCGTAGAGAAACACGCTGGTTAAAAACTCCTGTTTAAGTGATTTTATGTAGGGAAACTGTACAGCCATCTGCTGCGTGGCACTCTGCCCTTAGATTTGAGTAGGCAAAAACCACATTGTGTACGTATAGTAAGGTATAACAATTGTTAATTAGATATAAGGATAAAACCAATACAACCAATCCACCGAGCTGAACTCTGCAAAGAGTCAGTGCTAGACTGTGAAAACAGTCGTTCGAAATTCGTGTGGCCGTTGAATAACTTGGAGGGTTACGAGACCCCTTTAAGCGAACCCTGGACAGACTGAGCTTCATCCAGGCTGGAAAACAAAAACTCGTTACAGGGTGGATCACCAGCAGACTGGGTGCACTTTCCGCGAGTGCACCAAATAATCGGCAGTTTTGCCGTTCATAATGTCGTCGTGGAGGAGTCGGTGGTTGAGAGAGGTGAGTGCCATAAAACATTTGGACAAAATCTACTTTTATTATAATACATTTCATTCATTCATTATTTTATTGATTTTACTTTTTACACAGATCCGCCACCACTGATCCATTCGTTGAGAATGAATGGATCAGTGGAGAAGAATGAGATTGTTATGACGTTCATAATGTCGTCGTGGAGGAGTCGGTGGTTAAGAGAGGTGAGTGCCATAAAACATTTGGACAAAATCTAATTTTATTATAATACATTTCATTCATTCATTATTTTATTGATTTTACTTTTTACACAGATCCGCCACCACTGATCCATTCGTTGCCATCACCATTGCCACGTATGTCACCAACGCCATTGCCACGTCCGCTCCCGTCGACATTATCACGTCCATAGTCGTCCTCCCAGTTATTGTATCCATCGTCATCTCCGTTGTCTCGTCCATCGTCATCCATCGTCGTCCATCTCCGCTACCAGGATCATCAATGCCGTCCTCTCCACTGCTCCCTCCGTCATCGCCGCGATCATCACCTGCAAATAAACATTGACAGGATGCTGAAATATTGCGACGATGCAGATAAAGAATTGAAGAAAGGAATGGAGGCTCAGCAACAGATTGGAATGAGATTGTTAGAGTTAGAGGAAAAAAAGTTCCAGATTAAGACACAAATGATGGCAGATTATAAAAATATGTCTGCCTGCATTACTGATTTTATCAAGTCACAAAAATAAAAACAATAATAAAAATAAACCATGCTTTTTCTTACTTAAATAGGAGCAGAGTGCGCTTCGAACTATTTCTGCTTTTGCTCTAACACGAGAAAAGTCCGATGTGGTGCTTGGGTATTGCCCCCCCCCCCCCCCCTCTCAATTCTCCACTGTGCTTTTGACCACTGAGGTACTACACCATCGCCCTCATCCACAAGGAAGTTGTGGAGCACACAGCACGCCTTTATGACAGCATTGGCGTTTCTAATTTTGTTGTCCACGCCTTTGCCAATGCGACGGAATCTATGATTTTTTGAAATCTTAATAAAGGAAAGTTAAACGCAAATTATTCGTACGATACCTGGCTTTAATGTGACCGAAGGCATTTTCCACTACTCTGCGGACTGTTGATAAGTTGTAGTTGAATGCGCGGCGTTCCACACTATTTTCCAAGCTGAAAGGGTAACGCTTCATCAAGGTGGGCGACAAACGGAAGGCTGAGTCGCCAATTATGAACACGCCCACATTGACCCCATTCAGCACTTCAGTTTTCTCCATCAGAATAGAGGAATTTTGGAGTTCACGTTTCAGTGCCGATTTCTCAAATATCTGCGAATCGTTGCATCTACCTGGGCTGCCGACATTTATATATAAAAATTTGTATCTGTAAAAGGATAAATAAAATGTGGGTTTATATTGCAACATTAATGTATGTATATTGTGTATATGTGCATACGATACCTTGCATCCACGCTAAGAGAACTGTGGAATACCACACTTTATAATTATAGTAGTCCACTGCATCCTCTTTTTTAGGGTGAACCTCTATGTGGCAACCATCTGCAAGGAATAACTATATTGAGCAGTGAATACTTTTAACATTACTAATATAAACATACCAACAGCACCCAGACACTGTGGGAAGCCTATTCGAGCAAACCCATTAACACATTCATCGACTTTTCCAGAAGTGAATGGCAAACTATTTAGGTAAAGTGGGAAAAGTACTTTCCACACCTCCATTATAAAATCCAGGAAAATATTGCAAACTGTGCATTTTGCTACGCCGAAAGTACTTCCAATAGTTCGATATTCCGCTGATGAGCCGAGAGTGTAGAATGCTGTAGCAACACGCTTTTCCAGCGATATAGTTTAATTAGCTAGCTATAATTAGGAATCTTAAGTTTGACCACAATAAATTATTACTGTGTAATATTTACCACAATCCACAAGGTCCTATTTATAGACATCAGCGCTATTCGCAGAGCCTTCAACTCGGCATACTTCTTATGTAAATTAAAGTAAGTCTGATTTACGATGTACGACTTTTCGCTTTCCAAATTCTGTAAACTTGCGAATTTCGTCACCAAACCAAAATACATTTCAACAATTTTGAATATTATTATTATTTTATTCATTTTATTATAAATTAAAGCGATGCACAATTTTAAAAATAGCTGCGTAAATATACAAACACAAAACAACAGCTGTTTATTTCTTCTTTTCGGTTTGACAGCCCGGACCGGATTATGTATGGAAACACTTGATCAGCTGATCGTCTTTCGAACACCTTAACCGGATTAAATATTTTTATGGAAACAGGCCATAACATTCTTTTTAAATTAGGTTCCTATGTCAAACATTTTTTAAGAAAATTAATGCCAAAGTTAAAATTTGGAATAAAAATTCCGAAAATAAATTTTTGATCGCATTTTTTTTTAAAATTACGGTATTAAGTATAAATATTTGTCCGACCATAAAATTCTCTAATCAATTCTAGAGAAAATGCTTTAAACCCGAAGGATCAATTTTTTGTAGTTACCGAGAAAATTGAAAATTACGAACTAAACTCCTTGCGCATAGCGTTCTTCTTCCATATTTTTGCACCAGTAATAAAACACAAGTAGCCAAAAAATTGGTATTTGAAACGAAAGTATGCTTCGTAATTTTCACTTTTCTACTACAAAACATAGATCCTTCGGGTTTGAAGCACTTCCTCTAGAATTGATTAGAGAGTTTTATGGTCGGAATTTTTATTTCAAATTTTAACTTTGGTATTAATTTTCTCAAAAACTGTTTCACGTAGAAACCTAATTTAAAAAGGATATTAAGAAGCAGATATTTGGCTTTGAAAATCAGCAAGCAAAAGTTATCTAGGTCTAATCATTATTTTTTTTCGATGTTAAGTCGGATATTTAGGGCCTCATTCAGAGAGTCACGACGACGACGTTATCGGGTGACAGTCTTTGTGGTTTTCGTCGACTTTGACATTTTCTAATGTTTTTGTTTTTGTAATCGACGAAAAGCACAAAGAGAGTCACCCGATAACGTCGTCGTCGTAACTCTCTGAATACGGCCCTTATATAATGGCCCCTCCCATCTAAACGGAGGGAAATTGAACCCCACCCCCTCCCATACGATTTTTTCTTGTCTCGATCCAACCTACACGCCCTAGTCTTTTGTCCCTTCTTATGCGAAACGCCCTGTATAATAATTTTTATGTTCGAAAATTTTTTAAGAATATAAAAAAACGTTAGTTGCTTGAAATTTAGGTCTACGTAAGGATACATTCTTCTACTATCATTTACACACAACCGCACGAAAATATCATCATCCCTATTTTCCCCCCACTGTGCGTCGGCAGAACAGTGGAACGAATCTCAAAGAGGCAACAACGAGTGCGCTCCCCGCCGCGACGGTTAATAAATTAAAACGTTAATCCAGAAAATCTCAGTCTAAGTTTCTATTGTAATAAATAAATAAATAACCATTAAGCAATAAATAGACTATACATAAAATAAAAGAGGAGCTTTTATTGATTCCACAAGCCATTATTTAAATTCGAAGTAAACATAATTTGAAAAAGGCCTTTAGCTAATACATATATAGGTTGTATCACAGAATAAATAGTATACAGAAGTTGCATCTCGTACAAAGCAAATTTTGTTCTAGGGTTCCAATATTGGCACCCTATCATCGTTTTTCTCTCGGCTATTCACATATACTCGACAACACTCGTCGTTTTTTCACACCGACATTAGCGATCGTTCCTATAAAGAGCAGTCAGTCGACGTGCAGACATCAAGCAAGTGAGGTCGTACCACGCTGTTTTATGAATGCATTGCGAAAAATGTTTAACAAGGAATGGGAGAATCACTTTTTGTTTTTTGAAAATAATTTAGGCGAAACAACATGTCTGATTTGTTGATCAATATTGACTACAATATCATTCCCATTAATGTTTATGGTTATTTTTCCTTTTTTTTATTGGTGCGCCGCCTGTGCTTCAATCTTTTCAGTGTACCTCAGAAAGTTATTTCTTTCGCAAAACAAGCTCTCTCGAAACTTCACACGTTGTTTGATCATCCCCTCAGCTCTCTGTCCGTTCCATAAGATGGAGTTAATAAAAAAAAGAATTGCTTGGGATTTGAACCAGTACGAAAAAAATTATATTATTCTGCTTATGAATGAAATGGCGATTAGAAGGGAATTGCAATACAATTCCAAACTAGATTTAGTGGATGGGTTTGAGGAAAATGGGGTTGAAAAATGGACTTCCAAAAATGGACTTTCTGCCAACATACTAAAAAAGATCATTTTACGAAATTTAACGAAATTTAACATTTTTGAACAGTTTTGGCATCATAGTTAAAGTGGTAACTTGTGACCAAGGGTCCCCTAACAGGAAATGGCAGATATATACTTTCGAAATACCCTATTTTGTGTATAATGACAGTAAAATTTTCTTTCAAAATGAAATACCGCCGCTGTAGATCCAAAGTGCCGGCAATATTTAATTTTTCTCTCTAGTAATTTTTTACTAGAGCACTACAATTAACCAGTAACTCCTGTTAATGCTGCGCATACCTATGCAATATAAAATATACAGAAATCTAAAGCTTGAAACAAAATTTTGTCAACACCACGTGAATTCACGACGCAGTCAACGAGTAGTGGTGTGAGGGAGTGTGTGAGGGAGCTGTCGCGATATCAGCATTGCATTCACTCACACGTGTAGCTGCGAAACCAAAGGCTTTGCTGCCGTTTGTTTTCATTCTCTTTGTTTGATTCGCAGCAGCGGCTGCAGCCAGCGTCGTAGTTCTCTTTCACCTTAAATCCGTTCACGATCTCATGTTGTTTTCAACGAGTTGCCTGCGTTGAAATCTCTTTATAATATATACTCGTTGACGCAGTCTAGCAAAACAAATATACACACATAAACGTTTTATGCTTGCTCTCTCGTTGCTTCTCTTTGTTCGTGATTGCTTCTCTCTGTTCACCTTTGCTCTCTCGTATTTTGATCTCCCCTCAGTTGTTCCGACCGCACCATAAAGTGAAAAGGTATCGCAGGCCGAGATGCAACTTCTGTATACTATTTATTCTGTGGTTGTATTTGTTAAGTGACGGTAAGAGAACAGCCGATTCGCCGCCGCACCTCTTCTAGTTTAAATAATTGGATAAATTGAAGCTGTCAAGAACAATAATGTGATCCGTTTCATTTCATTTCGTATATTTTATTTATAAGTACCACAAGATTACTTTTATAGTACAAAGATAAGATAAGCATGATTAAATACAGATAATAATATACATAACTAAAAATAATATTACTTACAATTTTAAGTTTACGAGTAGTTGTATTATTTGACCTCTATTTGATATTTAACATTTTGTAGATACACTAGTTAGTTGCGTATGATCAGTGTCATAAATATTGTCTGAAGACGGACACCGGCGGTTATCCGAAATATTGTAAGAACAATACAAAAACTTTACTAATAAAACATGAAAAACCAGGAGTTTAATGGTTTTTATATATAAACCAAATTAAAATTGGTTAAATATATAACCAAATTATATTAAATATAAATTATAATTTCGAGTGGGCCTAGTAACGAGATGTCACTATTATCGTAACCACGTCTTAGATCATCAAGAACCTTTGCAGTGTAGCATTCGTGACCACATCGATGGCCAGACTGTGGTGGAGATAAAAGTTGATTACGCAGCAAATGTTCAAATATTTAAATAGGCACTTTAACAAGGATGGCAGAATACTAATAGGTCTTTGGAAAAAATCCTTAAAAAGACAGGGGTTCGTTTTTTTGGAATAGGGATAATATTGGAATGTGAAACAATACTTAATACCATACGTTAGAAGACTTCTTATATGTGGCCAAATTAATTTAATAAATATGTTGGTATTAGGTCATTAAGTATGAAATGTTCGATTTTCATAAGAGCTGAGTTTGGGAGTTGATATCTCTGACACTTGTCAGAGAATAGTTTCAAACTCAGTGCCAACCGTGCCAATCGTAGTTCCTTTTTGAATATTCTCATATAGAGTAACTTTCATAAGCCAATGGAAAGGTAAAAAATGCGGGTAATTTTCAAATATGAGTTTCGTCGCGGAACCAATGCATCGCAGACAGTTCGTATCATCAATGAAGTGTTTGGAGAAGGTGTAGCTAATCATCGGACCTTACGTCGTTGGTTTGATAAGTTTCGTTGGTGGGGATTTTAGCCTTGCAAGTGAACCATGTGGAAGACCGGCGAGTAAGTTGAATAATGATAACCTGAAAGCTGTAGTGGAAGCAGATACGTCTCAAACTAGGCGCGAACTAGCACCAGGGTTTAATGTTTCTATTCCAAAAACTTTGGATCATTTAAAACAAATTGGTAAGGTCAAAAAGCTGGATCGATGGGTTTCCTATGAGTTAAACAAGCGACAAAAAAGAAATCGTTTCGAAGCTTGCCTTTCTTTACTGTTACAGTATAAAATCGAACCTTTTCTATACCGCATTGTAACGGTTGATGAAAAATGGATCTTATTCAACCGTCGAAAAGGTTCGGCACAATGGTTGGATAAAAACGAGGTTCCGAAATAGAGCTCTAAACCAAACCTTCATCAGAAAAAGCTTATGGTATCTGTTTGGTGGTCCAGCGCCGGAATTATCCACTACAGCTTTCTGAGACCTGGTAAAACCATAACAGCAGATGTTTATTGCAATCAGTTGGACGTGATGATGAGAGAGCTTTCCATTAAGCAGCCTAGATTGATCAATAGAGATAGATTGGTTCACTCCTATTACAAGACAACGCGCGACCACATGTCGCTCGAATAACGCTACTCAAATAACAGGAGCTACTCTTGGTAAGTCTCTGTCACCCACCGTATTCAGCAGACCTTGCACAAATGGACAAATTTCAGGCATTGGACCAGTTCTTACAAGGAAAATCCTTCAGTTCTCAAGAAGCAGCGATTTTTACATATAAAAATCTAAAAATCAAATAAATATTGTACAAATATAAAAATAAATATAAATATAAATAGATACAAACAAATACTGCATATTTAAATAAATAAAATAAATGAATTAAATAATACATGCTATGATACACACTTCACTACTACCGAATTCTATAAGAGAGCTTGTTCGACCTTCTAATCTTGGAAAGACTGAGTACTTGAAGCAGTTATTATATTAAGCTCAATAAAGATATTCAATTTGTAATAAGCAAAGATGATCCAATTGATAGTGGACGTTATAGAAAGGGATTTGATATATACATTCACCTATAATATGATTACGTTCCATTATATTCATATTAGTATGTTAATTTTTAACTGAAAACATTGATATACCTGATCTCATAGCTGATCAAGAGCTGCTCATCTTATTCTTATTCTTTCTTATTGAAAGCTAATCAAACTGATAAAAAATTAGATCAAACTAATCGAAACCTGATCAACCTAATCAACCTGAGAATCTACCTACATTAAAGAATCTACAAAAGTGCGAAATGGATGAAAAAAGCACTCAAGGATTGGTTGTATTCAAGAAAAAATTTAATAGTTTAAAATTTCGTGACGCTGATATGGAGAAAAGATTAGAAAAAACATTTGCGCCATAACAAAACCTCTAAAAGAACTAGTAAAGCACTAATACAAATTATAATAAGGATGAGACTACTAAACCAAAAACAAGTACTCCAGCTAAAGCCCGATAAGTCGATTTTTCACACGAAACTCTTATCAATAGTAATGACGACGATAACTTTTTCTCTGGAAGATGCAGAAGTCAAGAACAAATCAACCCAAACAAAATTATTCTCTAAACTTGATACTACAAGAGATTATCAGAAATCTACTGAATCAATGCTCTAATCCGAATTGGAACAGCAGAATGAATTGGATACTACGATGCATATGGACCATACAAAGGATCGAATGGTAAATGACGAATCTGAAATAGCGCTTTCACATTACGTGATGAAAAAATAATAATATCCTATAATAGGATATTATAATCCAGGAAAACTTTACACCTGGATTGCTCCAGTTATTAGTTCGCAAAGCAGACGAGCTGACAAAATTATTTTACATAAATACTTAAGCTTACAAACATAATTTTAATAGAAATAAACAAGTAACAGGAACTAAGGGCTTTAAAATACAACCATATTATAAAGCCATTATTCAGAGACATATCAACGGTGACTAACTTGTAAAAATCACTTTATTGTCATCACAATGATGTTATTAATGTTTCGAACTCAAATGTTTGTTTGATGATAACATTTCGATATTTGTGATTGTTATAGGTGGCAGATTTTCTTTGAGCCATACTGTAACATCTACACACCTAATTCATAGACACATACACGACTGAATCTGAACTGTGATCAATCAACCTGAACAACCAGATGAACCCATCAACCTGATCAACCAGATCAACCGATCAACCGATCAACCTGATCAACCGATCAACCTCATCAACCAGACCAATTGTCATACACTCCAGTTTTAACACATAAAATTCCAATAACGGTGAATCGCCACCAATTAACCAAAAACAGTAACGAATTCCACAGACACATAGAGAAGAAGTGAATAGACAAATTCATAAATTCCAAGAGGAGGATTTGATATCTGCAAGTGGATCTTCATGGTATCTGCAAGTGTATCTTCAAGTAGTGTATCTCTCCACTACTTTTAGTTCCAAAAAAATTGGAAAAAAGAAATGGCGATTAGTAATAGATTATAGAAAAGTAAATGGAGCCACAATCAAACATGTTTTTCCACTGCCTATGTAAGATAGATGTGATATTGAATCAGATAGGCAGTAGTAAATATTTCTCGACAGTAGACGTGGTCAGTGGGTTCAAAAGGCCTTGAAGTTCAGCTTCAGGACATTTTGAGTTTAACCGAATGCCTTTCGACTTAACAGGCGCCCAGCGACGTTTCAACGTCTTATGAATCTTATTCTAACAGAACTATATGTTTATTACTTTTTTTTGTAAAAGAATATACACATATAACGGCTTCTTACTTCGATGTTTTACAACTCTTATTTTGCAGTTATGTAAAAAACCTTATAGTATACAATGTGTTTCCTAAAGTTGGTTGGGTAAAAATAACCCCAAAAGAAGAATGTGTAAAATGTTTATTAAAATTACAATTTAAACTATGTGTATTTAATGAAATAGAGCATCTTTTTTTACAAACATTTATTTTTTTATGTTGGAAGGTCAGGAAGAGCTTCTTCCCCGGCTAGTCAGTGTTGGTTGGTGATTTCTCTTGTTCTGTTGTCTTATCTTCCTGCCGCCGCGTCATTTAGGTAGGTGATTGTGAGGACATTAATGTGGTTGGTTGTTGTGATCTCCTATGATCCGGCATTGAGGCTTCGAATATTTTTATAAATATTTAGATATTCATTTGTTTGAACGAATCACAAAACAAAGGACCAATCCTTGGATCGCAAAAACCGGCTGCGCCAAATGTTATGTCCTAGATCCTTTGACCAGAAGGACCATGGAAAATATTATGTCACAAATCCCACTACAAGAAGGACCACGAACAATGGCGGGAGAAAAGGATTTTTGCTGTTGATCCTCCGACGTGAAGGACCACGGACAATGGTACCACAGGCAAGGAGGTGTCGAAATTGTGGACTTTTATAGAGATCCGGCGGGTCTGCTGCAATTGGAGCTGTTTGTACCAATTCTAGATAAACTTGTTTTTCACTGCATCTTAGGATCGGATTGTTAATCAACTATACTTCTTCAATCCAAAATATATATAAACCCATCTTTTTCAAGAAGTTAGTAAATGGTAAAAGAATGACTTCATTATCAGTGACAACTTTGAACCGAAATTTAGTGATTTCAAGAAATATATGATATGAGATGTTTCGTACAATCCAACGACTACAATCAACGGTATAAGTAATGCCGGCATTACGCAACTAGTAAATACTTTAATGAAAGATTTAGATTTGGATTACTAATAAATTATAGAAAAGTAAATGAATCCACAATTAAAGAAGTTTTTTCACTGCCTAGGATAGATGAGATATTGGATCATTGGGCAGTAATAGATTTTTTCGACTGTAGACTTTTCCGGTGGGTACCACCAAGTACTTCAAGAACTTCAGGAAACGGATTGTTTCGTTTACCTAGGCGACATAGTCCCAACAAACAAATATGTGCAAACAATCTGGGGCAACATGAAGAAAGATTAGTCAGAGTTTTCGAGGTCATGAGGGAAAATAATTTAAAATTAAACGTTCGCAATTGCCAATTTATACGACGAGAGGGCGTATATTTAGGGTACAAGTGTTCAGAACAGAGAGCTCTTCGAGATCCTAGCAAAGTGGAGTGCTTTAAGAACATTCCATCTCCTGAAAATAAAATAGAGGTACAAGCCTTTCTAGGTTTTGAAGATAAATTATTATAGAAAATTCATAGAATTTAGTCTATGATGTATTTTTCGATATGATGATGGATGACGATTTTCCGTCATCCCGTGTCAAATTTGGTTTGGAGACAAACCGGTTTCAGCGTTGTGCCATCTTCAGTGTCTTTCTTCGTTCTGTCTGTTTCATTGTTGTTCTCTCGTATTTATTTAGATTTTGTGGTGCTTGTAATTAGTCCGGTAATTAGTTTTCAGGTATGTACATATACGTCAGGTAGCAAGCGGTTGTTAGGTATGGCAGGTAACTCTGGTATCTGGGTTCAATTAGTTTTTTGTATTTTTTGATTTCTACTAATTGGGTTTTCCGTGATTCCAGTATACGTGTTTATTGCACCATCGTCTTTATGGTGTCTTGGCAGGTAGAAGTCAGTAATTCTTTGTTTATGGGTTTTTGTAGTTTGATCTTGTGTATTTTCTACGCCAGATACGTCGATGACATAATATACATTCTAACGGCAAACAACGAAGAACAAATATTAGAATGCCTAATCAAACAACACAAAACATAAAATGGAAACGGAACACAAATTTACAATGGAAACGGAAAAGGACGGGAAAATAAATTATCTTGATCTTACAATTAGCATAAACAAGAACGCCAATAAACTCGACTACGAAATATACAGGAAACCTACAGCCACAATAATACACAACACATCAAACCACCCACAACACAAGATCGCCGCAATTAGACAATTATTAACTAGACTAGAACAAACACCTCTAACAAACGAAACATACAAGAAAGAGCTGCACACACGCGTTACTGTGCTTTTCGTCGTTTTTTATATATATATGCTGTGTGCTTTTCGTCGTTTTTTATATATATTTGACGATATATACAAATAAAATAAGAAAAGCATTAAACAAAACCCGTAAAAATCGATAATGCCTTTATTCATTATGATGCTGATAATTTGCACCTTATATCCCTCTAGCGTATTTTTTGTTCATTCAATTTCAATGAAACATAGCGGACTTGTAGGTATTTTGCTGCTCTACTGCACAATAATATTATTATTTATGGGGGGTAACGCACCACTTAGTTCCTGCTTCCTAAGCCAATGGGAGCCCAAGTGCTCCATCCTTCTGGCGTTTCACGGCCGTTTTCACAGAAGCGGCAGCCGTCTGCTGTTTTAATACCTAATACTGCACAATAAAGGAGTGGAGACGAAATCTTATCTGCATTAAAAACTATCAACTATTACGTTGCGGAAATAAACATTGTTTATCAACATATTTTGCTAAGCACAAAAAAAAATCTAATCTAAAGAAATTAATTTGATCCCGAATAATTAGCGAGTTAGCCCACTTATAATTGAAAGTCTACTATGTCTCCTAAATTATTAAAGGTATGCGAATAGGATGGGTACCGTTATAAAGAAATTTGAAATACCTTTTATTTATGTGAAATAAAATTCACATAATCACGTATCTAATCGAAAATGTTGTTGCTGAGAGTTTTCGTGTGTATACGAAGACGATCTGGTTGATTGAGTGAAAGGAGAAGAATTTGTTGAAATCATAGATGTACAGTCAATTTAAATTTTATATTGTTTTATATTAAACAATTTTATATTAGAAAAGGGGAAAAGTTGAATTTTGGGAATCAGTCCACTTTTGTTGGGCTTAATTTCACCGTTGTGGAGCTACTCCAATTTCGTTGTTGTTTTCGCTTTTCACGCAGTTTACATGAACAATAACAGCTTTTTTGTTCTGGTACAGTTATCGAAAACTTAAAATCGAAATCGTAGCCTTTCGAAAATTTAAATTCTAATCACTATAACTGCTAAAGTATTAAATATATATAGCTTATAAATAAAAGCTAAGCTATAAATATATAGTAAAATAAAATTTTGTCAAAAAACTATTACTTTTGGAGAAAAATTACTTTTTATAATTTTAGTACTTTTTTCCCATTTATAAACTCCTTTCTAATAGCATGTTCAGAGTGGCACTCAATTACACCATTTACGGTTTTTTCGTATTTCAGTGCTAAATGATGCGTAAATTATTTAATTTAGCCGTACTAACATTGTCAAAACAATTTATGTAATTTAATCTCCAAAGATTATGATGATATGTCTAAAAGCATTCTCTACGACCCTTCTGGCTTTAGGGAATTTGTAATTAAATACATTTTATTCTTCCGTTTTTTCGAGAGAAAAAGGGTAAGGCTTCGTCAAATTGGGTGAGAAACGAAAAGCCGAATCGGCAATGATATGCACTGACACCGAAAATCTGCCTGCTCATTTCTACCATGAGAGGAGAGTGTAGAAAATGCTGCTTTAGTGCTACTATAACGCCCAGGGCTACCAACATTTATATAAATAAATCTATATTTGAAAAAATTTAATTAAAAGTTATTTTGATTTTGGCATAGCGCATCTGGCCATATACCTGTAGTCCACCAATGACAAAAGAACAGTCGAGTACTAGCCCTTGTAATGCCTGACCGAGGTTGAATTTCGATATGAAAACCATCGGCAAATTCTATACAGATTAACAATTCTTCGGAAAAAAAACAGAGGCTGTACCTAAAGCACCTATGCGAGGTGGAAGACCTAAAGTTTCGAACCCATTTACTAATTCACATAACTTATTTCTTGTAAGCGCGAAATTTGGAAAATATAGACGTCCCAGTACGATCCATATTAGCTGGCAAAACAGTATTAATATTTCTGTCGATTTGCCAACCCCGAAAATGTGGCTTATCGTCCTATATTCTGACATGGATCTCAACGCATACAGTGAAAGGAACTATATAGCGTGATTTTATTTAAATTAGGGTAACAATTTTACGTCAGGTCACCTGGAAAAGTATAGCGCTGGAAAGATAACGCAAAGCCAAAAGTCAAAATTTTATATTTTTTATATATTATATATATTTGGTTAGGTTATATATTGTATATAGGTTATATTTGGTTGGTTAGGTTAGGTTGGTTTGGCTGTCCCTAAAGACGCACTTAGACCGCTAGGGTCAATTGTGATGCCATTTGCATCTCACTCCTAAAATTTTAGCTCAGCCACCTTCAAATAGGCTCCCATGTGGGTTTGCTTTCTTCGGGCCAGAGCTGGACAGCTGCACAAGAGATGCGTTACCGTCTCTTCCTCCTCCTCAGCTCCTGCAAAACTCATTTGCAAAAATTCCTATGCGTTTTGCGTGAGCCCTAAAAAAGCATTGACCTGTTATGACTCCAATCACCCGCCGAGTGTTCACCCTGCTCAGCGAAAGGAGTCTTACATGCCGCCAACTTCTCCCACCTTTTATTAGCCTCTTTTAAGGCGTATGATTTCGTGGTTTGCTTACAGGTAGCAAGTGGCATACCTATCCATGAGTCATCCACTCGGCAGTTCCCTAGAATGTTATTGTGTCCTGGAACCCAGCACAATTTTATGGAAAACTGCTTTGCCATCTCATTTAGAGATTGGTGGCAGCTTTTTACCACAATGGAAGTGGTGAAGGTTGCATCCAGGGCTTTTATCGCTGCCTGGATGCCTATACAAGTACAGATATCCCTATTGTATGTCTGATTGTCCTTCAGCCTTCAGGTGGGGAAGTTCACAGAAACCCCCCCCAATAACCTTGCCCTGCATTTTCGATCCTTCGCTGCCTGGCAGTGTCCTACTCCTCTCTGGCCGATATTTCCGACCCAAATTTTTTCGATGGAAGAAGAACTGGGATGGTGTAGTCGAGGTTTTCGAAAGAGGATGGTAAACCTTCAAAGGTGCCCAACCTTTCATTTGGTCCATTTATTTACGTCGTTCAGCCTTACAGTCGTACACCTACATAGCTATTGGCCTTCTCATGATGTCCACTGGAGGAAGATGCAATAATACTTCCAGAACCGCGGTCGGTGTTCACTTCAGAGTTCCTCCGATACACAAACATGCCGACCTTTGGACTTTCTCCAGCAGCTTGCAGTTTGTTATCTTCTTGAGGGCTGGCCTTGACCAGATGGCCACCCCCATACAGCAGTATGGGCCTGACTACGGCCACGTATAACCAGTGCGTTATTGTTAAATTGAGACCCCATTTGTTTCCAATGACCTTTCTACAAGTGTAGAGACCCACCATGGCTATATTCACCCTCTCAGTGATATTTGTTTTCCAGCTAAGTTTCCTGTCCAGGATCAGACCGAGGAAATTTGTCTTGTCTTGGCTGAGTCTGACGCCACCCATCCTTATCTGATAACATGTGGGTGTTTATCTGAAGCCAGTTCTCTTTCTAGGATCTTTAGTAGCCCACCGACCACTATATACCACAGTATGGGAGATAGGACCCCAACTTGTGGAGTACCCCTCCATACCATTCTTTCGACCCGTGCATCCCCAAGTCTTGCCTCAATTATCCTTCCTTTAAGCAGCTTTAAACGTGTTGAGCAGAGGATATGTTCACTAGGTATTTTCTTCTTATGTGCAATTCAAGAATCCTCTCCAAAGCCTTCAGCAGAAAGGATGACTTTGGAGACCTTGGCCTTCAGTATAAACACCACTGCACTACTTCTCCACCTCAAAGGAATGTAGCCAGTTAGTAGGTATTCGTTAAAGATCATCACCAACCAGGATATGTCCTGGGCATGGTGCAGCTCAGCCGGGGATATCCCGTATGGTCGCGAAGATTTGAAAGGTTTGAAGCTGCTTATAGCCCAGGCTATTGTGCTATCTGTTATCAGATATTCCAGGTCCCGAAGGGAAGAACAGGGAATATCATAGTCAAAACCAGTGGTACGACTATTTCCCGGAAGGTGCGTGTCAACCAGAATCTCCAGAGATTCAATTCTTGACATAGTTCAGGAGCCATCCCCCTTCCTTGATGAGCTAATGTTAGCTGGAGGATAAAATCCTTCTCAGTCGACAGGCTACCGAGATACTTATGGGAAAACCTTGCTTCCACAAGAGGTTTTCATGAGTTTCTCTTTGCCGTACGTAGTTCCTTCTTATAGCCGCTTAAGGCTGCCTTATATTCATTCCAGAGATGGGCTTTTTTTGAGGCCATGGCCTTATTAAATAAACGCCTGCATCTCTTCCGCATCTCCATAAGGTTAGGGTTCCACCAATGGTGGCTTCCTTTTTCTTCTAGGATTCCGAAGGCGACATGCTGTCTCCCAAAGACCTATTTAGAGCATTTGAGAAGCGATCAACATTGCTGGCGGGTTCTTTCCTGCTTATAATGACCTCCGGAATGTTAAGCAATAAAGCTGTAACCTCAGTCCTGTATCAAGTCCAGATGGTTTTCCTAATGTTTCTAGTCTGAAAACAAAACCTAATCTTGTCTCTAAGTCGGAAAGCATTCCGTCGTGCCGTCCGCCAGCCTGCCTCTTTCTCAAGGAACCGGACCAGGTGGGTTGGTTGTCAGTTTTGAACTCAGACGGTCCCTGGATTCGCTCTGGTTAGATGTGCTGATGTTCGATTTTGCCACCACATTGCCTTGGCCACTTACTTCAGTGGTTACAGCTGCAGCAGGGTTGAGTTTAGCCTGATTTTTAAGAGTTTCGGCCTCTCGTTTTGTTATTGGTTTTTTGTTTAATTCTTGTTATTCCCACAAGTTGTGGAGAAGGGGTTGTCCGCCTGTGCAGAGATCCGCAGTACACAGGTAAGGCTATATAATCCAGAGGGCTCCAAGTATCCGGATTCTCCATTCAAGACTGGGCTATTTTTGAATTGGGCCTCCAGCTTGGCTGATAATCGGCACGCGTCGTGCACGACTCCTTGATCCAGCCTAGTTCGAGGTTCTTGGTTCATCTCCGTCCTTGTGACCATGTGACCTCATAGACAGCGCTCGGAATACGCCCAGTACCCACACATACATGCATACATTTGCTGTATACATGCACGTATGTGCCCAAGCCGTACACAGCTCACTATACACCGCCTTGTCAGTCCAGGCAACAAGGCAGGAGACTTAAGCCCCTCCACCACGAAACGTCACCACCAAAGGAAGGGTATATTTGGTACGTGTACGTAAAACTGACCTTCCTTTTCCGTTACATAACACCCTTGTAATATCGTACATACGACGCTAGTGTATGCATATATATATAATTCGTGCTATACATAGAAGTACCGCAAAACCGCCCGAACGTACAAGTATATAGGGAAACTTTCCCGCGCTGTACCTGTACCTCGAAGCCCATTGTAGGTGTGCATGTACAATGTACATTGTACATACATTTGAGGATGATCAAGTTCGATGAATGGGTGAAAATTTAAGTACAAAGAAAGAATACCTACATCTACTCAATCACCAAAGCGAAGAAAACAGTAAGTTCGTGTAAAATTTAAAGACAATGTCCGTCCCGCAGCTAAAATATCTTATTAGTATTGCATAGTATAATTATTATGTTTAATTTTAAGATTTAATACGTATAATTATTATGTTTAATTTTAAGATTCAATACGTATAATTATTATCTTAATTTTAAGTTTGAGTTGGAGTTAAGTTAGTACAGCGAAAACAGCAAAGGAAATGTGGTATTCGTGTGGCGACGAATGACATAATTATCGCACTTAAATTCATTTCACCTAGCTAATCGTGTAGCGTATCCCGGTGAGCTCCTCGGGGGTATCGCGCGAAGCAAATAACCAATAAACCAGACAGTTTATTGTTACCACCCTCAGTAGCACGTAATGGGTTGAGAACCACGCCCAGAAACCCAGAGAGAGAGAGAGAAACCCAGAGAGATGAGCTACAGAAAAAAGTACTAAAAATTTTAAATTGCGCTTTTTTCGAGAACTAAAAGCTTTTCGGTAAAATATCATATTACATAAATTGAAGACACTCTAAGTACCGTTAGAACGGCACCCATACCAACCGGATATCTGCTAAAGTTTAGAAGATATGGGCAGTTAAATTTCAAATTTCAAACGGCTATAAAACCGACACCGGAAGTAGCCACCCCCTTTTTGAAATTATTTTTGTGGTCAGCACCAAAAACAACAACAAGAGCAAAAACAACAAGATTGAGCATGTTGTACAGCGCCCGATATATGCCTCGGTATCTCTTATAGTTTAGGATCTAAAGAACAGTAATTTTAAAAGTTTAAGGATCTATAACTCTGAAATGAGAGCAGAGCGAATGAAAACTTTCCCTATTGGTAGATTCCCCTAAGAACCAACAACAACAAAAAAAAAGAACAACAAAATCGGATTGTTTGGTAACTGTATATATTTCACTAAATCTTGTGTAAACTGCATTAAATGCTAATTTGAAAACTATGTACACGGAGTCCTACAGTAAATGAGATTTTCGTTATTAGTTTTTAATTTCAAGATATCCTGTCTTCGCCGAAATTTGTAATGCCTTAAATGAAGGATTTTAGTTTCTTAAACTTAGTGCCTGCATGGATAGCACATATAGTAACGAAACTGTTAATCGAGTTAATAAGTTTTTTAATTAAGTAAATGTCGATGTGATAAATGTGCTTTAGTTACTGCATAGTATAGTGGCTCTAATTGACTAGTTATTCCACAAATCGTTGATTTAGAAATAAGTATAGATAAATAAGAAAACAGAATCAGTAAAATATAGTGCAGTATAGCACAAATAAAAAAATTGGGTTTGGATTAGGGAAAAGTGACACTTCATATTTTATTGTGTACATATACAAGATTAATTTGTCTAGATGTTATATTTAATAGTCTCGTTAAAGATAGACATTTAGTGCCTCATTTCTTGATAACGAACGAAACGCTTGTTCTGCGTTATGCTTTGTTTTTCTCACTATTGTTACTTTCTACATTAGGAAAGCAAATACACAAGTACGATGTTTCGTCTGGGAATAGATGTACGACGGCATATATAGTGTTTGGTAAGGAAACGCCAATCGTGTTTTTGTTTTTTTCTGTTGTTGTAGAATGTGGAGCAGACCCCAAAAACAAAAAAATCTTCCCCCGGCCCCCTCTGGTTTCGGAGTTATAGGACCCAAAAATTGGCCACAAACACTATTCTGTTGCGTAGCCGGTGTTTGACATACTGAGGGTTATAATCAAAAAGCGCGGCCGTAGGCCGAAGGCCGGAGGACGCATACACGCCCTAAAATTTGCCACAAAACACTATTCTGTTGCGTAGCCGGTGTTTGACATACTGAGGGTTATAATCAAAAAGCGCGGCCGTAGGCCGAAGGCCGGAGGACGCATACACGCCCTTACATTATACACGTTTTCTCCAAAAATATGCGTTTTTCGGCAAAATCTTACTTTACATAAATGAAAGGCATTTAAGTTACCTTTCCAACGATATACATCTATACCGGATATCTTCTATAGTTAAGGAGATATTAGGCAAATTAGTTCAAATTTCAAAGCGCTATAACTCCGAAACCAGAGGGGGCCGGGGGAAGATTTTTTTGTTTTTGGGGTCTGCTCCACATTCTACAACAACAGAAAAAAACAAAAACACGATTGGCGTTTCCTTACCAAACACTATATGCTCCTGTACGACTTCTCGGAGTCGCCAATAGTGTTGTTGTTGTTGCTTGCGATGGAGACCCCAACAATAACAAAAACATCTCTGGTTTCTGAGTTACAATCTTTTGAGATTTGGTTTCTCCTAAACTGTAGAAGATATCCGGTATAGATATATACTGTTAGAAAGGTAAGTTAAATACTTTTCATTTATGTAAAGTAAGATTTTTCCGAAAACTGCATATTTTTGGAGAAAACGCGATTTTAATATTTATAGTACTCTTTCCGCCACATTAATAAACTAAAACATGTAATTAATCCACATAATTTTGTGGAAAATAACAAACTAGAGGTTATTAGCTTTCCATAGCCAATTTTTTCGACATAATCAGTGTAGGATTTTAGAAGAAAATCGCGCGACAAATATTACTTTATTAATGGGGGCGGAAAGAGTACTCCAAATATTAAAATCGCGTTTTCTCCAAAAATATTCATTTATCGGTAATATCTTACTTTACATAAACGAAAGTATTTAGCTTAGCTTTCGAACTGTATATATCTATACCGAATATCTTCTGTAGTGTAGGAGATATAGAACATATAAATCAGAAACCAGGGGAGAGCAGAAGATGTTTGTGATAGAGACCCCAACAGCAACAAAAACAACAACACGATTGGCGATTCCGGAAAGTGTATATTTAGTCCTTCGTTTTTTAAGAAATCAGACTCTTAATTCTGTTGACTCTAGTTTGATTTAAAACGTCCTAGACGGGTCGTTGAAAAGACACTCATTAAAAATATTCGAGTTGAGGAAATCCAATAAATTTTTGAAAGGAATTTCTTTTGCAGTTCTGATGTAAATAATTTATGGTATTTTTCCGTTTAAGTGATAATTTGCGCTTAAACCGACGGATAGAAAAATTTCTTTTTCACAATGATAGTTAATCTATCATGTACAGCCCCCATTAACTTAACTAGGGAATGAGGTAGCCATTAACTTTGAAAAATCATGATTAAAACAAAAAAGTATTTGTCAGCTGTGATTGCCGTTTTATTGTATTCGCCTAGCGAAACGTTGAATTGGGGGAACGAAATCCATGTTACGGGAGCTGAAATGAAGAGCTTAGGATGGCAAGGAAGGAAAGCCAAGCCAGTAATACCCTTTATTTATCAAATGTTCCAAAGGAACAAATCAATTCAGCTTGCAAATATTTGTATAATTCAGTATCAGTAATAGAACAAAGCCATAAATCTAGTTTAGCCAATTAGCCCCGGTTTTTTCTTTTTTCCCCCAGATATGGAGAATCGCGAAAAATCCCAATGGTGAAAATACAAAGTTGCTCGTGATGGTTGTGGCCGTGAGGGGGTGTTGAAATCTAAAATCGGTATACGTACATACCAAACTACTGCGTGTACCACAGCGTTATGGGTATCAAAAGAAAGGTAATTGCTTTTAAACTGTACAAATACTATTTGGTCCCTATTAATAACTAATGCAGATTATGTAAAAAAAGCGCAAACGAATAAGAAAAAATCGTTGTTTTGTTTACAAAACACACAATTACAATTAATTCCATAAATTTAAAACGGCCGTCAATATACTATCAACTTCAGTTTTTGTATACGTATAACGATTTTAGATTTCAATATCCATCGCGAGCAACGTTTTTTAAGCATTCGAATTTTCTCGCGATTCTAAATATCTGGGAAAAATAAAACGGGGCTAATGGGCAATCAACATAAACGATTGCCGACGTAACGATCTTAAGGCAAACGCTTCAATACAGCCAAATGTAAGTATTCTTTGCTAGCCGTCTGTCCATTTAGAACGAATTTTCGACTTGCGAAACTACGAATATAAAAAAAAACAATTAGTTTTTCCGGTTTTGCGTTTTATTTTAGGCTCCTTTCTGATGACTATTGACTTTTGCGTATGTTAAACTCGTGCACCTATGTCTCGTCACTAGTTATAATGAGTTCCATGAATTGGGAAGCAGAATTGGTGCGATCCAATTTTTATAGAAAAGTCGTGAAACATTACTTAAGTGGGCAATTAAAACCAGCTGAAAGCAAACTAGTTGATAGATGTCTAATGTTTCGTACATTAATTAATTATGTATAGTGCTACCAAATTCTTATTCTTAGTGCCACGATTAAAAAAAAATATTAGAGCGGGGCTACACCCGAAGGCAAAACGGCATATTATGATTGTCCTTTCGTTTGTAATGCACAGAAGAAGGGGTGTCAAGTATAGAGAGTATATACATGGTGTCCCGTAAATAATAGCACAGAATAAATAGTATACAGAAGACGCATCTCGTACAAAGCAAAATGGGTTACAATATTGGGACCCCAGCCAACAGATTAATCGTGCAAAATTTTTCTCTCGGCTATTCACATATACACGACAGCACTCGTCGTTTTTTCACACCGACATCAACGATCGTTCCTATAAAGTGCAGTCAATCAACGTATAGACATCAAGCAGGGTGTTTCGTACCACGCTATTTTATGAATGCACTTTGCAAAATGTTTAATAAGGAATGGGAGAATCACTTTGTTTTTTGAAAATAATTTAGACGAACCACAATGTCTGATTTGTTGATCAATACTGACTACAATATCATTCCCATTAATGTTTATGGACCACCGATACAGCGATATATTGAATAGAAATTTGAATCCAAGTGCTGAAAAATTGGGCGTATATTAGAGATATTATTTTCATGAAGATAATTATCCCAAAAACATGGCTCACAACACCAGGATGTACTTGGCGTACAATGTTCCACACATGCTCAAAACACCACCACAGAGTCCTGATCTCAACCCCATTGAGTATATGTGGAATATGCTTGAGAAAAGGATCAGGGCGCATCATATTAGCTCAAAGTCTCGACTAAAAGATGTTTGGCGCAGCCAAACCTCTAAACCAAACTTATGTTTGTCTGTCACTTCCTGAATATAACTCCGTTAAAATTTTTTGGGGCGTGGCTTTGGTTTAGGATTTATGGGCGTTTAAACGTCAAAAGGTTTATGTGGGATATCTTCTAAACTATTAGGTGCACCGGTGTAAGCGGGGTACCGTTTGAAAGGTAATTTTAATATCTATTTTCTAAGTCTTAAACCTTTTTTTGATTTTCTGAATAGTTATGGAAATAATTTAGTTTTAAGGAAAAATGGTGTTAGTTGTTTTAAAAAATTAGTTTTTTCTCAACTAATATCGAAATTAAGGTATATATTAAAATCATTGGGCTTATAGCCCATAATTTTCCCTTTTCAACGGTATATAACAATGTTGGAATATCTCCACCATTTGGACCACTTTTATTGAAATATTAAAAATAAATTTTCCTTGCACATTCGAACACACATATTAGACTTTTTTAAAGGAAACTTTTGTACTTTAATGCGCGTAGTGTTCGGTATTTACTACTTAAAATTGAAACGTTTTTATGAATTGCTATAAAAATACTATTTTACTGCGTAGCCGCCGTTGGATATACTAAGGGTTATTATTAAAAAGCGCGGTGCCGAGGCCCGCATACGCGCCTAAAATTGGCCACAAAACACTATTCTGTTGCGTAGCCGGTGTTTGACATACTGAGAGTTATAATCAAAAAGCGCGGCCGTAGGCCGAAGGGCGGAGGACGCATACACGCCCTAAAATTGGCCACAAAACACTGTTCTGTTGCGTAGCCTGTGTTTGACATACTGAGGGTTAATATCAAAAAGCGCGGCCGTAGGCCGAAGGCCGGAGGACGCATACACGCCCTAAAATTGGCCACAAAACACTGTTCTGTTGCGTAGCCGGTGTTTGACATACTGAGGGTTATAATCAAAAAGCGCGGCCGAAGGCCGGAGGACGCATACACGCCCTAAAATTTGCCACAAAACACTGTTCTGTTGCGTACCCGGTGTTTGACACTCTAAGTGTTGTAATTCCCCTTTCGTGAGGGGACAGATCACGAAACGGACGGAGATGACAACGACGAGGACTATTAAACTGTACCAAACGAACAAATTCCTACTTAATAAAAAATAATTAATAAAAAAAAAAACACATAATGAAATTACGCATAAAACACTGTTTTTAAATATTCCTTCCTTCTGCAATTTACCAACTCTAACGGTAAGTATGACATATTATATATCGCTGAAAGAGAAAATTATGGACTTTATAAATAGTGTTTTTAATATATACCCTAATTGTCATATAAGAGGGAGGGGGAAGGTTTTATAATGGCACCTTCACCATTTTTTTCTTAAAACTAAAATATCTTCCAAACCGTAACCTTGGATGTAAAATGGTGTACTAGGGAAATGAGGGGCGTGGCAATACCTTTCTTTTGACACCTCGACCATTAATGTACCGTACCTAATTTCGGAATAATAAACCTTTAAAGAGGTGACCTTTCGCGACCTTCAAACGCCGATAACACCCAAATTAATGCCAAGCCCCCAAAAATTGGGGGCTATTTACCGTTATAACGGTCCCAAATAACGGTAAAAAAAGTAAAAAAAAAATCGGGGCAAAACCGCTAAACCAAACTTTTCCCCATTTTTTTTTAAATTCTTGCCACACATTATCTTTTTTTATCAATAAAGTTTTGACCGAGACCTGTACGAAGACTTTAGTGGAACACTGTATCTGCTCCTCAGCTGTTCCGCCCGTACCATAAGTGTTAATAAAAAATAAGTGCTTGGATTTGAACCAGTACGAAAAGAATAATATGATTCTGCTCAGGGATAAAATGGCGATTAGAAGGGAATTGCGATGCAATTCCAAACTAGATTTAGTGGATGGGTTTGAGGAAAATGGTGTTGAAAGGACAAACCATATTGGTAAACAATTATGTGTTTTTATGATTAAATCAATGTTTTCCAACTGGGCTTACATTTAATTATTTTGTTTGCAAAAATTGATTTTCTACCGATATACTAAAAAAGATAATCTTATGAAATCTAACATTTTTGAACAGTTTTGGCATCATAAAGTTGTAACACGTCCTCTAACAGGAATTGGGAGATACTTTCGAAATACCCTATTTTGTGTATAATGAGTAAAATTTTCTTTCAAAATAAAATACCGGCGCTGTTGATACAAGTGCCGGCAGTATTCAATTTTTCTTTAGTAATTATTTACTATGGTACTACAATTAATCAGTAGCTCGTGTTGATGCTGCGCATAGCTATGCAATATAAAATATCAAACTTTCAAGGGAAGAAAACCAAAATACAGAAATCTAAAGCTTGGAACAAAATGTGAACACCAAGTGAATTCACGGCGTAGTCTAGCGAAGCAGATGTACGAACACATAAACGTTTTATGCTTGCTCTCTCGTTGCGTCTCTTTGTTTGTGATTGCTTCTCTCTGTTCACGTTTGCTCTCTCGTTGTTTGATCTTCCCCTCAGCCAAGATGGCTATTTAAATTTTTTCAAAATGTACTTCAGGATTTATTAGATGATGTGGTCAGCTGCGACCTGGCTTGAATCCCCTGGACTTTTTTAATGGGGCTGCATTAAAGAAAGGGTTTATAAAAAACCTATAACCACAAATCAAGAAATGCGCCATCGATTTCAGGTTTGCATAATTTTTTCTCGCACCAAAAGCCTTCAAACCCAGCCATTCAGAAAACAGAAAACCAAAATTTTGTTTTTGGGAAAAAGCTAATAGGAGTACCGGTTAATTCGTGCGGTTTTTTCGAAAATTGAAGCTTTATTGTGAAAAAATGGTTACAAATTTAATATTCAAAGTATTGTCCATCGCTAGCTATAACTTTTTCCCATTTTTCTGCCAATTCACGAATACCCTTTCTGAAAAATTCGGCCGGCTTCTCCGCTATCCACGAATCGATCCAATCTTTTACTCCTTCATAATTGTAGAAGTGCTGGCCAGCCAGGCCATGTTGCATTGATCGGAAAAGATAGTAATCGGATGGCGCAAGGTCTGGTCTATACGGCGGGTCGGGTAGGAAATTCCATTTGAACGTTTCAAGGTAGGTTTTGACGACCTGTGCAACATGTGGCCGAGCATTGTCATGTTGCAAAATTACCTTGCCGTGCCTTTGTTCATATTCCGGCCGTTTTTCGCGCAGTGCTCGGCTCAAACGCATCAATTGTTGTCGGTAGACTTCCCCTGTGATCCTTTCATTCGGTTTCAACAGCTTATAATAGATCACACCCAGCTGGTTCCACCAAATACACAACATAACCTTCAAGCCATGAATATTCCGAACGGACGTCGATGATGATGCATGGCCGGGGTATCCATACGTTGCTCGTCGTTTTGGATTATCGTAATGGACCCACTTTTCATCGCCAGTGACAATTCGATGCAAAAAACTTTTGTGCCGTTGAAGCAGTTGTTCACACGTGAAAAATCGACGTTCGACGTATCTTGGCTTCAATTCATACGGCACCCAATGGCCTACCTTCCGGATCATTCCCGTTGCTTTTAGACGATTGGAAATGGTTTGTTGAGCGACGCCAAGTGATTTTGCAAGTTCTTCTTGCGTTTGGGATGGATCTTGGTCGAGCAATGTCTCCAATTCGTGATCTTCAAACTTTTTTGGCTGTCCGTTCATCGTCCTCCAAGTCACGAAATTTTCGGAGTAAAAAACAGGATTGTTGTTTACGTTTCAGCTAAATGACACTGTAATGTTTTGTAGGAGTCCTGTGTGGTTATAGTAATGTACGTCTGTGTGGTATTTAGAAAAAAATTTAAGTACTTACTGAGCTCTTCAGCCGATTGTTTACATGCGCCATTCTTTTGGTCGCACGACTTTTCACTGAGCTCTTGAAGGAGCCGATAAGATCAAAGCTCTATGTCAGAGCCGAAAGAAAAACCAATACCGTTGTATCTGAGTTTGATTCAGAATCGATATTAAACTTTATTTACAATAATTAGCGTATTTATACATTATTTCTTACATGCTAACAAATACAAATCGCTTACGTTGCTAATTTGCAATCATTGCTTTGTTGACCTAGTCATAGTGAATATGATCCCTGCAAGTATGTCGAGTCGCTGCTTGATTGGGTCACAGCTCGCGCCAACGTAATGCAACCAGATCAACAACAACACGTGCCCTAGTTTTCGCGATTGCTGCAGGTAAGCAAGTTCGCACGGTCAACGATTAGTGCTCACCAGGTGTCGCCAACCTTGGCGCACTACACCCTTACCCTTTTTAAAATAAAATTATTTTATTATATTAGCATAAGAAAATAATTTTTGCATAGTATTATATAATATAGTATGTGTATTACATATGTTTCCTGTCTTACTTATCTCTAGCTTTTATAAGATTATTATTGTGTAGCTCTACACGTTTATTATTTATTAACATGGTACTATTCGTTCCATTTTGCGAAATTACTTTAAATGGACCTTTAAATGGTGCTTCTAATTTCTTTTTATTTCCTACTTTTACATATACATAATCATCTATTTTAAATTTGGGTTCATGCACCTTTTCTTGTCTTTCTCTTCTCTTGCATTTTACGTGTACTAGTTTTTCTCTAGCTATTATTTGCGCATGTTTTAATCTTAATTTCAATTCTTTACAATAGTCATCAATATTGTATATTTCATTTTTACTCTTCAATATTTCACAAGGAAGTGTACATATCTTACCGTATACTAATTCAAAAGGCGTGTAATTTGTAGTAACATGAGGAGTTGAGTTATAGCTATAAACATAATATGGAATCGATTCATCCCAGAATTCTACATTCTGCATAGTCATGAGATAGTCGTTAAGAACTTTATGATTTCTTTCTACCGTTCCTAACGTTTCATGATGATAAGGTGTCGAGGTTACTTTTTCAATTTTTAGAAGCTTGCATATATTTCTAAGTAGTTCGTTCGTGAATTCTGTCCCTTTATCTGTCTTTAATTTCTTGAAACAACCATACTTTAATATGAATCTTTCTACTATAGCTTTTGCTACACTTAGCGCGTCTTTTGTTTCTAAAGGTATAGCTTCTATGAATTTTGTCAATTCACACTGTATCGTTAATATATATCTATAGTTATTTGATGGTCGTAATGGTCCTACTGTATCTATAGTCACTGTCTCAAATGCTGTATTCGGTGTTTCTGTTATTTCCAATCTCTCTTTAGTATACCTACATATTTTCACCTTATTGCAAATGTTACACTTGTTAATGTAATCTTTTACCATTCTATTCATTCCTTTCCATACATATTTCTGCTTAAGTTTTGATATGCATCTTTTTACACCGCAGTGTCCTCCATGTACTGAATTATGATAATCTTTTATTAGTTTTCTCATCTTTTCCTTATTTTTTATTTCTTCCGGAGGTTTATAAATCAATATGTCTAGACAATTCTTTGAATTCAATTCTTCTTGCAGCTTATTAAACATTTTTTTAAATTCTTGCATGCTAATTCTTTTAAATATTTCATTATTTTCTGCTAGCGCTAGCTTTCTTATTCCCATCGTATTTGTATTGAATAATAACGTCTTCAAGATCAATTTTATCTCTGATAATGATTCTTTGTTATATTCTACGATTATATTACTTTTTGCTGCCAATATTTTTATTCCTGGGATCCCTATTTTCTTTTTAAACCTCTCTTTATCATTATTTTCTTTAAATACAAGCTTGTCTATATACCTTACATCTGACATTGATGTTGCATTCCAAACATGAAGGTGATCAATCTCCTTATTTGGAATATCAGATTCTTCTACTTTGCTATCTTTTAATTTTTGCGCCATACTTCTTGTTACTATATTAATTGTCTGTCTTGGAATCATCTCTATTAATTTCTTACTATCTAATTCTATCCTAGAGAGTGCATCTGCATTAGTATTCATTCTTCCCTGTTTGAATATTATTGTTATTACTATATCTACCTCTATTATTATCATAATTATTATTGTGGCTATTATAATTCCTATTCTTTTAGTCGTTGTTATAGCTATTGCGAGGTAAGTTAAAATTTCCTCTACCTCTTTGCGTTCTATTGTAATGTAATATTCTATTTTGGGCTGTTGTGCGATCTTGGACTTCCATTTCTGTGGCCAGCTGAATTGCTTCAGCAAGTTTTTGTGGTCTTGCCGCCGCTAGTGCAGATTTAAGTGGTCCTTTTAAACCATTTTTGAATGCTGTTAGGCCTATCTGATCATTTAGTTTGGTTATAATTTCTCTGTGTTCTGTACCTTGCTCGTTTATCTGCAGTTCATTTAAATCTGCTAAAAGAGACTCTAACCTAGTGGCAAATGTTGAAACTGTTTGATTTCCTTGAAAGGATCTCGTTATATTACTATGGAGTCCTGTCGTAGTCTTGTTTGATCTGTATGCCTTTGTTAGAGTGACTTTCAAATTTTCAAAGGTTCTAGGTTTTTCTTCTACTAGAATTCTATTTTTGACGGTTTCGGACAACTTAGTTGCTAGTATGAATTTAATGCATGTAGGCTTTTGTTCTTCTTTGAGGGTTTCATGATAAAATTCTATTAGCCCTAGAAAATTATTAAGTTCCTTTACATTACCCTGAAATTCTGGTATGAGTTTGGACGCTGCTATAAGGTCAAAATTCGCCATTGTTTGATTTTCTATTTTGATTTCTCTATTTTTGTCAATTTCTTCTCTTGTTTCTATATCTTCTGCGTCGGTTTCAGAATCAGTTTCAGAATCGGTTTTGGGATCGGTTTCCTTAAGTGTTAAATATTCACGAATGTCCTTAGTTATTCGTTCATATTTTTCTTTTAATGATGGCAAGTCTGCTACTGATGCGTCTTTACTTATTTCTAACCACGCGTTTTGAATTTGTTTTTCAGCAGTTAGTATGTATTTCTCACTATAGTTTCTAGCTGGATTTTTTTTTAAGTTTTTATGTAGTTTTGCGAGAAAATCCATATATGCTTGTATAATGTTAAAATTTTGTAGAATAAGTACTAAGTCTACGCATAACCTCCTTTGTCTTAATTAAAACTTCTTCATGTGTAGCGCTAATGTGTTGGTCAATTTTTTGGGCTTTTACTTTAGCCTCACATATGAAACAATACTTGAACATTTTGTTTTCCTTTTCTTTTTGTATATGGAGTAAAGTCTTTATTTTTTTTTTTTTTTTTTTTTTAAACATTGCTTATGTGCTTTAGTGCTTGTTCTCTTATGTATTTCTTATAATAACTGTTTAACTTAAATAATAATATTACTATCAAACATATGCAATTAAAATATATTATTAATCCTAAGCTATCAATGTTTCCTGCGCTCACTGATGCGGCTGTAGCTGCAGCGTTGTTATTATTTATTATCTCCTCCTTTGTCGGTGTTGACCCCATCTTTCCAGCCTCTTTGTTTTAGTTTCTGGAGTTGCTGTATTAGGCTTCGCTTTTGTTTGCCTTCACTTATGTTGATGACCCTTTGAAGGTCTGCACATTCCCTTTGAAATCGTCTTTTTCTGCCTCCCCTTTTTTTTTACTTCGGTTTCTGAGCTATTTTCTCTCTGAAGTCTGCTGTATCTTTTTTTTTTTTCGCTTGTCTCCTTCTGTAGACTTCTAGGCTTATCGGTTTGGGCCCTGCTGATAGTGGTGTTGCTATGTATATTGGGCTTGTTTCGTCAATTGGTCCCGGCTCGTACTCTTCCGTTTCTAGATACTGTTGCCATTTCTTCACTATTTTATCAATGTCCTGTTCGGATGGTTCAGCATCCAGAATGTCGTTGGAGCTGGCAGGATCGCCATGTAATGTTTTGTAGGAGTCCTGTGTGGTTATAGTAATGTACGTCTGTGTGGTATTTAGAAAAAAATTTAAGTACTTACTGAGCTCTTCAGCCGATTGTTTACATGCGCCATTCTTTTGGTCGCACGACTTTTCACTGAGCTCTTGAAGGAGCCGATAAGATCAAAGCTCTATGTCAGAGCCGAAAGAAAAACCAATACCGTTGTATCTGAGTTTGATTCAGAATCGATATTAAACTTTATTTACAATAATTAGCGTATTTATACATTATTTCTTACATGCTAACAAATACAAATCGCTTACGTTGCTAATTTGCAATCATTGCTTTGTTGACCTAGTCATAGTGAATATGATCCCTGCAAGTATGTCGAGTCGCTGCTTGATTGGGTCACAGCTCGCGCCAACGTAATGCAACCATATCAACAACAACACGTGCCCTAGTTTTCGCGATTGCTGCAGGTAAGCAAGTTCGCACGGTCAACGATTAGTGCTCACCAGGTGTCGCCAACCTTGGCGCACTACAACACATACTGATTCTAAAACTATATGACAGTAGCTTTCCAACACATATTTGGAAAGGTGAATCACTGAAATAAAAGTTAAGTATCTGTTAGAAAACCGCACGAACTAACCGGTATCCCTATTAGAAACTGCTAGTCATAAATTGTGCTGCACATGACAAAGGCATTCAAGAATATTTTAAAAAAATCCTAAATTTGTGGTTGTAGTACCCAATAATGCGATCATGGACACAAAAAAAAATGTTTTTTAAAGTGGCATAATACAGCAATTTGTAAATATTTTTTTTTAAATTTTTTCCTGATTAGCCCAGGTAGCTGACAACGCATGCGCTAACAAATATTTTTAGCAAACACAACTCTGTGCGCACATGAGTCAATTAGCGAACAGAACGCATGCGTTGGAAAATGTTAGCGAACGCGCACGCGGTCGTGTTAGCTAAAAAATGTTCTAGCGCACGCGTCCGACCACATGAGTCGACCGCTTGCGTTCGTGAGTGCGCTTACATACCCTGCTTTGTATACAATAATCTTTGTATAGATTTATATTTGAATTAAAAATTACGTATTCACAGTTAGATTTTACTAATATCCACACATTTTTGAATATACGTATGTTTTTATAATTTTTTTAGAAGGAAACGCCAAGATATTAAAAATCTATTTGTAATCAGCATTTACAAAGTTTAGTTAGAAATGGCAAATACTCTGTCCGTAATGACAAACGTGTTAAGAAATGTTGTCAGCAAACAACGTATTCGATATAAAGAAAAGGGATTTAATTTAGATTTGGCATGTAAGTAATTTATTTAAAATATCGTATTTTTAATGAAGTTACATTTTTACAGATATATGCGAAAACATAATTGCAATGGGCTATCCAGCTGATAACATCGAAAGCTTTTATAGAAATCGATTAGAAGATGTATATAAATTTCTAGAAGAAAATCATCGTGAGCATTATAAGATTTATAATTTATGCTTAGAGCGTAGCTATGATATTAATAAATTTCACGGAGTAAGTTTTGTGTAATTACATGTTATTTTAAAAAAAAATTGAAGAGACATTGTTCGAATTGTACATATGTTTAAGGGTAGTGAGGATAATTGCATAAACGAAATTACTAACTACATGTGTCAAATTATTAACTAGATTAACGAATTGGGATCAAAAGACATTTTTAAGGATTATGTTTCTAGTTATTGTAAAAGCAATACGGGGTCTTTTATTTTGTAGAACCGCACAAAGTTTTATATTACAGGGTTAGGCGATTGAACTGGCCTTATTTTGTATTGATTCAAATTACAAAAATTAGTAAAAATAATAAAAATTTTAGAATCTATTCGCTTTAGCTCGAAATTTTTCTCATCAGAGAACAGAATGTAAATTCACCGCGTTCGTGCAAGCGTAACAACACCTTTGCTCTTTCGAGTCCAACTTATTTTTGCTTTGGTGGAAGATCATGTAAGGCTCATTTTGGAATATGCGTCGGATGCTTCGCTGGGATATTTTCATTTCTTTGGCCATTTGATTACCACTACGGCGTGGATTTCGTTCAAGTCACGCCTTTACTTTACGAACCATTTCAGGTGATGCTGTTTTTTTCGTCCACCACCATAGCGTTTGGCAATGCTGCCTGTATCATTATAACGATTTATGGTGCCATACACAAAACATTTTATTTACTTTGAGATGTCTGAGATCACGAACTTGAGTTCGAATAACTTTTGTTCTATAAAAGTTAGACGCAAATGCTTGTGGTAGCTTATAAACAATATAAATGATGACCAATGTCATTGGTATGAATTTGACATAGTTGGCAATATCGCGTTGCCAGATATACCAGTCTGAAGTTGGAAACATATATACCGGTGTGAAGTTGGTAACAACAATCGCCTAACCCTGTATTTTTAAGCTCTTAACCTCACTTATCACACTTGATCCTTATCAGAAGATCTGGTTTAATTTCGCAGCCCCTATCATCACTACTGGTAAATTAGATATGCAAATATCAAAATAACTGGTAATCTAATGGTAAATGCTAGTGTGGACCATACATTAATTTGTGCCAAGTTAGGATCTTTGATCTAATTTTCGAGTAATGCAGTGAAATTAATTAAATGTAATCTATCTAATCGGTCTCAAAGAGTTAAGATATTAAATGTATACTCTAATGCAAGTACTGATGATACTCTCTGCAAGTGTACCTCTTAGTAACCTTAATAATTTTATACTTAACCCTGCTGTTATGTTCGCATTATACATACACTTGTATTGTTCGGGTAAATATGACCCGAAACGTAGAATCCAAAAGCCCTTGCTTCGAAGAAAGCAAGCATAAACTATGTTTATATTTTTATATTTTACAATCTACACAAATATATGGGCAAAATTTACAACGGATTCTTTTAATTGGTGGTCTCACAGGTGTTGTTGTATAAGGCATTGTAGAAATTGCGGCTTCAGTTTCCCGAGTCCTTAAGACAAACAGTTTCGATACATCTATTCTTTGCATATACTCTCGGCATCTGATGTGGTCGTGAATGAGATATTTTTCCAATTCTGCTATGTATACTCTTCTTTTAGTAAATTTGTTTTGATTCCAACTCGTGTCAACCTCTCCCCATAAAACAAAAGCTGATTTATCTATCTATCTAAGCTGATATACATATGTATGTATTATATTATAAAATAATATCATGGGCCATTTTGCGATTCGTTTTGCGCTTTCTCAATTACATATATGATTTGCTATATCATTAAAAAATGGTATAAAAAATTATAAAAATATTGGCGGCAGAAAAACGACGGTGCCGTTTTTCCAACTTTTGAGGTAAAAGTTTGGTTATTCCAATTTTGACTTTCATTGTTCACTATCTGAACTGCAACTTTCTGATAATTCACTTATATGATCTTCATATCCCGAAACACTTTCGTCACCTTCAGATGATTCTAAGCATAAAATATCCTCATCGGACAAAGGTCTACGACGTGCCATATGAAATAAATATTAACACTGCAACAAAAGGCACATCGCAAATAGTTTCCGACTATGTAATGCTAGCAAGCGTAGACATATAAGTCCATTAGACTAAGTCACAAATTACGTATAAAAGTATGAGGGTCGGCACAAATGTCAAATTTTAAAATAGATATGAAGAACCAATTTTAAAGAAGTAATATTTTAATCACTGAAAAGGATTGTAAATACTAATAATAATATTGGGCGACTGTTTTATCCATCTTTGGTTCTTTAAAAATATGTTTTCGGACGTTTTCATGTTTAATTTTCCAATTTTTAAGTACATCCTGGTGCGAAAAGATTTATTTTTATGGTTTGGCTACATTGAACATGTTTGGCTCTTGTCAATGTGCATTTTGATAAAATTATTCGCACTTCACTGCGCACTTAGTTTAATGTTTAATCGTGGCCGCACTTCGCATCGGCTGTTGTGTCACAAAACATCGATGCTGTCGTAAACTGATACTGCAAGATCGTCATGTTACATACCGTGAGATTGAGGCATACTTGGGCATTAGTTCCATTCGAACACATTCAATATTACATAAACATTTGGCCGTAAGAAATATTTCTTCGCGCTAGTTACCGCATAATTTGACAATCGAACAAAAAGAGACAGGTGTCGATTAGTACAAAGAAAAGTTGAAAAAATTCAATCGCGGTGTTTCAAAACACGTTTATAAGATCGTGTCGGGCGACGAATCGTGGATCTATGCATATGAACCCGAAAATAACCAACAATCGACTGTGTGTGTGTATTTCAAGACGATCCAAATCCAACAAAAGTTGTTCTCGCACGAAGCAGTTCCAAGCAAATGGTCGCCTGTTTTTTCGGAATAACTGAACATGTCGAATACCCTTCCATTAGAGCAACGTAGAACGATCAATTCTAAATTGTACACAAAGATTTGTTTGTCAGAAGTGTTAAAAAAAAATCAGGGAAATCAATCGCAGAAGACGAGTCATTCTCCACCACGACAATGCAAGCTCTCACACATCTGTTCAAACAAAAACGTTTTTGAGCATTCAAAACATCGAATTGATGGGTCATCCGCCGTACAGTCCTTATTTGGCACCCAATGATTTCTTCGTATTCCCGCAGATAAAAATAAATTGTGAGTTCAACGTTTTTCGACGCCTGAAGCTGTTTATGCGTTCAAATCTCAAGTTTTGAAGGTACCTCAATCGTTGTGGAAAAAGTGCTTCGAAAAGAGTTCTCTCTCCACGATTTGACGTGTTTCACTTGCGATCTGAATTCTTTAATAATTCCTAGGGCCTTATGCTCGATCTGCGCCGCGGAAACGATGCCTACGTTCTGCGTCTGTTTGGTTTGCTCTTAAAACAGCATTTTCTAACTCTTACGATAAGCCCCCGTTAAGCGAGCTGCATTTTACTTATTTCCCCTACTAGTTGTATCTGGTGTACACAAAGTTGACATTCAGACGCCTCTTTCTTTCTTATGATTGTATGCATTCGATAAATTTGTTATTATACCTGTTTTGTTCTTGCCGTTGTGGTGATCATGAACCCTTTGTTTACTAAAGCCAGCCGACAGGCTCTCCAAGATCTATGCACGAATTATACGATCTTCTCAACAGCACACCGCTTGCGCTTCTATTGGTTCCAAAATACGCTTTTGTAACGTAAATACGTAAGAAGAGTGCAAACTGTTGTAAAGAGGAGAAATTCCTCGGTACCGCTTCTGACAGAAGCGCAAGCTGTGTGTGTACTAAAACAACCATTTCAAACAGCGATTTTACGAATACATATATTATAACAAAGAGTAACATTGAGAACCGGTACCGTTCGCAAATCGAGCATAAGGCCCTTAAGAAAATCTTTACAATTTGAATCTTTACAAAACATTTTCGTTTTGGCTTACTTCGATCAGTTGTAATTTCTGCGACAAATCCACACAAGATCGTGTTTTGTGCAGTGCTTCTCAATTTGACTGTCAGACTTTCTAAAATTTTAAAAATCTTTAAAAATTGCACGATATTTTTTATAATTAAAAATTTGACTTTCTGCTAAGATTTTATATATGGGACGTTTACACAATCCTTCAATTTCTTTTAAACTAACCTTTAGAAGCGTAACTTGAGATATGACTCTTATTTGTAATTCTAAAACAATAAGTAATTCTAAAGCAACAGTACTAGTCACAAGTTCGTCAAGGAAGCAAACCTGATTGTTGGGAAAACTCACCACAAAGCAACGAAGAACAACGGGAATATGTTTGCGAACTAATCAGTGGGAACATGTTTACGAGCTAAGAGCAACACAAACGGAGCAACGAAGAACAACGGGAACATGTTTACGAGGTGAGAGCAACGAAAAAACAACGGGAACATGTTTACGAGCTAGTCACCATCAAACGAAAAGAGAACAACCAACCACAACTGGATTCTTTGGACGAACTAACACATGCAAGGAACATAGCAACGAAGAACAAAGGGAGCTTGTTTACGAACAAACTTTAAAACAAGAACAAGCAACGCAGAACATATAAATACGCAAACAGGAGTCGATTGGTGAGTTAGTGATCAGTCAGCGAATATCGAATACGTGGAGCACTCAATTTACGATCAGTCAGTGAACATCGAATACGTGGAGCAGTCAATTTACGATCAGTCAGTGAACATCGAATACGCGGAGCAGTCCATTTACGATCAGTTAGTGAACATCAAATACACGCAGCAGTCAATCTATGATCACTCGATCAGTCAGTGAGCATCGAGGTCGCCACGCACATCAAGAAAACACACGGATCAGCCAGCCAGGAGACATAGTGAATCTAAGTAAAAGTGAAACAATCAGTCAGTGTAACAACTAACCAAGACGTTAAGTAAAGTGACCAATTAAACAATAAACAGTGAACCAATTAGCTGTTCTTGCACGGCGTATGCCCACCAGTAAAGTCCGTAATACGAAGGAAATAACCAGTGAACTAATTAGCTGTTCTTGCACGGTGTATGCCCATCAGCTAAAGGGTATAACTCATACAAGTGAACCTTTTGCTGTTCTTGTTCGGCGTATGCCCGTCAGTAAAGTCCGTAATACCAAGGAAATAACCAGTGAACCAATTAGCTGTTCTTGCACGGCGTATGCCCACCAGCTAAATTGTATAACTCATACAAGTGAATCTTTTGCTGTTCTCCTTCGGTGTATGCGCACCAGCAGAATTGCCAAGTGGCGGTAGCAGAGCGTAACGTCAGATAGAGATCATCGAGCCAAAACTTCACATTTCGCTGCAACAAAGGAAGTATACCATTAATGATTGTAAACCAAATTGAATAAATAAAGAATTAAAATAAAATACAACCGAATCTGAGTTCTGTAATTTGAACCCTGGAGGCCGCTGAGATTATCCCGGCCGAAAGTTCGTTACAACCTCAAATTGAAAAACCTTTAATTGAAAGAGCTCCTGAGGTAATATATCTTCTCATTTCAAATTCGGATGCTCTAACTGATCGAAATACAGTAGATACCGATATCCGTTTACCGATATCAGCCATTCATTCTAGTTATGCGAATATGAGTTTGGAATCCAATGTAATTGCGACTCCAGCTTTTTCAATGCAGACACTTTATTGTGACGGGGACACATCTACTTTTCATGGTATTGTGGCTGATATTGCACGTCGTACAGGTGCCAGACCTAATGGCGTTTTCGTTTCTCGCTGTTCTGTTCTCTCGTTTCTGTTTATATTCTTACCTATACTCAAAACTCTGAACGGTTGGCTAGCTTAATTTCAGTGAAAAAAGCTGTGTCATGATGCCATAATATGTAAATACCATTTGAATTATTATATTAGCGTCTAGATATTTTGTAATATATAGATTTATCACATCAATTTATCGTAGACGAGCGTTCATCCCCTCAGGAAGGAAAAAAATTCCAACTTGGCACTTGAAAATTTCCTTAGTGCATCTGAGGACAAAATTCCACTAAAAACAATATAGTGTACGAACATACATATTTGATATAATTTTATTTTTGAAGAGTTTTAAGAAATTCTACTTACAATATGGATCGATGGAGAAACGTGCCTGTTGTTGTACAAATACGCCACTTGCCCAAAAATTGGCTGTTCAGAAACAAAAAAGAAATGTGGTTAAAAATTGGAGAAGACGTTGGGAAAAACTGACGCCAAGCAGAGCAACGTTACAAAGCTGTCATGAGGCGGAAAAAGAATCAAGTTGATAACAACAGAACGAGGGCGCAGTGAGACATGCAGTGGATTTCCAGAATGGAATGGAAAAAATTAATCAACTCGACGATTCCATAGAGCCTGCTTTCTAAATAGGCAGCCAAAATGTCCTAAGCAAGGTAAATACGAAGTGCGATAATCCACTAAAGCAAAAAAAAAAAAAACGCAGGCCGAATGCATTCTGGACTTCTTAGAGCAGAAGGAAGGAGCAAAAGAAAGGCGACATAAAGAAAAAATGGAGAAAACAGAAAAATTTTAAAATTTGCGGCTCCAACTGATTCAACATAAAAAAGTAGAGAAAGCAATAGCTTTAATATGTTTTGTAATTTTTTATTCTGAATAAAAATATTTAGGCCATTCACACTTATCCTCATAAGTTATGAGATACTAAGTTATGACTCCGAACTGTGAATTGCTTTATAAAGTGTTAAAAATTTACAACGCTGTTTTTCAAGAACAGCTGTTTGTCTCTGGATTTTCGAAACTTGATTTTCTATTAACCCTCCGTCATGCACATGTTCCGATAGTCACGTACGTAGCGCATGTATCTGGCCAGATACACTATGTATTTCAGTACATTTATATGAAAAATATGTTATTTTAGTGATAATATTACATTGTTATCACGCCAGGCAGATATATATTTTCTATTTTTTTTTGTTCTTAGTACATGCTAAACCACCTACCCGTGCAAAAAAAAATTTAATGAGAAATAAAACAAGAAAAATTTTATTTTTGTGTTTAATTTCAAAAAAAATAGTTGTTATAAAGTTCATTTCAATTAAATTTAGTAGTTATAAAGTAAGTTTTAACTAATTCTAAATTAAAAAAGCCTTACGCAGCTTCAGGTAAGCAACTTAAACATGTATACTCTGATTTCGAATGTTGTAGGCATACCGGATTCGAGCACTTGGAACAAAAAAAACGAGTTAGTCGGCGAATTTTTTCATCTCCCATTGTATAAAGCTGACAACTTTTTCTCTTTTGTAGAGTATCAGGACCACTTGAGCTAGGAACTACTACTGGAATCTGAAATGAAAAAGAAAAACGAGGAAAATGAGATGTAATGAAGGGCAAATGTTATATCAATCAAACTTACATTTAGTGGTCTTCCAAAATACGATTCCATGGCCAAACGAGTGTTGAACTGTTTGATGATGTAAATGTTGTTCATTCGGTTTTCAATATTTGGAAGAACTAATGTATCAGCTAACGTAGTGAGAAAATTTTTTCTAGCACTATTTTTATTGAGACCATCAACTTCTTTGCAAATACAAAATGCAGCCAGTGCCATGGTGTCCAACATGTTGCAGAAAAACGCAAAACTCCATCGTCTTGTTGACCGCTTTGTAGTAAAATGTGTAACCATTTGGTCCATACAATCTACGCCAGCTTTATTTTCATTGTAAAACAAAATTGCTTCGGGTTTCATTGCTTCCCCTTCACAATGTTTCGTATAATGAACGGTCGAAAGTAGGTTTATTTACACATTTATTTTTTTTGGGCACGTAGCTGCAAATTGATACCAAATTTTCGTGAAAGCCAAATAACGACGACAAAACAGGACGAGAACGATCCTTTCTACTTTGAAAAAATTTTTGAACACCTCAATTGGAACACTGTTTTGTTCCTTCGGACCAGGTCGAAAACGCATGATATTGTGTTGACGTAAACGAACTTCAATATTTGGTTCATTTTTACACCATATAGTACCGTCCTTACCAAGAAAAGAATCTTCGGTAGCATTCTGTTCTTCAATTTCGTCATCGTCGTCACTATCAAACACTTCATCTGCTTCGACAACCCAATCATTTTCGACATCTGAGGCATCGCCATCGTCTGGCATATAATTTAGATCCATATCGTCATCAACTCTTGGGAAGTCATCAATCTCATCATTTGCAACCAGTTCTTCAGCGGTTCTTTCACGCTCTAACTCATTGGCCAATGCTTCTGCTAGTCGTGTATGGAAATTCACATTACCACTATGAAATCGCGTATTATAAACAAACTGTACTTCTTCACCCATTTTTTTTTTTCGAATAAATAAAAATTCTTCCGTAAATTATTGACTGTACCTTTCAAAGTTCACTATGCAACTGAAAAATACTAGTAATCTGGCCAGATACATGCGCTACGTATACGATGAAAAAATCCACATAAATTTTGTTTGTTGTTTTTTTTTAATGTGTTTTTTCATAAATGTTTTTTCATGTTGTTTTTTTTTTAATGTGTTTTTTCATAAAACAACGCCTAACAATATTTGTAGAGGGTACCTGGAGACTGAAACCCCTAGCTAAATTAGAAATATATTTAAATCACAGGTAAATTCGTAAAATATCTGGCCAGATAGATGTGCATGACGGACGGTTAAAATGCCTGAAGAATGAAACGAAGAAGGAAAGGCTAATCAATGATATTTGCTTTAATTACTCAATGGACTCCATGGTGCTTTCTTCAAGTAAGTAAAAATATGGCTAACGGGATTTGGTAAATAAAATTGCATTTGGTTTAGGTGATGAAGAAGAGGAGCAGGCTGATCAGTTCAACTGTATGATTCAACTTCTGATCAGCCATAGATGAATCGACAAAGCTATGGTGCCAAAGTCGTTCATTTGGTACAAACAAATTTTGATAAGATATGATGATGGAAGATTCCGACAAGTGCTTCGAGTGAATCCAGGAGAGTTTGCGCATATTCTTATCCTTATCAAAGATGACCCAGTTTTCAAAAATAAAAACTGAGTGCAGCAGATTCCTGTGAAATTACAGCTGCAGATCACATTATTCAGATTCGGTTCATCTAGTGGAAGTGCTTCAGTGCCATAGGGGATGGAGGTACCCTTAATTTGATAATTAAACGGGTTGTAGCAGCAATACTGAATCTTAAAACAAAGTTTCTGACCTGACCTTCTGAATTAGAAAGATCAAAAATTGTTGCTGAAACGATTAATGAAATTTTGTCGATTGGATTTTGGATATTGGATTTGTCGGAAATTTCTTTAATCATTTGCAATGGATTGCTGGGGACTCCGCCTATCCTTTGAAAAGTTATCTAGTTCCACCATTTAGGTAAAACAGCAATCAATTCACAAAGGAAAAGAGACATTTATTTAATACGTATTTCTCACAATATCGTGTTCGAATTGAAAACTGCTTCGGAAAGCTGAAAGAAAAATCTGCAGTTTGAAAGAACTACAACAAACAAAGTGCCAGTTCGTATCCCTCTCGAAATGTACTCGTCGCAAGATGTGAACTTGTTTGGTTAATTTTATATGTTTATATTAGTTAATTTATTAATATATATATACATACTAGCGGACCCGGCGAACTTCGCCTCGCCCCAATTTTAAGCCTTCAGACAAACTTTAGAGTAATAATACAACACAAATATTTAAATTTTCAATGTAATTTATTTGAATGGAATCAGTAGAGAGCGATTTGATGAACAATGTTTTTCGATTGGTTTTCCGGCGCAAAAACAAATAACGAAGACGGTTTCCCAACACGCGAACATGCAACGTACAGCTGACCGTGCGAAAAACAGGGCAATTCGAGATTAATCCCACAGACTTCTAGTGATTGGCCTTGCGATTTTTTGATTGTCATCGCAAATGCCAATCGAACGGGGAACTGAATCCGCTTGAATTGGAATGGAAGGTCAGTTGGAATAATGGGAATTCGTGGGATAAGGACTTCCTCTCTTTTGAATTTGACCTTGATGATTTCCGCCTGAATCACATTGTTCATTAGCTTTTTGACGGACAACCGCGTACCGTTGCACAATTTTGGAGGATTGAGATTCCGCAACATGATTATGATCTATCCCACCTTCAGATGTAAATTATGCGGCGGAGTTCCTGGTACATAAAGCGAGTTCAAAAATTTCGTCGGGTAGTTGTTCGCTTCATTTTCGTCGGTCGCGCAGTCAACAGATTTGTACGTATGCAGCTGTCCTGCGATTTGACTTTGAATAAAATTTCATACAAAAACTTGATTTTCGATTTTTCCGACTTTTCCTGAGGGATTTTCCAAAATTTTCTTCCGTAAAACCTTCTCCTCGAAAATACGAACAACCGACAAAAACTTTTACAGAAATCGGCCCAGCCGTTCTCATTTTATGAATTACTATACATTTTTTACACCATTTTTATGTATATATATAGATATACCCTATACACATACAATAAAAATATGTTTATAAATTGAAATGTTTGAATTGCAATTCCTTTAAAGCTAGTCTCTCTTTCATTCCCAATTCTTTCAACGCCCGTCTCTCCTTCATTACGATTTCTAGCACTCTGCATCGCTCATTACTTTCCATTTTCTTCTTCCTTAATTCCCTATTCTTTTCTGCGTTTTCTTTTTCAAAATTCAATTTTAAAATATCCGTTAGGGCGGTTCTCTTATAAATTCCTTTCCTTGGGCTGTGGTGATATAGGAGAAACGTCACCAAAATTTGCATCCTCTTGTTGTGCTGGCGAATGTGAAATATTTGCATCCTCTTCTCGTTCTGACGAATTTAACGTATTTGCAACAACATAATCTTCAATGCTTTCAAGGAACTTTGCGTTCTCAACTCCTCTACAATTGAAAATTTCGTCGAAGTCATCGAAATAGGGGCACATCTTTGATACAGCATCTGAGCTCATAAATTGATGGTTAGTTCATAGTAAAAAATACATCAAATTACAAAATACTTTGAAAAGTTTCTCCTTCAAAACATCCTGCACCCGTTGTGGTCACCAATCTTTTTGCTTGCGAATATTTTTTTCTCATATTCCGTACCTTTGCTCGTATAAGACTCCAATCTGCTATTATTGCCGTCTCCTCAATAAAGCGTCGATAAAAAATTTGAGCTGTTGGTTTCTGAAATTGGAATATGTAATATACCTCAAAATTCCGATTCTCCGTCAAAAAGTTAATTAGCACAGCTTCTTCCTGCGGCATCCATTTCTTTCGAGGTGATTTCCGAATTCTTTTCTTTTTTTCATCCATCGAAATTTTGAAATGAATTTTTTTCTGTATTCAACCAAAACCAATAAAGACAGCAATTGCATGAACAGTTGATTTGATTACAACTTTCCTAATACATACCTGCGAGTGTTGACATCGTGCTAACATAGATTTTGGTACAAAATAACAACAAAT
This sequence comes from Myopa testacea, assembly GCA_949629155.1. Taxonomy (NCBI): domain Eukaryota; kingdom Metazoa; phylum Arthropoda; class Insecta; order Diptera; family Conopidae; genus Myopa; species Myopa testacea. The sequence continues at coordinate 36,152,064 of OX451347.1, read as the reverse complement.
TTTCTTATGATAGTCATAAATTGTTTAAAACTTATGACAACTTATGACGACTTATGAGGGTAACTGTGAATTGCCAAATTGATTTCATAAGTTGACACAAATTTTGTTCTTGATTTAATTTCTTTTAATTTCACCTAATTGTGTTTGTAAGCGCTCTTTCCTATCTTCGTGAAAATCAGCATAGTTTGAAGGATTTTTTGAGATTTCCTCTGTGTTCCAAAATATAATGTATACAACACTATTAACTTAACAGTAAATTACAATATCCTATTAATTATTAAGGTTTAATTTTTAAAATATGTTAGATTCCTACATAATTGTCAGTAGTAAAAATTGTATTAAGATATATGTACATTGCAGTCACTGTTAAACATATGTGGAAGTATAGAGTTAATAAGGGCCAATGAGTTAAAGTAAGACCGAAGTATGTACGTGGTGGCGAAGAAAACAAGTAACACTACGGAACGGCAAAGGCTTTGGAAAATATAAAAGAAGGATACGACACACGAAACGCCAGTTGTTCGTGGCAGAGATAATGAGATAGGACACTTCGAATTCGCCGCTTCAAAAATCGGTTTGACGTCTATTTTTTATGAGCTGTTGAATTGATGTACACTATACGTGAGAGCTACCATATTGTTGTTCTTGTTTTCTGTCTTTCAGTATGTTGAAAAAATCAGCTGTTTCATGTTTCACCACGGATTCGTTTAGTTATGAAATCAGCTTGGCTAGACGCAGTATCATTTAAACGGTTTCACCACTGCTATGTCGATACCATCGGTGGCTACACACTGTGGTTTCTCATATGGTTTCAAAAGTCGTAAACATGTGATGACAAAGTGTGTGTGAAATTGACTGAATATCCAAATGTTGGCCAGAGTGAGAGAAAATATGAACACGCGTTCGGCAAACTATGCTGCTCTTCTTTCGTTTGACAACTGCTTTCTTGTGTGCGTGTAAAGAAAGTGAGAAGCACGGTCTATTTTCAAAAATTCTCTACACTCAATACCAGAGTATAGACTTTTCTCTTTCTTCCTCATCTCTCTCTCCGATGAACTGAGTGAAACCGCTTTTAAAAGATACTGCGTATAGCCAAGGCCATTGGCTTTTAAAATATAAATTTCACCATATATAAACCAAGGTGGTGAAGTTTCCCAAACTTAAAATGGTAGGTGCGAACCGATGTTTGACCCCCAAGTGCATTAACGATGTATAACAATACATAATTTTCAAAGATATTAGAAAACAAATGAAAAAATATAAATGCGAGCATTCTGGAGTTATAAATCGTAATTCTTTTTGTCACAAGGTGAACAACTATGCATTTGCAACGAAAAATTAATACAACGACTACTTTATACCAAAGTAAAAATGAGAAATAAACAACAAATGCTTTATTGTTATATTATACAACTCCCGGAACGGGGAGTTATGTTTTATATATATTTTACACATATAAAAAGGATAATATTTTTATTTATTTCTTTTGACGTTTCATAAACTACCCCCGAAAAACAGATTTTGCATGCGTTCATCAATTTATTTTCGGCGAAGTACAAATGTTTTGCAACGAAGTACAAGTTTTTCACAGGGAAGTACAAGTTTTTTGCACAAAATCACAATTTTTTATCGTAGTGTTAGTGAAAATGCCACTGTGTTTTGCGACGAATTCGAAGTGTCCTATCTCATTATCTCTGGTTCGTGGACCGTGACATGGGTAAGCTCTGGTGGTAGGAGGTGGCTCCTTTGCTTCTAGCCGCTGCATGTGTGGTCCAGTGGATCGCTCATGTCGTTGTTGGTGGCAGGGAAGCTACCCGGTGCCTCTCTGCCGCTTTCGTTGCTGAGGTTCCATCATGATAGTCCAGTGGATCGTTTTTGAATGGAACCAATGCGACGAAATTGAGGGTTCAAAATGCTGGTCCAGCGGAATGCCATTTTGTTCTCACGGGGGTTGGTTGTACCCTCTCCCCCTCTACATTTCCTCGCTGTCATTTTACTGTTAAGAAACCAGAGCACCAAGAAATTTCAGGTCGCGGCCACGATCCAAAAGTAATTAAGATTGTATTTTTCTCGCGCAGAATCAAGCAAGTAACTAGTACGATTAATAAAAGCTTCGAGAGGAACGTAAGAATAAACACGAACCTGTTAGATACACAGAGCAACACACACGATCGTTAGCCCTGACGAATTAGTAGCCACAAGCTCTGCCTAAATACCAGAACACTCGTCGTTTTATACACGAGTTTTCATCGCCACAATAACGCTAGTTTTTTTTCTACTAGAGTTTTTACCGGAGCTTTTTTTTGATACATCAGTGTCTCTCTCACACACCCTCCCATACACCTCTACCACTCTCCTCCAGGGCACTGCCGTTAAGTATTACTTCGTCGAGGCTGGTTAGCAATCATGCTATCCTCGTGTATTTAACTCAGTGCATATTTGCTTGTGTGCTGCCTTCCATATTTCGGATCCGCTCGGTTCTGCGTAGCTCTACTAACACATTGGTTACATATGTGTCTACATTACTCCAGTTCTACATCATCATATGGTCATGGTCATACATTATATTCCACAGAAGGCGGCCGAGCACCGATACTTGTGGGACTCCTGCTGATATGTAATAGGATTAAGCTCCATTTTCGGTCGGATATACCAGTTTTCTGTTGGATAGATAATTTGTTATTATATCTAGTAGATATTTTGGAGCCCATATTCTTCTAAGTGCGTTCCTAATGTGTAAACAACTGCCTTTTCATCTATAAATGATTGTATGCGGTTACCTATAATTCATTCCAAAGCTTTACCGATTGTGTCCAGTAGACATATTGGTCGGTATGATGTCGGTTCTTCGGGGGTTTTTTCCCTTTTGGAATCACCAATAGTCTTTGAACTTTCCAAGGATCCGGAAAAACGCCTTCGCCAATACACTTCTGGAACGTCCGTGAAATATTTCAGGTCTGCTGAGGATCGCAGCTTTAAGTGCAATATTTGGCACCCCATCCGGTCCAGGCGCTTTGCCATCACCGAACTTTTTATATTTTTTTTCGTGTACACAGCACACCCGAGCGGTCTCTACTGTCGTCGGAATGGAACTGCCCGGAATGGAATGGAGATGGGAACAGCTAGGTAGCCGAACCCCACTTTCGCGCAAGATCATCCGCTATTTCATTACCATATACATATGTTCCTCTGCCCGGGAACCCACAGAATAGTGATGGATAAGGATGTCTCTGCACCGCTGAGCTAACTTGGATTTTATTTCCACAGCCATGAGGGCTCTAAATGCAGCATGGCTGTCGGAAAAGATTACGATCCTCTGATCTGGGGTTATACTAAAGGAAAGGATGACTTTGCAGGCTTCCATGATAGCCAATATTTCCGCCAAGATGATTCTTACGTAATCTGGGAGTATGAAGCAGAGAGATTGAAAACACACCGCGATCGCAATGTCAAACTCCTTCACAATTTTGCGTCCGTGCAACACTGATTTCGAGGGAAAATAGTTTCGAATTTCTGAGAGAAGTTTATGGTGGGTTTTAGTCTCATTCGTTCGGGATTTCCGTTTCGTCCGATAGTTCCAGAGTCATACGATAACCACTACTCCTAGATATCCAGCAGTTGATATTATAGGGTACCTATATTACTATGCTTGGATGTTATTTTTGTTAATAAAAATAAATATAGTGTTCATTGTTTTGTAGAATATAAAACAATATAAGTCAATTAAAAATTCACACAAATATTCATACTGAAATCAAGGGTATATTATACTTTGTCACCAAATGTGTAACGCAAAGAAATAGAGAATATAGATATAGAAAAGTATATACATATATTCTTGGTCAGCGTCACCTCCTGAGTTGATTTAGCCATGTCCGTCCGTCTGTCTGTCTGTTGAAATCACGATCACAGGAGAACCGGTGAAGATATCATAATGAAATTGCAGAGATATTCTTTCTTATGGTATTGAAAATGGGCAAAGTCGGTCAACGACCACGCCTATTTTTTATTAGAAATGTGATATCAGCGTTCGCTTTTGAGTTGACAATGAAATTTCATTCCTGAGTATAGAGTACCATTATACGTTAATATGCTAAATATGGGCGTGATCTGCCCACTTTTAGATTACACAGGCAAAGAGGGTAACACAGGTTACTGGGCGCGGTCCGCCCACTTTTACACTACTTATACAGTATAACTCATGAAAAGAACAAGCAAGTAACAACAAGCTAGTTACTTTGTTTTGATAACAGGTAACGACCAGGCCTACTATTTATACAGTGGCGTAGCTAGAACTCATGGAGCCCAGGACGGTAAATCAACTAGCAGCCCCAAATATTTCTAAAATTCAATAACTTAATAATTGATTGCCAAAACTGCCGCTCGGGCCTGACCGCCACCCCACACTAGCTACGCCACTGTATTTGTACCCGTCTGTGATTAACAGCCTTATAATGTAAATAGTTTCAAGACGAAAACGAAAACACAAATGAAAACGAAAACGAAAACGAAACGAGCCAAACTAGTAAAATAGAAGCTTTTCGTTCGTATTGCAGACATTCGCTTTATTGCAGACAGAAAATGTTGCCATGTGTACAATATTTGAAGCATTTTTATAAGTAATTCCTAGAAACGCAAAGATTTCGGGTAGAATTCAATGCAAATGCGTGTCGGCAACACTATACACAACACTATACACATACAAATTCGACACATACAATTCGACAACTTGCAAAACACAAACAATTATACACTGGACGATAGCCTTCTTGCTTTCGCGTGGTTTCTCGACTTTTTTCCTGGAAACTGCAGAACCATTATGGCTCGCGTAGCTGATAAAATCTGCAAAGCATGTAAAAATACCAATAACAATCATTTTTTTCGTTTAGTGGATTTCACTCGAGTTTTGTTATGCGCAATTGTCAAACAAACGAAAAATGACGAAAAGCACAAAACAAAACTCATGAAAAACACATGTTTCGTTTTCTTTTACGTCTTGAAACTATTTACATTATAAGGCTGTAAATGTGATTATAAGGTAGCTTTCCTTATAACGAGGTAAGTTAGGTTAGGTTAGGTTAACAGGGCGTGTAGCCGCGAAGCGGCCACTTCCACCTAGGCCTTATAGGCCCTCCAGTGGTTCTGTGGGAACCTCGCTGTTTCGGTCAGTTACTCAGACCTGGCCACACCGAGAAGGTGGAGTAATGGTCGAGTGTAAGCTGGACTGGTGCTTTTGATCAGCTTTATGAGACTAGTCACCGGACGCCCTGCCAAATCTGTCAGCCTCTCGATGTACTCCGCCCCCACACTGCGGAGGCGACGGTACGCAAGGGCTGGGCATTGGCAGAGCAGGTGGTGGATAGTCTCCTCCTCATCCACGTCGTCGCAGCATCTGCAGTGATCCACTCTGGTGCCAGGCTTCCACCTGTCCACCATGGCCCCTATGGGGCAATGCCCTGTGATCACTCCTACTATCACCCTAAGTTGTTCTCTGGGCATTGAGAGTATCGTCTTAGAGTTTTTCCGATTGAGCTCTGGCCATAGAGAGCGAGTGATAACGCAGTCCGGCCTGGTTTTCCAGGAGTGGTTGGTTATGTTTGCCACTATGGTGTCTATTGAATTTTTCTGGTTGGAGATAGGTGTCTTAACAGAGGAGTCTGCTTCTTCGGCCCCCAGTGAGGTGCCCGTTCTAGCCAGGAGGTCTGCTCGCTCATTACCTTCGATGTTCGAGTGGCCTGGTACCCAGCAGGTCCTGACGATGTGGGTCCTCATTAGGTCCCTCAGTTTCCTTCTGCATTTCAAGACAATCTCTGATTTTATCTCCGTCGAGCCTAGGGCTTTTATGGCAGCTTGACTGTCTACAAAGAAATTTATATCTGTTTCAAATACCCTTTCCTCTAAGACATAGTTAGCCGCCCGCTCGATCGCGAAGATCTCCGCCTGGAACACGCTGCACTCGTCTGGCAATCTGTATGATCGCTGTGCTTGCAGCTTGTTGGAGTAGAAACCGGCTCCTGTTCCTTCGCAGGTTTTTGAGCCGTCCGTGTATATCGAAATACCTTTGAGTTGTATTTGTCCATCGGACGACCACTCCTCCCTGCTCGGAAAGAGGATTCTGGGTATTCCCTCAAAGTCAATTCTCGGAAGAATGTATTCCGTTTCAGCGGCCAGGGTCATCCGAGAATTGGGGTTTCGTTGCTCTAGCGCGTGAAGCGTGAAGTACGGTAGCGTGTCTAAAATGAGTTTCCTTGCAGAGATTGAGACCTCGTAGCCTGAGGAAGCTTTTCCCTGCTGTGCTCAAAATGAAGAGGTCTAAGGGAAGGAGATGCAACATCGTTTCCTGCCCTGCCTGCGGTCTGCTTCTTGCCGCTCCGGTGATACTCTTGGTTCCGCATCTTTGTACATTACAGAGAGGCTCGAGGTTGGTTTTCCGCTGGATTGCCGTCCACCACACCAGGCAACCATATGTTAGGATTGGACGGACCACCGCCGTGTACAGCCAATGGGCAATGTACGGCGGCAGGCCCCAGGTCCTACCAATGGCCTTCTTGCACGTGTATAGGGCGTTCAGTCCTTTTTTCCTCCTTTCGGCTATGTTCTTCTTCCAGGAGAGTTTGTTGTCTAGAACTATGCCGAGATATCTCACGTCATCAGACAGAGGAAGAATATGGCCATTCAGGATTGGTCTTCTAAAGTCTGGTATTTTATACTTCCTAGTGAAAAGGACAAGCTCGGTCTTTGAGGCATTGATGCTAAGGCCATTCTTGTCTGCCCACCTTGAAGTTTTTCCAAGTGCCTGTGACATTAGCTCGCTAATGGTACTGAGGAATTTCCCCGGTATTAGTAGGGCTAGATCGTCGGCGTATGCTGTTGCCCTGTTCCCCGTACCTTGGAATTCTCTTAGCAATTCGTCTACCACTATGAGCCACAACAGAGGGGAGAGAACTCCGCCCTGAGGTGTTCCTCGTGTGACGTTTTTGCGGCAGTTGCTTGCACCCATGGCTGCATTGATAATTTTGCTTATCAGCATGTTACCAATCCAGTCACTGATGGTGCGGGGTACTTCAAAGTACTTCAGGGCTTCACTGATCGCTCTCGGGTTGACATTGTTGAATGCCCCCTCTATGTCAAGGAATGCCCCTAGGGTAAACTCTTTTACCTCGAGGGACCTCACAATTGTGCCGACCACACAGTGCAGTGCGCTGTCAACTGACCTGCCCTTAAGATAGGCGTGTTGAGACCGACACAGCCGGTGTGTGATCTTGTTTCTGATAAACAGGTCCACCAGCCTCTCCAAAGTCTTTAGTAGGAATGACGAGAGGGAGATGGGCCAGAAGTCCTTAGCGGAGCTGTGGGAGGGTCTGCCTGCCTTAGGTAGGAATAGAACCCTTACCTCCCTCCACTCCTTTGGGATGTACCTCCTTGTGAGGCATTCTTTAAATACCTCGGCGAGCATTGGTAAAATAGCGGATATGGATCTCTGAAGCATGGCCGGAATGATTCCATCTGGGCCCGCAGCTTTATAGGGCTGGAAGGATTCAACCGCCCAAGAGATCCTTTCCGCGTTTACTATGTAGTTTACTATTCCTCGTGACTCGTCAGTGTTGTTGTCGACCGCCGTCCGGATAGCTGAAGGCACGTCCGTTGCTCTGTCGGTACAACCTGGAAAGTGAGTGATGCACAGGAGTTCCAGAGTTTCGAGGCTGGATTGAGTCCACGAGCCGTTCGACCGCTGGATGCTGCTCGGTACTGCTCTTTCTCGAGAAAGCACTTTGCGGAGTCTTGCGGCCTCGTTGACTCGCAGTATGCCCTCCAGGAATCCCTCTTGATCGCTCTGGTTCGGCTTTTATAGGCTCTGAGACCGGCTTTGTATAAAGCCCAGTCTGAGTGCTTGCCGCTTATGGTTGCTCTGTTGAAGAGCGATCTCGATGTTTTCCGCAGCGCAGATAGCTCTGAGGTCCACCAGGCCGGTTTGGCTTTTTTGCGTGGTTGGCTGATTGGACATGAGACATTAAAGGCTCTGCGGAGTCCTTCCGAGAGAAGTCTGACTAAGGAATCAGTGTTCTTGTTTTCTTCGCCTGGGTTCACCTTGAACAGTGACCCAGGGATGAGACTTGTGAACTTTGCCCAGTCAGTTTTCTTGGGGTTTCGAAATGAGGGTTCTTTTGGTGGTTTCGTAGTCTTGATGTTGAAGAGTATCCTGGAATGATCAGAGAATGAGCATTCAGTGGATACTCTCCAACCCTCAATGGTGATGTCCCTATCGTTCTTCAGGGTTATGTCTAACACCTCTGACCTGTCCTTGTTGCGAAAAGTGGGTGTAGCCCCCCTATTACATATAACAAGGTCATAGTTTAATATAAACTCAAAGATTGACCCACCCCTTTTGTTGATATCTTGGCTTCCCCACTGAGTGTGATGACCGTTCGCATCGCATCCTATTACCAACCTCAACTTGCTTTTGTTGGCAAGGTTTGTTAGCTCTCGGACTTGATGCGATGGGGGCTCTTGTTCCTCGTATAGAAAGTATGCGGACGAGAGCAGGAACGAACCATCTTGCTTGGTCTCGCATACTATCGTCGTAAGATCAGGTGAGCTGTAATGAGGGAAAAGAAATGCGTTAATATTTTTCCTTACCAGTATACATGTTCTTACCTTCGTTGTGGTGTCCGTTGCAAATAGTTGGTATCGGCCTGACACTAGTCCTGCAACCCTGTCACCCCTCACCCAGGGTTCTTGTACTAGGGCCACGTCGATACCCTCCTTCTCCATGACTAGGAGGAGGTCGGCCGATGCCGCCTTGCAGTGATGCAAATTAATTTGCACCACCTTCATTTGACTTTGGTCTACCTCCCCCTCCCGCCCCTCCATCACTCGACTCCCGGACTTTCAACGATCCGAAGCCGAATCTGATGGAGCCTCCCTGCTTCCTCAGGGTCTCCAAGGACTCTCGGCTGACTCCAGCCAGAAGTTTCTACCACCGTTCTTAGGGACGTTGGACGAGACTATCTCCCAGTCCTGTGCCCCTAGAGAACGGTTCTGCCTACTGATGAGGCCTAGCATAGCCGCCCCCGATTCCGGAACTGGAGGAGGAATCCACACGACCACTTCTGGTCGCAGTGGTAGGGTAGAGAGTGGCACGGTTTCCAGTCTGGCTTTTGGCCAGACTTCGCCTAGGCCTGCAATTGCGGCGGTCAAGAAGTCCAGAGACTTCTTGTTGCCGCAGCTGACGACCTTAACCCCCCTCTGCCACCCTGCCCCCTCAAATTCCACTTCCTCGTCGCTCCTGTCCCCCTTCATCATCTCGGCCAGCAGCTTCGCCTTCACAAGTAGCCAGTTCGCCGGTTGGATCTTACCGTCTGGGTTCGATCTGTCGACAATGGCCACCTGCAGCTCCTCCTCGACCTTGAAGTTTGCTGACCGTCTGACCTTCTTGGGTTCGTTTGAGCCCTCCTCGGTGGACCTGTTCCGCTTGGACGCTTTACTTAAAGCGAGTAGCGGGTGTGGTTTGGCCTTGGAGGGTTCTGCCGTTTTGGATGCCATGCCTTGACTGGCCGCCTGTGCCTTCTTTGAAGTCGAGGGCTGCTCATCTAAGCATGGCAGTTTCCGCGTCGGGGGGGTGGGTATGGAAATTGCTTTCTGCTCCGCCCCCCTCTTCAGAGGAGGTGGCGTTGGCTCTTTCGAACCTGGCCACCTTCTTTTCGTTGGCTCTGAGCAGGTGCGCTCTTGCGAAGGGATTGCTTCGCGCGCTTGTATGCCCTTTTGGCTTTCTCTTCCCTTGACCGGACCTTGGCCGCCTGCTTAGTTGTGCTGCTAAGAGGAGCTTCCTCCAACAGTGCAGCCTCGGCCTCCAGATCGATCATCGTGAGTTGGCTGGATTGAGAGAGAGTCACTGACTCGCTCTCATCCGCCTCGTCGATGACTAGTTCTACTAGCCGGGTGCTGCAGTCGTCTTCGTCAGAGACTCCTGGTGCAGCCGGGGGAGTTCGATGATTGTCACTGTTAGTGACATCATCTAACTCCCTCCGGTTGGTGAGGTGGGTGATGGGGTGGTCATCACCGACGGTCACCGTCCGTCTCTCCCCGTTGTCGTCGTTGTTGTTTTTGTTGTTGGTGTCTATTTTGTTCCCACGAGTGTAGGACAAGGAAAGGTCCGCCCGCACAGAGGTCCTTGTGTGCGGGTAAGGCTGGTTAGTACCGAAGGTCGCCAGGTATTCGGTACGCTCCGTTAGCGACTGAGCTATTTTTAAAGTCTGGGTCCTCAGCCTGGTCGATCGTCGGCACGGGTCGCATGACACCTTGATCCGACCCAGAAAGACGATAGAATAGTGTAGAGATAGAATAGCGGTAGTAGGGTATAGCGGAAGTAGAAGATAGTGGAAAGGGGAGAAAGAGTGTGAAGGTTGTTGGGTTATACCGCCCTCCATCGGTCGCCAGAGCCTCTTTGGTGAAAACAGGGGGCACCACGAGAAGGCGAGGATGGCATTTGCCAGGGAGAGGCTATTAGTTCCGCATACCCTGACCTTACCCCCCTATAACGAGGTAACTCTTAAAACTTTTAGGTTTAGGGTATCTAAGATTCGCCAGGCCGAACGTAGCACTCTTAGGGCCAGTTTAACAAAAGTTTTTTTTAAAAATTCGATTGCTGCATCATGGATGTACGTATGGACGTATGTTTTAGCCGACTTATCGCCAGGAATTTTACACTGCAGACTTGCGGGAGAATGTGGACGAAAAATTTAAGTCAAAAAGGCAGTCAAAATTTTCTCGTAAGTTCCTGGTTTGGCAAGCAATCTGCCGTTGTGGTGAAAGAAGTAAGTCGTTTGTATCCACTGGAGCAATAAACTCAAACATATATATTAAGGAGTACTTGGAAAAACGATTAAAGCCTTTCCTAAAACAGCATGAGGTTTCCTTTATCTTTTGGCCTGACCTAGCCTCTTGTCATTACAGAAAAGTAGCCTTGGAATGGAACTCAAAGAATAATGTGCTAATAATGTCTAAAGCTCAATCCAATTGAAAGATACTCGGCTTTGTTCAAAAAAGACCTCAAGGCAACAAAGAAAATAGCCAAGGATGCTAAAGATTTTCGTGGAAAGTAGTGTCCAGCAGCTCGAAAGGTATCGGGATAATACCATAAAATCCTTGATGGAAGGGGTGCCAGAAAAGTTAAAAGATTTCTAAAATACAAATACGAAACATACAAGAAAGAGCTGAACACGATATACACCATAGCAAAAAACAACGGATATAAAAAAGATCTCGTAGACAAGATCAGAAGAGACACAAGAGCGACTACAAAGAATAACAAAAAAGAGAAAGAATGTGGCGACAAAACATGGACCGTGTTGACGTACGCGGGAATATCGACATGCAAACTAACCGCATTTTTCAAAGAATACAACATTCACACAGCATTTAAAACAAGAAACAATTTGGGACGAATATTACCAAGTAGCACAAACCAAGAAGATCCACTGGAAAAGCAAGGTGTGCACAAACTAACTTGCTCATGCCAATACAGCTACATAGGGCAGACAGGACGCAAGATAAAAACGAGATTCCGAGAACACATACGGGACTACAACAAGAAGACACGAAAACCGAGCGCGACGCCGGAATCCAATTTCGCAAACCACATGTTCGACAACAAATGCACACCAAAGCACATAAAGAAGACAGTAAAATTATTACATGTACAGCACAAAGGACGACGACTCAACATACTAGAAAACATGGAAATAAACAAAAAACATTTGACGGGCGCATAATAAATAAACAAACAAACACTATCTCAGAAGTAATATTCGAACCCCTAAAATTACTTTATAAAACATGAAACAAACACAACGACGGAATCATAAAACCCAATACACAAGATCAAACTACAAAAACCCATAAACAAAGAATTACTGACTTCTACCTACCCAGACACCATAAAGAGGATGGTGCAATAAACACGGATACCGGAATCACGGAAAACCTAATTAGCAGAAATCAAAAAACACAAAAAACTAATTGAACCCAGATACCTGAGTTACCTGCCATACCTAACAACCGATTGCTACCTGTCGTATACATACCTGAAAACTTACCGGACTAATGACAAGGACCACAAAATCTTAATAAATACGAAAGAACAACACTAAAACAGACAGAATAAAACAGATAAAAAGACACTGAAGATGGCACAACGCCGAAACCGGTTTGTCTCCAAACCAAATTTGACATGGGATGACGGAAAATCGTTCCACAATACACAATAGAAAAAGTCTAAATATATAACAAAAAGTTTAATAAAATAACGGTTAAAGAATGGGTGTCGTTTTTAAAATCGGACAACTAGTTTAGGAGATTTTTTTAATTTTGTGATGTCCTTATCAACGTTTCATTATAGTGGAAAAACTGAAGAGCTTTCGATTTTTTTTCAAAAATTTTCATGTTTATTCAAATTACCAGGCGATCAGATTTGACAAGCTAGTTGAATGTAAACGACAACTTATGATCACTGAAGTGAACCGGGTTTTTACGACGAAGGATCGCTCCTAACATGTAATGACAATCTAAAAAGCGTATAAAAATCTTCGATCTCATTCTCACCAACCAGTAGATGGCTCACGAAATAAGGAGAGCAAATGCAATAAAACAAACAAAAAAGCAATTACAGACGTCACTGAGATCTAATGAAGCCTGAAATAGAAAAATATAAAGATACAGTAGCGACTCGGTAAAAGCAACCCTCGATTTGCGCAACTCGTCGATTATCGCAACCACCGAATTTTATACATTATAGACTCAGTAAAAGCAACTGCTGCCGAAAAAAACCTCGATAATCGCAACTTTTTCTTCGTCTTATTTTCTTTTTGTGGAGTAGAGTGTCAGTTGATGTCCCGTTAGTATATTGCCTGGTTCTTGGAAGTTGCTTTTGTTTCCACGCATCGTTTGTTCAGTTGTTTTCGTTTCTGTTACTGATCTGACACCGTGGTGGCACTTTTTGTTAGAGCGCGTATGCAGTTGCAAAAGTGAAGTAGTGAAAGCATCAACGTGAATTATGCCGAAAGAAAACCGAGTTCCTAAGCTTTCAATAACAGCAAAAACTGAAATATTAAACGATCTGAAATGTGGGAAACCAGTATGGTTCATCTGCAATAAATATCACATAAACAAATCGACGGTTTGCAGACTACGAAAGAAGGAGCGGGATGTAATTAAGTTTGTTGCCGACGCCGAGGCTGGCCCTGGAAAGCGAATGACATTGAAACAGTGTGAATACCCAGAAATGGAAAAAGCACTCTATATTTGGTTTGAAAATCAAAGGGCTGTTCCAATTTCCTCCGACTTTATTAAAGCAAAAGCCGCTCAATTACACTTGAAAATTCACGAAAAGCCTGGTTCATTTAATGCAAGCAATGGGTGGCTGTTGAACTTCAAGAAACGTCATGGCATCCGGAAGCTCAAAATTTGTGGTGAAAAACTTTCAAGCAAAACGCAAATGATAAACCCCTTTCTAGACAACTTTCACAAGAAAATTCGGGAAAGGAATTTAAGTCCAGATCAAATATACAATGCGGATGAAACTGGACTATTTTTCAAGCAGATGCCAGCACATACATTTGTTTGCAATAAAGAAGTGTCAGCCCCTGGACGATAGTCTAACAAGGAAAGACTGACATTTTTGGCATGCACAAATGCTAGCGGTTTGCATAAGGTACTTGCCTTTTGTTATACGCAAGTCGGCTCGTCCAAGGGTTTTCAAAAATTTCGTTGGCATGCCAGTCATATACAAAGCAAACAAGAATGCATGGATGACGCAGGTGCTTTTTGAAGAATGGTTCCACCACACATTTGTGCCTGAAGTAAAAAAACAAAACACGCAATAAATTATTTTCATTTTCAAGTTTGCATTGCTTTCAGGTAAGACCGTTTCTGGACTCCAAACAACTTCCGAAGAAAGCACTTCTGCTCGTCGACAATGCGTCCTGTCACCCGTTAGATTTGAAAAGTGATGACAGCCTAATTGAAATAATGGGCCTGCCAGCAAATTGCACTCTTATTCAGCCAATGGACCAAAATGTGATAAATCAGACCAAAGTGTTTTATAAAAAAAGCTTTTTAGCACATTTGCTTGCAACTGCTAGACCTGATATTGAAACTAAAATTAAAAGTTTCACTTTGAAAAACGCTGTATGCATTTTGGCCAGTGTATGGAAAAAAATGGACGCAAATATGATAAGAAAGGCTTGGAATCCCATAATGAAACCTCGCGCTGAAAATAATTTGGATGATGAGGATGAAATACCATTGACAGCATTAAGGGAGCAACTAAATGGAGAACGTTCAACAATTGAATCCGTGTCAGCTTTAGTCGACCAAATTTGTCCTAACACAGTCGCCTCCGATGATGTTTTAAGTTGGCTTAATGACCATCAATCACAATTAGAAGTAGAGGTTTCGCTTCCCAACGTACAGATGACGCCATAAAAGCACTAAACACATGCATTCAGTGGGCAGAGCAAAATGCAATTCCTGTGCAAAAAATTTTAATGCTGCAAGAGCTAAGAGAGGCTGCTTGTCTTAAAAAGGTAGAGAGCGTAAAAGTTCAGTCAAAAATCTCTAGTTTCTTTAAATCAGTAAACTAAATTGTTACCAAACTGTTTTGTTAATTAAAGCCTTTTTAAGAAATGTTTGGGTTCTTGTTTCTGTTTAAATTTTCTTAAACACAATGAATGTGATTAGTTTAAGTTCTTTTTTTTTTTGTAATACAACAAAATATGAATAAAATAATAATGAATTCTAATGAAACCCTTATAAAACTTTGTGAAATTTGCAAATTTTCATACAAAAATTTTGACTCGATAAACGCAACAAACTCGATAGTTGCAACTGCCCCTGTCATTAATCGGTTGCTTTTACCGAGTCGCTACTGTATTTATTTTGTTTGAAGTGCACTGAAGTAATCAGGTAGAGTTATGGAGGGGAAACGAGTTCACAGATATTTGATCTTATTTTTGGAAAGACCGGATGTTCGTGTACTTTTTGTTGCTTTTATTATCTTTGCACAAAGGGTTCACTTAAAAGCTATATTTAATCTTACTTCGTTTTAACAGTGTATGATGTCATTGGCGAATTAATATTATATAGATATATATATATTCATATATAGATTCATACACAAGTAAGATTTCCTTAAAGACTTGAAATCATTAAAAATTAGTTGAAATACTTGAAGAAATATCCCTAATGAGTTGAAACACTTGAAAAATATCCCTAAAGGCTTGAAACACTTGGTAAATATACCTATAGGCTTGCAAGTCTTTTGGGAATTTTAATAAATGTTACAAGCTTCCGGTGGAATTTTTTTGAATGTCGCAAGTGTTTTCCCAGTTCTAGCGCAATTGGCTCTACCACTTTGTTTGTGAGTGTGAATCATGACATATGTATGTATATAATATATGTACATAGTCTGTGCAAGCCTGTCTCTTATTCAAAATTTCATGAATTGAATACGGAGTTGCTAATATTTTGTATACTTACGTATGTAAGTAATACTTGCCATTATCAATCAGCTACCTTAAATATGGGCACTCATGCAGTTCTCTAGTCCGTGGAACTTATCTATAGCCAGGGTAGGCTCACGATGGTCCAGTGTCGAATATTCAAAACATGTATTTAAAAAGACGGGACCTCTGCTTGTTGTTGTATAACACATTTATTTCTTTCAAAATGGCGAACCACTGGGTCAGCATTTTGAACTTTCAGGTTCGTCGCTTCAGCTCCACTCAAGAACGATAAACTGGAACCTCGGCAAAGAGAGCGGATGCAGAAAGGAGGATACAGCCGTGCTCCCGTAAGAACAAAGTGACGATCCACTGGACCAGCATTTTGAACTTTTAGTGTCACGGTCCACGAACAACTGGCGTTTTTATGTGTTGTATCACATAAATCACTTCATATCACTTCACTTTGGTGTTGTCTCGTTCTTTTATATTTTCCAAAGCTTCTGCCGTTTTGTAGTTTCGCTTGTTTTCTTCACCACAACGTACATATTTCTGTCGTACTCCAACTCATTGACCCTTATTAAACCATAATCTTAAACTTAAATAGATACATTATTTGCTAGAAAAATCTAACGACATTTCATACAAACGTTATAATAATTTGAGTACTTAAGTACTCAAGTACTTACTAAAGTTAATAATACATTATTTGTACTTAGCTTAAATGGAGGCAATGGTATGAACAAATTTATTTGTCCTGTTATAAGTATAGATACATGTTAAAGAGATAAAACAGGATGAATTAATTAATTCATACATTTTTTACTACAACACGGGTTCCTTGCATGTTGGTTTATTACATGTAAAATAAGCTAAGGTGCTCATTCTCCCTATTTGGGTAGGACCAAACCGCCACACACCGTTTCCTCTTTTTTATACTTGAAGGTGTCTGGAGATTTTGTCGTTCAGAGGGCGTAATACCATATTTTGTACTATCTTTTATAGTAGTCCGCAGGTTTGGAGTTTCAGCTCTTCTTCTCAAAAAGGTAAAACTAAAGTTCGGTTACTAAATCTTTGGGGATACATTCTTCTTTTATTACTCTTCCCCTCTTGAAAATTTGCATTTTCACTTGTATATAAGAAAAAGGTATTCAGAGATGCTATATCCTTTATGTTGTTCCAAACTATGGAAGGCTAACGTATTGTTTGTCGCTTTGTAGTGTAGTTGCCGAGCATTTGATCCATATGATCGACATCGCCTTTACTTTTATTATAAAATTTGATTATTTCTGGTTTCTTCACCTACTGTATCCCCATGATGCATTGAACTAAATAGAATAACCGATTTGTTCTTCTTTGGTACATAGCAAACTAATGTGAAATCTCCACTGAATCCGAATAGTTGTTGTACTTTACCTTTAAATCGTTCCAATTTAATTCTTCCGCATTAACTTTCTTTACTTTTTATATTTTCGAGCCAAGCTTAATTTTGGTTTGGGAACCTGCTGCTAGACTAGACGTGTTTTTAAGTGCTAGCAATTGCTCTATTTTTTTGGTCTAAATTCAAAGTGTTCTTTGTGCAGCTGGGGCAAGTTACTGGTTTCCTTAGTGAACGCTGTTAATGGTGTGTTACTTGTCTGGAAGTTGTTGGAAATTTAAATTATAATTTATAATATAATATAAAATATTATTGAATAATGTCTGGCATTAAAGAAAAGGCTGCTGCATGTGAAGTGAGAGGTGGAAAGCAAAGAGCACTTCACTACAAGTATGTCTCACTGGAGAGCCCGTTAGACAATCGTTCGAAAAGTAGCTCTCCTTGTGCTCCTGCTCTTTCTCTCGATTCGTTTGATGATAAGTTAGCGAAGCTCCGAGACAGTGTTGTAAAGCAGATCCGTGATGATATTTCTAACTCCGAGGAACGAATCTTTAAACGATTTGGTGAATTAACTGCTGAAGTTGCTAATATGAAAGCTGGCTTGAATGCCGTACCATCACGTGTTAATTTACTGGAGAACGGGACGGCTGCTATTGAGGCAATGAAGATGGATATAGCAGATCTTAAAGTTGCACTATCTAACATCAAGGGCCAGGCGGTGGCTGCTGACATCTTCACCGGTATTCCGCCTGTCGATAATGAAAATTTGGAAGAAATCTTCGGAAAAGTTTGCAACACTGTTGGAGTTGACAACTCTCTACTGGTACGTGATGTTTTTCGGGTGAAGAAAAGCAGAAATAGTAAGAAGGTACTTACTGAAACATTAGTTGTCGAGATGCAATCTACGCATGCGAGATCTAGTTTTATGAGGTCTGTCACACTTCTGTCGTGAAAGTCGAAGGTCATTGAACCTTGGTGACATTGGCATTGGAATTAGTATGTTCCAATATAATGTTCCAAATTTTTCTACTTTGCCACCCTTATTTATTGGTGATACGGTGCTCAAATTTGTTTCCAAAGCAACTAATCTTGGGTTTTTGGTCAACTCTACACTAACATGCACTGATCACATTAATACAGTGGTGAGCAAAGCCTACTGTGTGCTGCGTAACTTGCGTTATGCTGCGGAATATCTTCCAACTGAAACTCGGAGGAAACTGGTCTTGACACTTATTCTCCCTGTTATTACATATGCCGAACTTATTTACTGCAAACTGGACTCCATATCTTCTTATAAAATTATGGTGTTAATTAACAATATGACTAGATTTGTTTATAGTTTGAAGCGATATGATCATATGGGAGAGCGGCGACACTCACTTCTTGCTGGTGACTTTTCTGATTTCTTGAATTACAGAAATTGTTTATTTTTGTTTAAGTTGATAACTACTGGCATACCAAGTTATCTGTACTCTAAATTAGATTTTGGTACTTCGACTCGAACACGAAATCTTATAATTCCCCCGTTTTCTTTTCTTAACACTGGGAGGCTGTTTTTCATCAGCACTATCAGGCTCTGGAACACTTTGCCAAGCAGGCTTAAAACCACGGCAGGTGAGAATGCATTCAGGCGTCTGGTAAGGGGGCATTTCCTTGATTCGAATACATGAGCTAGGTGTTATACTTCTCCATTTCCTATTTTGCCTTAATCTCTACTCATTCTTCTCTAACTTCTAAGAATAAATTACTGGTATATTTTAGTTAGTCTAATTATTTACTTTTATAATTAACTTGCATTGTTTCAATCTAATTGCTATAAAAAACCTTGTCTTAGTGCATAAGCTGTATTAATAAATAAATAAATAAATAAATAAAACTTAGCTTCCACAATTATTCCCAACCAAAGTGCTATGGTTGCTAGCTGGACTTTTGAACAAAGCTTCTAGCTTACCAAGCAAAGTGCTGTGGTTGCATTAATGGTATGCACTTGGCCTTGACTCACTGAGTATTATTATTGAAGTAATAATATGGCCTTTGGTTATACACATTTAAGTTATCCGGAACTGGAAATTGCGATTGCGACATACAACATCCCTCCACCCTTAGGGATAGAGATATTAAATATTTCTTGTACATTTATGCTTAGGGTTTTGGTGGCTTGTGTGTGTTATGACATATTTTTGTGTTGTTTCTATGTTATGTAATAGTACTCAATGTAAAGCAAGTGTGATAGTAATAATGAGAAATGCTTGGTGTTTTATATAATAATGAATAATATAATATATGTTGCTGTTGCTGTTGACGTCGATGTTGATGTTGATGTACACCCCGTGTTATCGATGTCTTCGTCTCGATTTGTTTTATAGGAATGTTGCTGCTCAGTAGGTGATATAGTTGTAGTTGTTTTGTAGCTGCTGCGGCCGAAACGCCCGCTGCTAACTTTCGCTTTCATTTCCATTAGTGCCCATTGTATTGATGATCAGATGTGGTTGTTCGTTGTTTGTAGTATCGGTATTGTAGTATAACTTAATGCAAAGCTGCCATAACGAAATATGTTGCCGTAAATGATGACCATGATACTGATGATTGGCTACTTTTCTTCACGAGACTACCTTATGTGTATGTTGTTGTGTTTTCAAGGCTGCTGGCGGTAATGTATAAGTAAGTTTCTGTTGCTGCTGTTGGACTTTTCTAAATTTTTCTGTTTCTGTTGCACCTTGTCGGGAACTCATTTCCTTAATTTGGGTTGGTTGCTATTGCTACGATCCTCAGCTGTTTAGGACAGCTACCCTTCCATCTTCCACTTGGTTGGCTGCTGTTTCGCAATCGTATTGTGGTATCTTCTTGAAGAATGTGTGCGTCTCTTGTGCTGTTCTTGTGGGTGTACACTACCGGCCAAAAGTTTCGAAGCACCACTCCTGTTCATAGAAAATGGTGTGGCATTTATATATTATTGTATAAATTTTGATTTTTTCTTTTTTAATAGAATGGTTCTAAAGTGATAACTGTAATATGGAACCCAAAACGGATTTACGGCGTTCATTGTTTAATTGCATGCTCAAACAATGCACTAAGTCAAGAAATTGGGTTTTTTGTTTATTGCCCTTGCCATACAAAATCGAGAAAAAGGGTTATAAAAAACCTTTTTCAGGTACTCAGGGTAATTTTTTTTTTAATGGGGTAATTACTAAAGGTAATTATGAATAATTATTACCATCCATTTTTTACCCTGAGTCAAGTATAAAAGGCTGACCTAGAATATTGACACCATTCTTTGTTCCTCAAGATTCAAACTGACCAAACGTTAAAAAAACCGAAGTTATGCCAAAAAATAAGATTGATATAAGATCTGCAGTGATTACTCTTCATAAAAAAGGCAATTCCGAGCGAATAATAGAGCAAAAATTAAAAATGTCGACTAGTTTTGTGCATCGCACCATACAAAAGTACAAGGATTATCGAACTCTTGCGGACCTTCCGCGGTCCGGAAGGCCAAGATCGGCAACAAATCGTGAAGATAGAGCAATGATTATATCAAGCAGACGGAACAGAAGAAAAACGGCTCCAGAAATAGAAGCCGAGATGGATTACAGTCGATCAAACCCGGTGTCATTAACAACTGTAATAAGGCGGCTAGAGATGCTGGTCTTTGTGGAAGGATTGCTAAAGAAAAACCCTTACTTCGAACACGAAATAAAAAGAGAACACTTCAATGGACTCTAACCTATAAGAAATGAACCGAAGAGGACCTAAAAAATGTTCTTTGGAACGACGAATCACAGTTCGAGCTGTTTGGGTCAAATCGGTGAATTTTCGTCAAACGTAGTGCCCAAGAGAAGATGCTGCCGGAGTGTGTAATACCAATAGCGAAGCACGGCGGCGGTTCCGTTATGGTCTGGGGATGCTTCTCAAGCAATGGAGTAGGCGATTTAATTCGAATCGATGGAATTATGTGAAAGGAGGAGTATAGAAAGATACTGCAGCATAATGCCATACCATCAGGCCTACGATTGATCGGCAAAGGTTTCGTGATGCAACAAGATAACGATCCCAAACACAGTTCCAAATTGTGCGGAGGCTATTTAGAGAACAAACAAACATCTGAAATATTAACAAATATGATTTGGCCTGCCCAGTCACCCGATCTCAATCCAATAGAGCTTCTATGGGTTGAGCTGGGCCAAAAGGTGCGAGAAAAAGGGACTACGTCGACAGAGGAAATGTGGAATGCATTTTTGGAATCATGGAACAATATACAACAGGAAACCATAAAGAAATTAATCGCCAGAATACAAAGAATTGTAGCAAAAGTTATTCAGTGCAAAGGGGGATTTTTTGATGAAAAATCAGTTTAGACGTTTTTGTAAAAATTTTGATAATAAAAATTATTCTAAAATATAATTTTAATGTAATTTGAAAGGAAATATAATAAACTTTAAAATTTACAATTAAACTTTTTATTTTTAAAAGCTTTGGATAACTATTGTTAAGATTTATGGAAATTTCAAGGGTGCTTCGAAACTTTTGGCCGGTAGTGTACATGGAGATGACTTTCTTCCTGCTTCTTGTTGATGTAGATTAAATGGATTTATTAATTTTAATTATAATAATATGAAATTTGCAAAATTCTTGCTCTCTTAACTAGCTTCGTACATATTTATGTTTGTATTCTGTTTCACATCTATTAATAATAATTTGTGTATTTTTTCGAAATTTAACAATAAGGCAAATTTAAATTATTATTATTTAAGTTACAATTAAGTAATATATTTTAATTCTTATGCTAATAAGGGAAATTGCTATTTAAATTGGATTGAATTATAATACATTTAACTTAATTACAATTAAATTAATGAAATTATTTCTTACTCTTTTATCATTTATATATATTACTTATAGATTTAGTCTAAATTGTAGTTATGTGTGCATATCTGTATATATGTATGTATATATAACAATGTTTTCATTATTCATCTTTTTATATTTCTTTTGTTTTGGTTATTTAAAAGTTATTGACCTCAGCTTTTTTTTGCATTATTTGTTTGAAACTGACACTGCATTCTGCTCATGTTCTGTTATTCTGCTTTTGTTCCCGCATTGTTGCACTTCGTGCGTTAATCGCTTAATTCGGAGTTTTTTTACATTGATTTTTGCTTGCAATGAAACAATATGTTTGTTGATTGGAAAAGAACAAAAATAATCTGAAATATGTTTTGCTTCTGTGCTACATTCGTACAAAATGTATACCTATTTATTTAGAGAACAAAAAAATTTTTTTTATTTTATTAATTAATATAGTATTTATACTTAAACTAAATAGTAATTATGGTAATATTATTTTTTAAGGGTTTTTGATAAGTATACTTTGTCTACGAATTTCTGTTATTTCCTAAGTCTTATTTTCTTATGACATATAGGCATAGCTATGAATAGTGTATGTGTGTATATCATGCATGTACTAAGTCTTCAGGCATATTTTTACATGTGCATTTATTAATATATAATAATAATTGCAATTGTAATAGTAATAACTGTTTATATAAACGGAACAGTTACTTAACATATACCCTATATTAACCTGAACAACAGAAACTCAGTTGTAGAAACTGAGGTCTTCTGGCTACACGGCGCACAGTGAGCTGATTTTTTCACCGATCACCGATTTTAAAATTGATTATTTCTTATGAAAGTAGATACCTGAGAATCTAGTGGGACAAAAAATTATGTCTCTATTTTAATGTTTTCACTAAAAAAAGAGTAGTGTAAAAATCACTTTTCCGTCGTTTGTTAAAATTTTCTGATTTCATTGCACATTTTCAAACTTTTGGTATACATATCTCGATAATTTTTAATGATATTATGTTCTGGTTTTTTTTACATAAAACCTTGCTATATTAGTATTTGAAGGCAGTCTGGATAATGCTCCTGTGTGCAACGGTTTTTTTAATGTAATTTTTTAAAGAAAAGACCACAATATAAGAAAACCTTAGATTTTTTAGAAAGATTTTCAGATAGAGGGAACTTTCCTATAAAAATCATACCAAACTTGGCTGCGTTGAGTTGCGTCTGCGGGAGACAGGCCATTTTATACAAGGCAAAGTCGGCAAATTTGTGAGAACAATAGCCTACAAATTAACATTTTTTTTTGTAACGGGCTGTTTGACAACATATTCTAAAGGATTTTGATCTGATTCCAGAAATGATAAAATAAAAAAAATGAAACGAGCCGTTTTCGAGATAATCGTTTTTGAAATTTTTGGCGACTTTACTTTGAAATCGGAAAAATAGTTTAAAACCTTTTGCTGAAATCGTAACTTCAAAAGAGGAATTTTTTAGAAAAAAGACAAAAAACTGCTATACATCTCTATATAAAAATATGTTCCCGAAACTTTTTTACCCTTTTTAGTTTTTATACCGATAGGTTGGATATTTGTGCGCCTTTTAAGCCTAATATCAAAAAAATCTGCGCAGAGATGCTTCTTTCCCGAAGCAATTAAAATAACCCCGAATTCAGCCGAGGTAAAAAAAACAATTTTTGAGATAATTAATTTAATTTAATGAAAGTTTTTAAATAAAGTGTTCTTCAAATTAAATATATCCAAAATTATTTTATTTACAAAAATTTCGTTGGATTAAAAGCATTTAAGGTACTTCAATTATGTAGAATTCGATAAAAAAAACGAGGTACTCGTGCTCAAACTGTGACGACGGAATCTCTGAGGCGAATTCCGCCACACAAAAACCACGAGTTATGTATTTCTTTCTTTTACTTTCTATATTTTATTTTTCATATTGAATTGAAATAGTTTAAACAATATTACATTGTATATTATATTAATAATAATATTACAATATTACATTACAAACTTGAATTATTATTTTTTTCCTTTAAAAATGGAATAAAGAACATGTACATTTTATTTACCTACAGTAGATTAAGTTATTATACTAAGAGAACTCACGACATCCTTGTACTGTCAATAATATAAGGCCTTAATATAAGAGAAGATTTATAAGTATAAGTATAAGCAAAAGGCCTAGTGATAAGTAAGCAAAGAGCGAGAGAGCGATCGGGAGATAACATCATTCATCAGACAGAGCCAAACCAGAGAGCAGAAAGCGAAACGCAGTAAAATTGAGCAAATGCAAAGATCGACAGAACAAGCGAACAAAGCGAATGAGAGCGATCGAGAGAACACTGCATAAACATACACAGCACCAACCGATCAGCAGGAAACAATACACAGTGAAACAGAAGCAAAGCAGAGCCAGACGTAGAGAGAGCGAACAAGGCTTGAATAGACACACAGACATACGAAAGCAGCATCACGAAAACAGAAGACAAGCAGAGGTTAGCTGCCAACTCAGAAGCAACTAGATGATCACTTGAGCATCGGCTGCTGGATCGAACGGACGTGCACACTTGGCCTCCAAGGAAGGAACTTAGAATCGTTGGATAACCGAACAGGCAGGAACAAGAGCAGAAGGTAATCGGACCGAAACAAGAGTAGTAACCTACGGAGAACTCGTTGCTAGGGAAACGGTAAATCTAATTGATTAAGAAATTCCCCATATCTGTTGTCGACTGTACTGGGATTACGACGCTCCGGCTCGGGTACTAGATACAGTAGTCAGTGCGAATTACGACTCGGCTGCTCGGCAACATATACGAGAGACGCGTTAGTTTATTCGGCAGAAAGTAAAGTTTGCACCAGGTTCCCCATATCTGTGGTCGACTGTACTGGCATTACGACGCTCCGGCTCGGGTGTCAGATATAGTAGTCAGTGCGAATCTTACGACTCGGCTGCTCGGCAACAGATTTGGTAAGCGCGTCAAAACTTCGTGACCAAGAGACTGCCTAGACGACCGCCCCTTGCCTCCTCTCGCTCATCATCAGCTCGCCAAGATATAGACTTAGTATTTACTTTACGATTGTAAACCTAAATGGAAAGGAAGTGTAAATCAAGCTACGAATAAAGATAGTATTTGAGCAGAAGTCCCAGTGAATTATAAATTTTCTGTGACGAACCGTGGACATCCGACGAGCGTACCCGTGCTTTTAAACCCGGACGAACGGGAAGCTTCGTTACAGTGGCGCCCGAACAGGGACCCTGCCAAATACAACAAGTCTGCGAACCGTGAGTGTTACAAATAACAAGAGCAAACTACGCAAGTGTGGGAGAAGTTGATCATACGAGAATCGTGCAACCAGAGTAAGATGGGAGTCTCTTGGATTTATCTATTACGCAAAGATGCATTGACAGAATGCGCGAAGGAATTCGGGTTAGAGACCGAAGGCACAGTAGAAGATCTTAGGAAGCGACTCGCTACTTTCGTGACAGGACCAGGACTATCCCCTGAAATACAGGCTCGCCTCGGAAAACTAGAAGAAGACCACCGACAAGGCACATCACTATCGGCTGGGACTTCAAAAACATCTACCACACTACAAATACCAACGGCATCCACCTCGGCTGCACAAAGGGCGTCAGTGGAAGAACAACAAAACACGACACAGCAAACTGGACCTACGCCAGAAGGCTACTTCTACTGGAACCCAACAGTTGGTACCCCCCTAAATTCCACGGGAAGTTATATGGCCATGCTCGATCGTATCAAGAAGTGGGGAGTCAGCTACGACGGAGTCCAAGATCCACTAATATTTGTGGAAAGAGTAGAGGAGCTGGCAGAGGTGTACCACGTAGATGTAGATTTTTTTCCTAAGGCAATGCCGGAAGTGTTACATCAGCGAGCGGTACAGTGGTTCCGGTGTAATAACAAACGATGGGACACGTGGGTCGCATTTAAACGCGACTTCCTTCAATTTTTCTTGCCGTCCCGTTTCTTTGAAAGAATGGACGACGACATCCGGCAACGACAACAAGGGCCACGAGAGAGTTTCAAAGACTATGTGGTAACATTACAAAGTTTAATGCGACACGCAGGTCTAACAGAAAGCGAGCGCCTCGAGCGAATTTATCGGAATAGTCATCATGAGCTGAGATTTTATGTGAAGCGAAGTGAATTCAAGAGCCTAGAAGAACTGGTAAATCTGGCAGGTGACTGGGAAAACTTGAAGACAGACGCACAAGTGCCATCTACACAAAGACCGCAAAGGGCGGTAGAATCTAACCGACCCACAGGAAATTTACGAACCAACGATTGTCATCGTCAAGTCGTGGATGAGAGAAACACCCACGTTAAAAACCCACACGCCGCGTGCAGAAGATGCGGACAAGAGGGACACTTCGCCCGAGACTGCCAAACCGAGCCAGTTTTATTCTGCTGGGAGTGCGGCCGCATAGGCATCAGAACAAAAGAGTGTTGCCGGAGGCGGCCGGGAAACGAACAGGGCCAACACCTGAATCGAGGGGGTGTTTAAATGGCCAGAATGCCTCGGAAACAAACGTGGGACTTAGGACTGAAGGACAACGCGTCGTGGCTAGGGTGACAATTGCGGGTGAACCGGTGGATGCTACTCTGGACACGGGAGCCACGAGGAGTTTCATGAGTGTACAGACAGCTCAAAGGTTGCATGTGTCGGGAAAACGAACGAAAATAGAGACGCGAATCTGCCTGGCGAATGGTGAGGCACAAGTGGTTAAGGAGGCTCTCACAACGAAAGTTTTCTTGGGGACTAGTAGCTGCACAGTCACGCTCCTAATCCTACCGGAAGTGGTGGACGATCTAATTCTGGGTTTCGATTTCCTGGCCCACATGGGGACGACCATCAGATGTGGCGACTACTCCACTCAGATCAGAGGATCACCAGTGAGATACTTCCCAGCCAGATGCACCTGTGTGCGAGAGGAGCTCTCCGACCAAGAAAAGATCGGCACATTCCTACGGCAAGAACTGAAAGGATTCGAGGAGATCCAGGGAATCTCGAATATAGCCAGTCACCGCATAACCATGCGCGATGAACAACCAATCAAGCAGCGTTACTTCCCCAGGAACCCCGCTATGCAAAAGATCATCGACGAAGAGATCGACGAACTCCTGAAACAGGGTTGCATCGAGCCGTCTCGGAGCCCACATAGCGCACCAATAGTGCTGGTGAAAAAGAAGACGGGGAAGTGGCGGCTGTGTGTGGACTACCGCCAACTGAATGCTCGTTCCATACCCGATGCATACCCACTACCACGGATTCATCATATACTGGACAGGCTCAGGGATGCCAAATACATAAGCAGTCTGGATCTTCGCAACGGGTACTGGCAAATCCCTATGGAGGAATCGAGCAAGGTTTACACCGCCTTCACGGTACCAGGGCGAGATCTGTACCAGTGGAAGGTGATGCCATTTGGCCTCCACTCGGCGCCCGCCACGTTTCAGCGAGCTCTAGACACCGTAATTGGGCCAGATATGGAGCCAGTAGCGTTTGCGTATCTGGATGACATAATCGTGACAGGAGATACGCTAGAATCACACATGAACAATGTAAAAGAAGTGTTCCGTCGACTAAAAGATGCCAAGCTGCGTATAAATACGGAAAAGTGTGAGTTCTTCAAAAACAAAATCAAATATCTAGGACACGTAATCAGTGAACAAGGAATAGACACTGATCCGGACAAGATTGCCGCCATCAAGAAGTTACGACCACCACAGAATGTCCGGGAACTTCGAAGGTTCTTGGGAGTAGCCTCGTGGTATCGGCGATTTGTCCCGGAGTTCGCTAAAGTTACTCACTCGCTTACCTCCCTCTTGAAAAAAGGGAAACACTACCGGTGGAATCAGGAACAACAATCCGCATTCGAGGACCTAAAATGTCGTCTCACAGAAGCACCAGTGCTAGCCTGCCCCGACTTCGAACAGCGATTTCTTTTACAAACCGACGCTTGCGACTACGGATTAGGGGCCGTATTGACCCAGATATTAGATGGCCAGGAACGAGTGATAGCATATGCTAGCCGCCACCTAAACGGCGCAGAGAAAAACTACTCAACGACGGAGAAAGAGTGCCTAGCGGTGGTTTGGGCGGTGTGCAAGATGCGGCCATACCTCGAAGGGTATGCCTTCATCATCATCACCGACCACCTCTCCTTAAAATGGCTCAACTCAATAGAAAGTCCGTGAGGCCGGATCGCTCGATGGGCCCTAGAACTGCAGCAGCATACGTACGAGGTACAATACCGAAAGGGCAAGCAGAACGTGGTGGCCGACGCACTTTCCCGGCAGCCCACGCAGGAGATTTGCGCTAGAACAAGAGTGAACCCTCAAAGCTCTTGGTATGAGAGTAAGTACAAGGAAGTACAGAAGAATCCCGGAGGGTATTCCGACTACTGCATCGAGAACGAGAAACTATACCGACACCCACCAGCAATCGACGATGATTATCAGTGGCAATGGCAACTGTGCGTACCCAAGCACCTGCGTACGGAGGTAATCCGCGAGAACCATGACGCGCCGACGGCTGGGCATCTAGGAATAAGGAAAACAATGGCTCGGGTGACCCAGAAATACTACTGGCCAGGGATGTATCGTCAGATCAGTCAATATGTGCGAAGGTGCAAAAGCTGCCAGTGTTACAAGGTGTTACAACAAAAACCGGCAGGAGAGATGCTGACGCACCTTGCAGAAGAACCTTGGACAACAGTAACCGCGGACTTTATTGGCCCTCTACCGAGGTCCACCCATGGTAATACGGCTCTATTGGTCTTTACGGACAAGTTCTCCAAGTGGGTGGAGTTAATTCCGTGCAGAAAGGCGACGCAGGAAGTGTTGGTAAGGGCATTCAGAGAGCGTATTCTGGCACGGTTTGGAGTACCAAAAATATTCATATCAGACAATGGCGTTCAATTCACTAGCAGAATGTTCCAGCGCTTTGTACAAGAACTTGGCATACACCACCGTTACACAGCCCCATATACTCCTCAGGAGAATCCGACGGAGCGGACCAATCGCACGATTAAAACTATGCTGGCACAGTACACTGGATCACAACAGACAAAGTGGGATAATCTACTTCCAGAGATAAGCCTGGCCTTTAATTCCAGCCAATCAGAGACAACTGGGTATAGCCCCGCCTTTTTGGTTCAGGGCAGGGAACCACGCCTACCAAACGCCCTCTTCGACCGAGGAGTTACAGGCACTGGGCATGGTTCAAGTACCCCCACCGAACACGCGGAACGCATTCGACAGGCCTTCACAATCACAAGAGAAAACATGCGACAAGCGGCACAGAGCCAAGCAAAATACTACAATTTGCGACGGCAGAAGTGGAAACCCGGACGAACGGGAAGCTTCGTTACAAAACCTTATTTATTCTTGTCATTATCGCTCGATTTTTATCATCAAGGTGTCAGCTGAAAGCGTGGTCTATTCAACAAAAAAAACCTCGTTGAAATATTTCCACGCGTTCAAAAGTTATAGATTTTTGGCCGCCTTCTGCAAAAATCAGTCCACTGTTCGGCGTGGTACGATAATATTGATATTAGACAGAAGATAAGGATTGTCAATCTGACCATAAAGTAGTTTAAGAAAAAAAATTGCATTCAGCATAATTCTCTGATGAGCTAAACTCAGAAGATTAATAAGTTCCAATCGGTAATTATAAGATGCGATTATAATTTATCTTTTTTGTTATTTATTTTAAATAACAATACGCACGAACATAATACATAATTTTGTAATTAGCAATTTATTCAAAAAACAAGAAAAATCTATAATTTTGATTTTCTTATATGTGTACCTTGAAGGTATTCGTCTCGATGGGTTGTTCGTAATGTTTTAGTTTTTCTCTTATTGTCCTTGGTGGTTTTGGAGGGTTAAATTGCGGTATGTTCAGTTGCTGCATTGGCAATGATATTGATGTTATCGGTGTCGATATTCTTCGACTTGTACTGCGGTTGCTTGTTCTGTTATTTCTTCTGCTCCTATACCTCATTAATATTATTCCTACTTTTATTAAGGACAGTAAGGACTTTTATTAAGGACCTGCCCCAATTACACCTGTAGTTTCTATCACTTTCTGTGATACATATTTGTCACTTAGCTGGTTGATATTTTGCTTTTGTTTAATTTCTCTTTTCAACTCTTCGATCATTTTCCCTCCTGCTATTATTGTGTCTTTTACCTCTATTCTCCCGGTTAATCTAACCTGTTTGACCCTGTATTCCGAAAAATCGGTTTTAATGGTTTCAGATCAGTTGTCCCGTAGTGCGTTGATCATCATTGTGGTGTTCTGGGTTTTGTGCGTTGATTTCATTTTTTGTCCGTTGGGTGGGCGCAACGAAGTATTTGTTCTATTGTTGGGAAAGTGATATATTATTTTTATGCATCTTGTTGTTACCTATTTTATTTTATTTCTATCTCTGCTTATGTTATCCCATTTAATATATTAATTTTTTTTTCGTGTAAGTGCTTTTGATGATTACCTACGTAATTGTCTAGGTAATTCTACTTTCCTCCTAATTGCTAATATATAACTTAAGTACGTTATTGTTGTAGGGCTTTTCCCTTCCCTTAATATTTGTCTGTCGTAATTGGACTTGTAATATCTACTACCTTATATGGCCCTATTCATATTGGAGAAAACTTATTTTTCCTAGTTTGATTCTTAATTAATACACTGTCTCCTACCTTAAATTCTACTAAATTTAATTTATTGTCATACTAATTTTTGGCTACTTGTTTAGCCATTTCCTGATTTTTCTCACTATTTCGTGAGGTCTCTGTATTTGAAATTTTAATACTTTATTCGGGTCTTCGGCATTATATAGCGGACTACACTTTCTTTTTAAATTAGTCGGCATTTTTATATCGAATCCGAATAAAGTGCGAAATGGTGTGTGCTTGGTCGTAATATGGGGTGTGTGGTTATGAACATGCATAGCTGCAGTTACCCATCGATACCAATTTGACCCGTCTTCTTCGACAAAACTACGCAAGTACTTTGCTAAAGGTCTGTGGCTTCCCTCTAATGAGCCATTAGCTTGTGTATGGTCTGGCGTTATATGCAATTTTTTAATACCGAACAATTTGCATGTATCCGAGAACAACTTCGAAATGAAATTAGTTCTTTTATCAGTAATTAGAATTCGTGGAATTCCGTAACTCGTGATTACTTCGTCATAAAAAGCCCTGAGAACAGTAGTACCGCGTCTGGGATAGCTGTACATGCCATAAATTTCGTCAAATCAGAATGTACTTATTTCCGGACACAGTTTCTGGTAGAAAATCTACTATGTCCATGTAAACTTTATCAAATGGCCTTTTTGGTGTATCTGTTAGCACCATGAGCATTTTTGGTAATTTCGAACTTTTGTTCGCTTGACATATCGGGAAGTTTTTTAGATAATCTTTGATAACGTATCCACAATCGCTTCCGATGTTGGACGTACGGTTACTACTTCTTTGGCCTTAAATTCCTATTTTTGTTGGGTTCCCAGATTATTGGCCTTGTCTGGGCCCTTGCCAGTTTCCCTGCTGATTATTCTGGAGATTCTCGCAACTTCGTTTAGCTTCACAGTTTATTACTGTGTCCTGGTCTGTTACATCAATGACATAGCGTATGATTCGCTCTGTTCGGCGTGTTCATAGGACTCATGATTACCCTGCACTCCCTTAAATGTACTCGTTTTTGAGTTCACTGGGTTATTTTGCTTTTGTTTCCAGTTCCGTTGGACTTGGTTTTGTTGCCAATTTTGATGGGGTCGGTTCCGTTCCTGATTCTCCTGGCTCCGGTTATGGGACATTTCATATGTGTTATTTGTTCCACTTTCTTGGCTTTCCTTTTGGTCACACCTCCAGTTTGCCTCGTTTCGTTTTGTATGGTTTCGAGTGCATCTACTAACTCTACCATTTGTGCGATGTTTCTCCCAGTAATGCGGCGTCCTTTTAACTCTGTTTTAAACAGAGGTTGAAACTTTTATAACTTTTATCAAAAAAGTCTTTTGAATAACTGTTATCAAAGACTTTTATTTTTAAAAGTCTTTCATAAAAGTTATTTTGAGACTTTTATATTTAAAAGTCTTTGAAAAAAGTCTTTTGAAGACTTTTATTTTTAAAAGTCTTTCATAAAAGTTATTTTGTGACTTTTATTTTTAAAAGTCTTTAATAAAAGTTATTTTGCGACTTTTATTTTTAAAAGTCTTGGGGAAAAGTTATTTTGAGACTTTTATTTTTAAAAGTCTTGTGAAAAAGTCTTTTGAGGACTTTTTCGTCTAACTTTTTTGAAATAAAAGCCTTTTGAAGAAGAAATGCGCTGTGGCGAACGGTGGAGGAACATGAATGAATACATATATCGCTATGAGATTTGGTGCGAAGTAAAGAATATTTGCTTGAATCATTGAAATTGCGTCACTCAGCGCACGAGTTACATACATACTTCCACAAACATCCAATACAAAAACCCGAAACTCTGCCACAACTTCAGATATTGAAGAAATAATGCAGAAATATTTAAGCAAAGTCAGCGACACTTACGTATGAAAATATTACGTGTAAAAATATTCGTAAATGTCGCTGCCTAATTAAAAAAGTTTCAAAGTCAAGGGCACTGGCAATGCAAACAAATTGCATAAGTGTCATTGACCAACCAATTCAATTTTTTATAAATATCGCTACACTTAACGTTCTTGCTTTTCCTTACGTAAACAAAGGCAAAGCAACAACGGATTACACAACATTGTCGTTCCACAGTAAATATAACAAAAACAGCAAAGCTTAACCAAAGCGATTAAACTCCGTATCGCTTGGTAAGCATTAAGAATCCAGATAAAATAAATAAAAGAGTATGCAAGCATAAAAATTGTATTCATTAATTTTAAGTTATATGACTGGCTTGCTAAAAGCAAAAATTGTAAAAGTAGTCTTAAGACCAACCTCAAGAAATAAAGTCGAGTTTTACAGTAATAAGAAATTCGAGTTTTATTTTATACCTAGTTAACTGGCGCAGTCACAGAAAAATATTTCTAAAGAAATATTTTAGTTTCGAACCTCAAACGGCATAAAACCGAGTGTAGAATTTTAAAATCGACACATCAAGTGAACTTTTAGAAAAATTTTACAAAAGTAAAGAAAACTATAGCTGCAAACATTAAGCGAAACAAAAACCATCACCTTAAAATACAACGTAATAACACCAAAATGAATCGATTCGATAGTAACAGAAATCTGCAGGATGTAGCAGAGGAAGAAGCAGAAAATCGAAATCAACAACAAATGCAACAAATGGCAGCAGTAATCCGACAGCAAGAAGAAGCTATAAATCAAATGAGAGCCCGATTCGAAAATCAGACGCAACTACAACCACTGCTAACACCAAAGGAGCTGCTACAACAATTCAGGCAATTAAAGTGCTTGGACGACGGACATAACGTGATGGCGTTCATAAAATCAGTGGAAGCTGTCATCAATTTGTGCCCGCAGAATAACATACAATTGATGAACCTGGCAATGACCATCGTAGCCAACGAGAAGATCTTGGGAGACGCAGGAAGATATATACAGGAGCTAGGCGATAATCCGACATGGCCAGAGATGAAAGTCAAACTTATTCAACAATGCAAGCCAAGGACAACGTATGGCGATGTCTTCAACAAATGCAGAGATGTGAAAGTGAGTAACTTAAGGGAGTTATTCGATTGCTTTCAAAAAGCAAAGTTCCAACTAAATGAAATTTATTCATTTGACGAAAATAAGCCAGAAATATATAGACCAGACAGGGTAGATAGGGACTTAATCAATATATTAATAGAAAAAATTGACATTCCTATGCGAATGCACTTAGACGAAACTAGTTCACTAAATAATATAATAATTAAATATTCACAAATTAAAGCATTAGATGACCCAAGGGCCATACATATAAAGTATAGGAAAAACTTAAATAATTATAATAAATCACAAAGTGCTAATAAATATAACACAGCTGTATATAACTATGTAAGCACAAATAAAAATAATCAATATATTCCAAATACACAAAATACTAATGTAAACGACAACCGAAGTCAACAATTTAGGCATAATTATATTCCAAATAATCAATATCGTAGAGATAACAATACTAATCAAACTAGAAATACCAATAGGGGTACTAATTCTCATAACATCAGATCAGCACCTGAACCCATGGAAATAGGTACTTTTCAGGAAAATCAAATTGAAACTGATAATGAAATAAATTTTTTTAACACTGCCTCACGAGTTACATTACCCATAATTCACATTTCAATTGGGAAACAAAAAATTAGTTGTCTTGTCGACACAGGCTCTTCGACTAGCGTAATGAGAAAAGGGGTATTAATCGAATATCCAGAAACTACTCTCGATAAACCATTATTTTATAAAACAATTAATGGCACAAATGAAATTAATAAAATTATCACAACACC
This sequence comes from Myopa testacea, assembly GCA_949629155.1. NCBI lineage: Eukaryota > Metazoa > Arthropoda > Insecta > Diptera > Conopidae > Myopa > Myopa testacea. The sequence goes on along the minus strand of OX451347.1, from coordinate 36,117,849 downwards.
GTTTCCAAAAGAATTCGGATGCCTCGGTACACTTCAATGGAAAGTTATTGACTTTCCAAACAAAAATTTTTCTGCCATTATGGGGCAAAATTTTTTGCAACCTTTAATGGCAAGAATTGATAATAGAGATAAATACGTTCAAATTTTAAATAATAAATTCTATTTCGAAGAAAATAATTATCCCCAGTATATTCAAAATATTTTTAATTTTCAAGAAAGAGAAAATAATAATGCAGTAAATAACTTCAATTTATCTTACCTAAATAACCAAGAACATCAAGCAACCTTAAGGCTGCTTACTGAGTTCGAAGATTTATTTTTTAGGGAAGGAGATACGTTGTCTTGCACAAACGAGGTGCAACATGAAATTATTACCACCAGTGACAGGCCTTTATATTCAAAAATTTATAGGTATCCTCAAGTGCACGAAGAGGAAATAAAAAATCAGATTCAAGATATGTTACAACAACAAATAATAAGAGAAAGTAATTCCCCATACAATAGTCCACTGTGGATAGTGGAGAAAAAATTAGATAATTCCGGCAAAAAGAAATACAGAATTGTTATTGATTACAGGAAGCTGAATGAATTTACAGTCGATGACAAATTTCCAATACCCAATTTAAATTCAATTTCAGATAAATTAGGTAGAGCACAATATTTCACTACATTAGACTTAGCAAAAGGCTTTCACCAGATTCCAGTTAGAAACGAAGACAGAGAGAAAACCGCCTTCTCAACTCCATTCGGACATTACGAATTCATTCGTATGCCATTCGGCTTAAAAAATGCCCCATCAACATTTCAGAGGTTGATGAATAAAATATTATATAAATATATTAATAAAATATGCGTCGTATACATGGACGACATATTAGTATTCGGCACTTCTTTAGAAGAGCATTTAACTAACTTAAAGCTCATATTTCAAGCCCTAAGGCAAGCAAAATTAAAAATACAAGTGGACAAATGTGACTTTCTGAAGAAAGAAACACAGTTTTTGGGCCACATTTTAACCACAGAGGGAATTAAGCCGAATCCAGCCAAAGTTGAAATTATTCAGAATCTAAAAATTCCCAATACCACAAAACAAATTAAATCATTTTTAGGGATGACAGGTTTTTATAGGAAATTTGTCAAGGATTATGCAAAAATTGCACATCCCATGACCCAGTGTTTAAAAAAGGGTCAATCAGTAAATATATACAATCCACACTATATAGCTGCATTCGAAAAATTGAAAGACATAGTAACACATTCCCCCATATTACGCTACCCTAATTTCACGAAAAAATTTAAAATTACAACTGATGCTAGTAACTTCGCAATAGGAGCAGTTCTGTCTCAAGAAGGACATCCGATTGCATTTGCATCTAGAACTCTAAATACACACGAAATAAATTACGCTACAATAGAGAAAGAGCTATTAGCAATAGTGTGGGCCGTAAAATACTTTCGTCCATATGTTTTTGGTAGAGAATTCGATTTGGAAAGTGATCACCAGCCATTGAAATGGCTGATGACAAAATATTCAGGCAAAGATATAAGCCCAAGGCTACAAAGGTGGTTAATTAATCTCGGGGAATATAATTTCTCTCTCGAATATATCAAAGGAAAAACAAACAACATTGCCGATTTTCTGAGCAGAATAAAAGACGACGAGATAATCTCGCAAATAGAAATTTTCCAGGGTAGTGATGAAAATAATAGCATGTCAGTAGAAGTAGAAACGGTCCATTCGCAAGAAAAAAATCTAGGGTTTGAAATTCCTATTTTAGATACAGTAGTAAATAGATTTAAAACACAAATCATTATTATACACGAAAAACAAATTTCCGTAGAATGTTTGTTCAATCATAAGCGAATCTATATTGACCAGAAAGACATTGATGAAAATAAAGTACGAGATATCATTAGAAGGGAAATAGATAAAGGAAGAATAGGTATATATTCAGACCTTAATGATCATGAATTTTATAAAGTTCACAAAATTATTGAAGAAGAATTCTCTTCTAACCACAATACGAAGTTCGTCAAGTGTTCTCGCTTGGCAAAGGACATTGACAACGAAGAAGAGCTAAGAAAACAGATTGCACTATTTCATAAAAACGAGAGTGGCCATTGCGGAATAATAGCCACATACGAAAAATTAAAAACTCACATATATAATCCATGCCTTAAAGAGCAAATACACCGAGTAATAAATAGTTGCGACATATGTTCAGGGGGAAAATACGACCGAAATCCAATAAAAAACAAATTTCAACTAACCTATACCCCAAAAACAATTAATGAAGTAATCCATGTTGATACATATGTAAATAGCAAACATTCTTTCATTGTTTTCATCGATAAATTTTCAAAACACGCTACTTGCTTACCACTAATAGATAGAAATAGTAGAACTCTTGTAATCCAATTACAACAATTTTTATCCATAAAAGGCAAAGTAACCAAAATGACATTTGATAATGAATTTAACAACGAAAATGTTAAAGAATTCATGCAAAAAGAGGCAATACAATATCATATAACAAAACCTAACAGTCACACAGGAAACAGTGATGTAGAAAGGTTAAATAATACAATAACAGAAAAAATTCGAACCTTAAATTTAGAACAATATTTACCAATAACACAACAAATTAACAAAGCCATAATGTTGTATAATAATACATATCATAGCACAATTAAATGTACTCCAAATGAAGTACAAAACCATATAGTAAATCATTCTATAGTTTACGAAAGGCTTTGCAAAATAAAGGAAGCAAACATAGCTAAAGCAAATAGGAAAAGGGAAAATTATACAGAAACAAGACAAGAGGGATTCATAAAGCACTATAAAAACTTAAGGCATAAAGAAAAACCAAAATTCAGGAAAAAGCCCCTACAGGGAATCCACACAAGTAATATTAAAAGACCCACAAAATTCGGTAACCGTCAGTAGGTAATAATATTATCAATAATTCTTAATTACAGATAATCATATTGGCATTAATAATACTCTCATCACCTCGAATCCATGCTAACTTAATTATGCACCAAATAAGCGAAACTAATGGCTACATCGAAATTTACAACAACAACTATAGTATTCCAGTAGAATCCGACTTAATATTGCATAAAGTAGATATTAACGAAATAACTAACGTATTACTATTAATGAATGAAAATTTAAACACTTTAAATCTAGACCAAAAGAAATATATAAATAACCAAATAAAAGTATTATCAAGCAAACTAAAAACTATAATACCCACTACTAGACAAAAAAGAGGATTATTTAATTTTGTAGGTAATGCATGGAAATATCTTTTCGGCACAATGGATGATACAGACCGAGAAGATATTACCAATCATCTTAACACTGTAGATTCTAATATACATAACTCTGTAACAGGCTTAAACCAACAAATAAAGATCAATGATCATTTCAATAAGACAATACAGCTAATAAAAGATACAATTACACAAAATAAAAATGACATTCTTTATCACATTGAAGGGCTACATAGAACCATAAAAAATGTCTTAATACAAAATATTTATCTAGAAAAATTATTCATGCTAACTACAATTAATAATCACATCGAACAAATCCAAAGTTACATAACAACAGCACAAAGTGGTATAAGCGATGCAAGCATTCTTACAGATAAAGAAATAAATGATTATGAAATAAATATAAGTAAAATTATGTATTTAAGAACGGCTATACTTCAAAATAATAACGATTTAATATTTGTAATTAAAGTACCTAAAACATTTAAAACTATACATGTTGTAACAATAATACCTATTCCAAACCCTAATAAAGAAATAAATGCGGATATAGAAGAAGTATTTGAGTACAATAATAAAATATACACATATAAAATGAATAAATATATAAATGAGTGTATCTTGTCAAAACATTGCACAATTAATAAAACATGTCAATTAATAAAAAATGAAAATACAGAAATTTTAAACATTAACGACTATACAATTATTGTAAAAAATGCAAGAAATAATTCAATCGCAAGTAACTGCGATATAGCAAACAAAAACTTATATGGCAATTTTGTAATACAATATAATAATTGTTCAATGGAAATTGCGAACAAAAAATTTTCAAACAACTTAAAAATGTACACCGATAAAATTATTCTTCCAAAATTCAACAACATTACATTTAATACTACACTTACGATAGAAGAAGTAAAAATAACAGCAATTCAAAATTTAAAAGAAATAGAGGAGCTCAAATACAACAAGAAAATTATAAATTATAGCATACCAACAATTGCAGTGGTGGCAATAATAATAATATCAATTGTAATACTGTGGGACAAATGTATAAAATCAAACAGAAGAATTCAGGAGAATCCTTCATCAAGGGGTGGAGGAGTTACATACATACTTCCACAAACATCCAATACAAAAACCCGAAACTCTGCCACAACTTCAGATATTGAAGAAATAATGCAGAAATATTTAAGCAAAGTCAGCGACACTTACGTATGAAAATATTACGTGTAAAAATATTCGTAAATGTCGCTGCCTAATTAAAAAAGTTTCAAAGTCAAGGGCACTGGCAATGCAAACAAATTGCATAAGTGTCATTGACCAACCAATTCAATTTTTTATAAATATCGCTACACTTAACGTTCTTGCTTTTCCTTACGTAAACAAAGGCAAAGCAACAACGGATTACACAACATTGTCGTTCCACAGTAAATATAACAAAAACAGCAAAGCTTAACCAAAGCGATTAAACTCCGTATCGCTTGGTAAGCATTAAGAATCCAGATAAAATAAATAAAAGAGTATGCAAGCATAAAAATTGTATTCATTAATTTTAAGTTATATGACTGGCTTGCTAAAAGCAAAAATTGTAAAAGTAGTCTTAAGACCAACCTCAAGAAATAAAGTCGAGTTTTACAGTAATAAGAAATTCGAGTTTTATTTTATACCTAGTTAACTCACGCTGCGTGTGTGTATCAATATCTCGCACGAAGCCCTTATCGGCAGCGGGTACAGCGGCGACAATGCTTTGAAACAACAACACATTGCTCAGCTTGTGTGTGAATGACTGTGTTGTTATTGTTGATTGTTTACGTTATAGGGTTATAAAGGATTTAAAGCAGAACTACTAATGCAATGAATTTTGATCGAAAAATTGTTATTGGTACCAAAATCTAGTTAGTCGCATGTCACTTTAGAGTTAGTTAACTCTCAAACGGCTGCACCGATTTCGATGCGGTTTTCACCATTGTATTGCAAATTTTTAATGCAATCGTATTCATAGATGAGATTTTTTTTCATTATAATTTTATACCTAAAAAATATCTATGATTTTAAATACTTTTGCGTCGCTGATTTGGAGCAAAGGCAAATTTTGTAACCAAAATAGAAGGTACAGAACACTGTGGATGTGTTGGCGTACCGTACGATTTTTTGGTGACAGGTATTGCAAACAGATATAGCATTTCAGCACACAAAACTTGCCGGATATGTTTTGTGTGCTGGTAGTTGTTGTTGTTTTTCATTTTCACAACTTTTGTTGAAACAAATGCAATTAATGATGGGAATTTCCATGCCTGTTTTGCCTTAACCCTTTCGTGTGATATATGTACATATTTCTACTTACAAAAATGATGGAATGCAAAATTGACCAGAATATTGCAGAACAATAAAGAAGGACAGAACAGAACCTTTCTTAGAAATTGGGAAAAAATACGCTGGCACTTTAGGTACCATATTTGTCGTCTTTATGGAGTCCAATAATTGGTGCCCTGTCAAATCATACGCGGAACATTTTCTAGCTAGGCTCAAAAACTGAAACCAATCCATAGCTTTCTGTACCTTCTGTTTTGGTTACAACATTTGCCTTTGCTCCAAATCAGCGATGCAAAAGTATTTAAAATCATAGATATTTTTTAGGTATAAAATTATAATGAAAAAAAAATTCATCTATGAATACGATTGCATTAAAAATTTGCAATACAATGGTGAAAACCGCATCGAAATCGGTGCAGCCGTTTGAGAGTTAACTAACTCTAAAGTGACATGCGACTAACTAGATTTTGATACCAATAACAATATTTCGATCAAAATTCATTGCATTAGTAGTTCTGCTTTAAATCCTTTATAGCCCTATAACGTAAACAATCAACAGTAACAACACAGTCATTCACACACAAGCTGAGCAATGTGTTGTTGTTTCAAAGCATTGTCGCCGCTGTACCCGCTGCCGATAAGGGCTTCGTTCGAGATATTGATACACACACGCAAGGTGCGCTGAGTGACGATTCAAGCAAATATTCTTTACTTCGCACCAAATCTCATAGCGATATATGTATTCATTCATGTTCCTCCACCGTTCGCCACAGCGCATTTCTTCTTCAAAAGACTTTTAAAAAATACTTTTATTTCAAAAAAGTTAGACGAAAAAGTCCTCAAAAGACTTTTTCCCAAGACTTTTAAAAATAAAAGTCTCAAAATAACTTCTATCAAAGACTTTCAAAAATAAAAGTCTTCAAAAGACTTTTTTCAAAGACTTTTAAAAATAAAAGTCTTCAAAAGACTTTTACTTTTAAAATAAAAGTTAAAAGTTAACTTTTAACTTTTACTTTTATTATAAAAGTTAAAAGTTAACTTTTAACTTTTACTTTTATTATAAAAGTTAAAAGTTAACTTATCTTATACTTAACTTATACTTAACCGTATCAGCATTACGTAATTTTTTTCCTGCAAAAATGTCAAGTTTTGTGCCGAATAAGCATCATTTGCGGGTACTTTTGATTTACTTCTTTAATTTGAAAAAATCTGCAGCTGAGGCGCATCGATTGCTTCTAGAAGCATATGGTGAAGCTGCTTTAAGTGAGAGAATTTGTCAGGAATGGTTTCAAAAGTTTAAGAACGGTGAGTTTGACGTGAAGGACAAAGAACGCAGTGGAAGGCCGAAAGTGTACGAAGAAGCGAAACCATTACTGGAGCTCTCTACCGAACACAATTGATGAGATTGAGTCGGGCACTTAAGGAAAAACGCGCCCATTACTACTCCAGACACGACAAAATTATTCCTTTACACGATAATGCTCGTCCACATGTTGCGGCGCCGGTAAAAACATACTTGGAAACACTCAACTGGGAAGTTTTACCCCACCCGCCGTATTCACCAGACTTAGCCCCTTCTGATTATCACCTGTTCCGGTCGATGGCACATGGTCTGTCTGAGCTGCGCTTCACATCATATGAACACAAAAAATTGGGTAGATTTGTGGAGCGTCAAAAGATGAAGAGTTTTTTCGACGGGGTATCCGAAAACCGCGGAAACTTATTTGCACACCTAATATCACAAGAATTTCAGTTAGTGTTGTTTGCTGTTTTTCCTACGTTGTTTCTTGTCGTTGGTGTTGTAAATTTGGCGGATCTGCCTCAGGAACTCATTCTTTTCCTCTTTGGTTGTGGCTATCGTCGCTAGCCGGTGCAGGTTGGCTACTTCTCTCCGTTGCTTTACTTTTCTCCCGTCGCGTCTCTTCGGTGGCTGTGGGTTACTATTTAATTCCTTCCTTTGTTCCTCACGTGTCGATCGCTTGGTCTGGGTCCCGCTTGCTTGTCCTTAAGAGCTTCTTCGAGGGATAATACAGGTTTCGTAGACATCGATCTTGGTTGGTGATTTTTTCTCTTTTTGTTTATGCTATTTTTAAAAAAAACATTGCTATTTAATTTACTGTACTTCACATCAATAACGGGAGCGATCCTTGGATCGAAAAAACGGCTGCGCCAAAATGTTGTACCTAGTATCCTCCAGTAGGATACCAAAACAGACGTAATGTCGTAGATCCTTCCTCAAGAAGGATCTTTGACAGTGCTTTTATGTGATGGGATTGTCGTCGTTGGTCCTTCGACGTGAAGGACGCTTGTGCCACGGGCAAGGATGTGCCGACCGTGTGGACTTACTGTTGGGATCCGGCAAAGGTGCCGCAGGTGGATCCCTTGGACGACGGTGCTACGGGCATGGATGTGCCGACGGTGTGGACTTTCCTATCGGGATCCGGCAAAATGCCGCAGGTGGATCCCTTTCGCCTAGCTACCACGGGCACCAAGGTGCCGCCTTTGTGGTCCTTTAACCTGTCGGGCAATGCTGCCGACTTTCGACAGGTGCTGAAAATAAAGCCTTGGGTTAATTTTCTTACGTTTATTTCAATGCTTCTTCTTCCGACTTCTTGGTCCTTTTACAATGTTATGTACTTCAACTGTGTAACTTAAACTGTGTAACTGCAACTTCAGAACTTTTACTCTATACTTCGCCTGCTTAACTTTAACTGCCCTCTTTCAATCCGAAAGATGGGTTTATATCTCTTCTGAGATTCGTTGTTGGCCAGAATCATTTCCGCACCGTTCTGCAATTATCTCAAGAATTAAGCTTGACACTCATTACAAATTTGGAATGCGATCAAGTTCGCGCGCTGTTCCACTTATTGGAATGCGATCAAGTTCGGCTTTTATCTGGGCCACAGTGGTGTGTGATTCACTTGTACTTTCGAGCTTCACAATTAAAGTGTAGCCTAGAAGTATGTGTTACCACACGTTAAGCATTGTTACCTACTGGGTCGAAAGGTATGTGGTGATAACGTTAAGCAGAGCAATGATTCTGACCTACAACACATTTTTAGCATTTTTACAAGTATTTTGTAGGAATCCCAATGAATTAGTGCTATCATTGATGTATGGCAACAATTTGTACAACAAAAGCAAATCTGATAATACGCACACATTGTTTACATATTGATATTGTGTTTATTATCGTGTGCTCTTTATGCGAGAGTGAATATAGCAGAATTATTCCTCGTGCGACTACTAGAGCGCAGCGTCATAGCAAGGAACAAAATACGGGGATACTCAGAAGAGGGACAATTCGGATCTTTTACATATGCCGGAGCTTCAGTAACTCTAATATTATTTGTTACTTATGTATGCGCATTATTTTATTTTATATAATGAACAGGTTTATGACGAACTACGCATGAAAAAAGAAGTTTTTCTGAATTTTTTGGAGAAGGTAGCGCCGTGCATAAAAAAAATTGTATGAGCCACTGTTCAGAATCACACCAAACGCGAGCATTTTGCGATCGTCTGGTTTGAGAGACTTTTTCCACGAAATAGTTTATCCATCATGCCACAAAAACGTAGTGAAGTCTGCAAAACATGTAAATTATCAACAAAACTGCGTTTGCGTTTGGTTCCGCGTTTCGATTGCGTTTGAGATGTTTCGCGTTTGACGCGAAATAAACGCAACGCGAAAAGATCCATGATAAGGCTGTTAATCACTACACTTAACTATTAACCGCAAAACAGTAAATTTTTATTTGCGATTTCTTATAATTTAATTGCAAAGTCCATTTAACGGCACCTCTTAAACCCCGCAAAACTTTAAATTTCACAAAACTGAATCGAATTCTATGTCTGATAGAATTTGGAGTATGTTAAACAATACTCCAATATATTTCCATTTCTGCACACGTACACAAAAAGTTATAAATGCCGTTTCCATTAATTTTCGTAAAAATTCATTTGCTTTAAAATGTTCAACTTTTGTTTTACGAACTCAATAAATTTCAACAATTTAATTTATCTTAATTTGGATTTCTATTACGTTTGTTAAATTTACTTTCTATTTTAATTTGCGCTTCTTATTACTTTTAATTAATTCATTTAATTAATTTTAATTTAATTAATCTTGCTTTATTCCATTTAATTTAAATTTAAGGTTAATTTTAAGTTAAATAATTTAAAATTGTTTAAATTTTATATTCATACCAGCTTAACTACCCGGCATTGCGCGGGAAATAAAGTATTATTTTATAATACTACATTGTATTTCTAATTTCGTAAATTTTTATTTATGTTTTTTATGTGTTTATTTTAATTTTACAATTATGTCCTTTTTTCGACCTTTAGAGAATGAATTTTGAAAAATGCTGAAAATGGTTTTTAGGCATTTATACGCAGGATGTTTTCGTGAAAAAAGAAAATCCATACTTGATGGCTAACAAAAGAGTTATGTGTTTGTCCTTTTTGAAGTCCTTAGAAGTAAAATTTCTAAACATCCATTCTTCTCCCTTGTATATATCATAAAAGAAACCTCCGTTCAAAATTTCACCTTTGCAGATCCAAGGGTTTAGCCTGTGCAAAGAAAAAATTCTGTCCTGTCCTGACCTGTCTGTCATGTCCTTTTTGAAGTCCTTAGAAGTAACATTTCGAAAAATGTTTATGTTTATTCGACGTATACATCATAAAAGAAACCTATGTGCAAAATTTTACCGTTCTAGGTCCAAGGGTTTAGCCTGTTCGTTGATGGGAAGTGAGTCAGGCCTTTCATTTTTATATATGTATATAGATATATCATTATATTCAAACAATTAATCATCTTTATATCTACTAAATAAATATTAAACATATAGAATAGCTTCCCGAGTGGAAAAGGATCGACCTCAGAATAGGTTTTGTCCCTCGTAGAACGCCATTGGACAGACAAGGGTGCCGTGCTTGACGCTGGCACACCTTCATTGTTTCCTTTTTTAGTCAAGGATGCCTTGCTTTACGCTGCCACTCCTCTCATTAACATAATATTTATATTTACCTAATCTAGCGATCCTTGGCTCGAAAATCCTAACGGCTGCGCCAAATATTGTATTTTACCTTTCGCAAGTCCTAACCTCCTCTAAGTAAAATATCCGTTTGTCCTTTCTTCAACTCGTAGGATGATGATTTTTATTCTTTGAAGATCTTTAACTGCTCCAGTCCGAGTATAATTTACGACCCTCGTTTAGAGCGTTTTTTATTTCCACTTTGGCTCGGATGTCGCACCCGTCGAACGAACTAGAGTGGTTTGGTATGGCGTGTTTCGCAATATTTATATTTCGCAGTATCCATATTTGCGAAATTGACAGTTTTGGTATCGGCAAAATTAAATTGTTCCAATTTAATTCCTCCGCATTAACTTTCTTTCTTTATTTGGATCTCCAGGTTTGCGCCCCAGACATACTTGACCATTACAGGGGTATCCTGTTTCGTTCTCACAAAGCCAAAAAAACTTTATACATGTGTACCATATTTTGCCGACTTTGAGGGCATTTACTGGAGAAATGCGCAACGACCTCTAAATGCAAGCAGTTGTTCATCTAAGTATAGTAACGTTATCCTAGATATCATTATTGTAGTACAATAGACTGAACTACAAATAATTCCCAAATACATATAACAATTGCTGTCGAAATTATTAATTTGAAGCCTAAACAAGGGAGTGTTTTTGTAAGCAAATCTAAGATATTTTCTTATCTTATATTTTCAAATCGATTCAAAGCATTGTGGCTTTGTATAAATGATTTGACATTTTGCCAAGGAATAATTCCCTCAATGGCGTATTGCAGTTTTTTCAACAGCAGCGAACAAAATCAAGCCCAAAAAGGCATACATTTCATCCCTTTTGATTGGCGGACAAATCTTACCCTTTTGTTGACGTTGTCGTTTTGCTTCTGGATTAGTATTTACTTAGCATAATTTCATCAATCATTTCCGGCGTGATAAATTTATCCCATGCATCTTTTACACACCAAACTGGATTCCTTATTTGAGGCCCTGGCCTAAATCGTTTCTGAAAGAGGAGTAGAACACCACACAAAATTATTTCGACCAAGAAATTAACCTTTTGAGATATTCCAAATTGAATCCTTACCCTCTCATCTTCTATTTCACTATCTGAAGAGGTTTTTAGAATGTCACTGCATTTCGCACGTAGTTCTTCAACGTCTGAAATGCCACTGCATATCATCAGTGGTTCTTCTTCAACGTCTGATATATCACTTTCACTGCTGGGGCAATCATTGTCGCCTTCTTCATACCATGCGAACACTCTTACCTCAAAATCAGGGTCACCGAATTTAACCGATCGCTTTCGAAATTTACTTTTAGAAGTAGCATTTACAACTAAAAATAAGCCGAATTGATACGACAAATTTTTGCATGTGGAAATAATTGTACCAATGAAAACTACGATAAATAAACAATATAGTAAACTTTTTGCTCTCATAATTACTACACTATTTATTATTGAAATATCTTCAGAGAATAACCACGCTTCACTAAAAAACGCCTACTTAATAAATAGCTAACTGCAATAAAACTAAAAGTAGAAACTTCCGTAGAAAATTATTCGTTATTTTGAAAATGTCTTTCATTATATCTGATATACTGATTTATACTGATTACTGATCATTATACTGATTTACTCTAAAATGTGTAGTAGAGGATTTCTCAAAATATATGTAAATCTAAAGCAGTGCTGGCCACGCCATAGGCACGCGTGCAAAATTTTTTCTCGGCTATTCACATGTACACGCCAAAAGTCGTCGGGTTTTCACACCGACACTAGCGATCGTTCGTATTAAGTGAGTCAGTCGATGTGCAGACTTCAAGCAAGCAAGATCGCACCAGACTATTTTATGATTGCACTGAGCAAAATGTTTAAGGAATGGAAGAATCACTATTTTTTCTTTGAAAATTTTTTAGGCGAACCGCAATGCATGATTTGCAATAAAAAGGTGGGATACGCATCTAAATTTTTTGTAAAGAGGCACTATAGAACGTGTCATTTAGATTATGATAAGGTTATTAATGAAGAAAGGGCACAATTAATATTTAAGTTAAAGTCTGCTATTAAGAAACATGTTTCAAAATTTGAATTAGGAATGGATTGAGAAATAGTAAACTCAATTTCATTGCAAAATCATTTCCATGATTTAAAGTTTAACAACCCCCAAACAACAATCTTTTCAGTGTACCGCGCAGAGAGAATTTTTCCGCAAAACAACCTCTCTCAACGCTTCACACATGCACAAAATATGATTGTATAAGTTTTGGCCAGCACTGATCTAAACTAAAGAAAAATGTTTCTAATCCTAAAAATTTTCGAATTTTAGTAGTCCGTAGGACCACCTCCTGCGTCTATTACCGCATGCATTCGCCGTGGCATGGAAACAACCAACTTTTGAGTAAAAGATAGCGATATCTCTTCCCATATTTTTCTTATTTCCCTATTTAAGACCGTCGTGCTCCTGAGATGGACATTGCGCAATTTTGACTTGATTTCACCCCACAGATGCTCTATGGGGTTCATGTCCGTAACATGTTCATGTTCATAACATTACTGAGCCACCGCCATGTTTCACAGTGGCCACTAAATTCTTGTTTTGGAGCTGAGAATTCGGTTTTCGCCAAGCAATTTGTTTTCCATCTGAACCCTAGAGGTTTATTTTAGTTTCATCTGTGAACATTACGTTCTCCCAAAAGCTCAGAGGCTTGTTAACATGAGCTAGCTCTAGCAAACTCCAATCGTTTCTTTTTGTTTGCAGAAGTTATGAATGGCTTCTTGCGTGCAATACGTTCATTGAAATTGTTTTTTCGAAGCACACGACGAACTGTTTTAGTGGATACAGACTTATTATACCCTACACCTTAAGGTTAAGGGTATATTCACTTTGTCACGAAATGTGTAACGCATAGAAATAGACTAGAATAGAAACGATAGGAAAAAAAAAAGTATATATATTCTTGATCAGCGTGACCTCCTGAGTCGATTTATTTAGTCGATGTCCGTCCGTCTGTCTGTCTGTCTGTCTGTCTGTTGAAATCACGATCACAGGAGAACCGGTGAAGATATCGTGATGAAATTTTGCAGAAATATTCTTTCTTAGGGGTTGGTAGTGAAAATGGGCAAAATCGGTCCACGACCACGCCTATTTTTTAGTAAAAATGTGATATCAGCCGTTGTTTTTTAGTTATGACAACATTTCATTTCTGGGTATACAGTAACTTCATCCGTTGATATGCTAAATATGGGCGTCCGCCCACTTTTAGGTTATAAAGGCAAAAGATGGTTATACATATTGTTAAATATATAAACTTCCTGAATAAAACTTTAGATAACAACTTCTTTACTAATAAAACATTATTACAGCAAAACTGGGCGCGGTCCGTCCATTTTTACACTTCTTATGCAGCATAGCTCATGAAAACAAATTTATTACCACGGAAATAAAGCTTAAATTTGAACACAATAATAAAACTACTAAGCAAATTATTTTGTTTTGAAAACGGGTAACGACCACGCCTAAAATTTATACCCGTCTGTGATTAAATGTGATTATAAGATAGCTTTCCTTATAACCACATATTTCTTCTAGTTTTTAAGATATGATAATAAAATTTCAATATCGAGCGACATTATTATATTTTACGTAGCAGGAAATGGGCGTGGCGCGCATACTTTTAGGTTTAATGGACGGAAGGGTAATATGGCACAATCGTCCTACATAAATCCTTATATAAGTTTGTAATTTTATTATATGTTATCAATTAATATGAAATTTGATATACATAAATATTCCTTGTTCGGATTTGTAAACGAGCAAAAAAAAAAGAGAATATAAGACATATAAATATAGAATCAATTTATAAAAGAATGCATTGGTATAAAACCTTAATTCCTAAAAATTCCTAAACACTTTGAGGTGTAGGGTACCTAAGATTCGGCCAGGCCGAATATGGCTCTTCTACTGGTTTATGGTTTTGGATATTTCTATTGTTAATTTAGGAACGCTAATCTTGGGATTTATTTGCACTTTCCGAACAATATTGCGCTCATTAACTGCTGTTAGCAATTTTTTTCGACCTCTTCCTGCGGAATTTCGTATTGTTCCTTCATACCGTTACTTATTAATGATTTTTTGGACGGTACTGTGAGATCTATCAATGGTTTCACCAATTTGCCGATACGATTTTCCTTGTCAACAGAGTTTTATTACTAGTTCTCTAATTCCAAGAGTTTTTTGTTTTCTTGTAGGCGCCATTACGAACACAACACAAAATATAAACCACTGAGTTTACCCAAATTAGTTAAAAAACGTGCATACATTAACTGTGTAAACTTTAAAATGTTTTTCAGTGCCTTCTTGATTAAAAGAAGTGCAAATTTTTAGCGCAATTTCCAAGTGTATGCTCAATTGTGTGACCTGAATTTAGGGGTAGTTTCCACATTTTGAATTATTGTGGGGTATTCTTTGTAAAAAAAAAATAATTTATGTGGGTTATTATTTAGTAGGACCCTCATCTGTTAATGTGAATTTTAAAAAAAATTTTCCATTTCCTATTGCGGTCAGTATTCACCTTTTTCCTATTTGAACTAGGGTGTACGCTCAATTTTGTGAGTAACCGTATAAGTATTGTCGGTATTTTTGAGAATTTTCCGATTTTAAGCTGTGGTTTTATAGAATTCCCTCTCCCACTTAAGCGTGGGAAAATTTAGCCCCTTCATACGATTTTTTTCTTGCCGCGACTGAACCTAAACGTCCTGTTCATTGGTAAAGTTTTTAAATAAAACACACAATGGTACTGAATGTTAATCTCATATGTTATTCTACGAAAATCGAATCCAGTCCGTATTAAAGTGAAAATTTTCGTATATAAAATTGAGTTTCACGATTGCTTTATAGTAAAATGCACTTATCAGCTCACACGGAACCGGAGATCTACGTATCGAAGTTTTTCCAATTTACCCTTAGACGTACATTTGTGACTCTTCAAATGTATCTAAAATATATGTATTTTTTAAGACTCCTATATATAATGAAAAAATTAATAAGACATGTCCATATAGAGAGTTGCAGTTTACCCATTTGAAGATCATAACCCACCTACGATAGAATTAATACAGAAGTTCTGTTACGACGTTGATTGTTGGCTTAAATCAAATTCGTTGAATGTTGCAGCAATTCATTGCAAAGCTGGGAAGGGACGGACAGGTAATTGAGAAATCATTACTAATATTATGATTTTAATTACTTCTAGTTACAGAATGATATAGCATGTATCTACCAACTATGTAAATTATGTATTGGATATAAGGTTGTTTATTAGTAGAAACCACTTTAAGTTTGGTTTCATTTATTTATTCTTTTGTGGATTTGCACTAAGATGAGAAGTCCTTGTTAAATGTTATTAACACACTAAATACTATTACAATATTAACCGTATTCTTCAATATCTTTCTTTTATACAGGGTGTTTGGCATAAGAGGGTACAAAAGACTAGGGCATGTAGGTTAGGTGGAGACAAGAAAAAAATCGTATGGGAGGAGGGGGGTCAATTTCCACCCCGTTTAGGCGGGAGGGGCCATTTTATAAAAATCCGTCTTAACATCGGAAAAAATAATATTTTTTGTTTACTGATTTCTCAAAAACTTGTTGGCGTAGGAACCTAATTTAAAAACGATATTAAGAAGCGGATATTTGGCTTTGAAAATCAGCAAGCAAAAGTTATCTCACCATTCTTTTTTAATATTATTTTTTCCGAGGTTAATTCGGATTTTTATAAAATGGCCCCTCCCGTCTAAACAGGGGAAAATTTACCCCCCTCACATACGGTTTTTTTCTTGCCTCAACCCAACCTACACGCCCTAGTCTTTTGTCCCCTCTTATGTGAAACACCCTGTATATTTCGTTCACTTAGCTATACTTATTCTTATTTATTTTGAATACAATTTTATCTGCAAGTAGTTTTGTTACCGATAGATTTAGATACAAATATGTTAATAGTTTTCTGTACTTACCCGGCGCTGCACGTCTCGTTTTTAATTCGTATTCGTCCTTAATTATTATATCGTTCATATTTTTGAAAAAAGTGTTTTAATTTCGCCCATGAACAACTCTTAGGGGCGGTGGAGCATAACATATTGTACATATAACACGTGCTCGTATAGACCAGGAAAGTAACGTACCTTTTCTATTTTGAGTTCTTTCCTGAGATTTTCCAATAACATATGTGGAAGATACCACGCGTTACTATTTAATCTCGCCCACAATTTTAGAGAAAACTCATTATAACAATCTAAGTCTAGGCACTAAATCATTAACGTTTATCATTGATGTTTATCATTGATGTTATCAGGCGGCACAGCCCTGCATAAAACCGTGTATTATATATACAAATAGTTTGGACGTGGTAGATTAATCGCACCTACATTTCATACTGATAAAGTTACCACGTGCCAAGATTGATTTCATGATTGTACCTTCAATAGCATTTAAGATATTTCCGAAGGTTTACTATAGCCAATATTGGAATGAGAGCTCAATGTACCAACTTTCATAAAAATCTGTCCAGGCGTTTTCGTATTTTAGCAACTGAATTCGAACAAATGCCGAAATTAATATGTAGAAACTTTCTCACACAAAAATTATATTTGCAAGTCAGTTCTTTGAGTACATATTTCATGATAAACGTTGCACTTTTTATCAAATGTTGTCCTTTGGAACATTTGGAACCTTTGGAGGACGAGTTTCGAAAACTCCCTGAAAATGATTTTTAGGCATTAGTAGGCGAGATGTTTTCGCATAAAAAGAAAATCGTTTTTTAATACTAATAAAAGATATTGGAATAGTGTGTTATGTTATGTTTAAGTCCTTAGAGATTGAATTTTTAAATATCCTTCGAAATTTCATGGTTTCACGCTCGTTGGTTTAGCCTGGACGTTGATGGGAAGTGAGTCAGGTCTTTCATTTTTATATATAAATATATATAATCTATATTTATATATTGTTAAATATAAATCGCTCTTCTTTTTTATTAGTAATGAATATTAGAAAATATTGTATTAAAAAGAAATTGTCTCTTTTTAGATATAATAATATATGTATATAATATATTGTACATATACAGGGTGTAACGCATACGGAACGTCAAAAAGCTAGGACGGGTAGGTTTGGTCGAAACAAGAAAAAAATCGTATGGGAGGGGGGATGGCGGGTGCATTTTCCCCCGTTTAGGCGGGAGGCACCATTTTCTAAAAACCCGACTTAACATCGGGGAAAAAAATATTAAAAAATAACGGTTAAATCTAGACAACTTTTGCTCACTGATTTTCAAAGCCAAATATCCGCTTGAATATTTGATATTTAGCTTTGAAAATCAGCAAGCAAAAGTTGTCTAGGTCAAACCATTATTTTTTAATATTTTTTTTCGTTGTTAAGTCGAATTTTTATAAAATGTCCCCTCCCGCCTAAACGGGGGAAATTGACCCCCCCTCCACCCATATGATTTTTTTTGTCTCGACCCATCCTACACGCCCTAGTCTTTTGAGCCCTCTTATGCGAAACAGCCTGTATATAATATATGGGGAGCAAAATTCTATTAATAATAATAATCCAAATTGTTATATAAATTATTAAAAAGAAATATAAATTCATTTATATTGAGAGATTATTTAAACTTGGTTTATTTATTTATTATCGGATTTTAAATAATCATAAATGCATTATATAGTATTATATATATTTTTTTTAATATAATATACAGTGTATTTCGCATAAGAGGGGACAGAAGGCTAGGGCGTATAGGTTGAGTCCAGACAAGAAAAAAATCGTATGGTAGGATCAATTTCCCCTGTTTAGGCGGAAGGGAAAGCCAAATATGTTGTCCTCAATCTCCTTTCTTAATTAGTTTCCTATGTCAAACAGTTTTTGAGAAAATTAATTATATGCCTCAAATTTAGAAAAAAATTTGGAAAAACAATTTTTTATAGCCATTTTTAGTGTTTAATAAGTACACATTTTTTTCATAGTAGAAAATGCTGTAATGTAAATTAATTCCATAATTAGACGTATATATTAGACGTAATATAATTAGACGGTTGCGTGAACCCAGGTTTTATCGGAGGTTATCAGTCGACGCAAAAATTCCGCTCGATTTTTTCGATATAGACTAAAAGACAACTATTAATCTTTATCCTGTCCTTCACATTACCACCTCAAAGTCCACCTTTCCTTTCTTCATTCATCGTTTCGGCCAGCAGCTTCAGTTCCGCAAGCAGCCAGTAAACCGGTTAGAGCTTACCGTCTTGGCCAATCTGTCGACGATGGTTATTTGCAGCTCAGCTTTGAGCATAGCTGACCGCCTAATTCTGTGATACTTTCTCTGTCACTGTTCCAATTGACCTGTTCCTTTTATCCGCTTTACTGGTAGGGGTAACGGGTTTGGTCCGGCTTTGGGGACCACGATCACATTGGTTGCCTTCCAAGAGAATTAGTACCTCCCTCTCATCCGTCGTCTCATTAGATCATCTAGTCGGGACCTGCAGTCATCGTATGACCCTGTTGCAGTAGGTGGAATTCGAAGTTTGTCACTGCTAGTGACTCCAACCACCTTAGTTTTTGGTCAAAAATTATCTCTATTTTACTTCTTTCCAAATCATCCATCTTCAGTGGTGTTAGTGGTCTAAGCTTGTAGTTTCTCGTTAATGGTAACATGTGGTTCTACTTAAGTTGAAAATAAGTCCGGCTTTGTTGCGCTATTGTTTTCTTATCTTCAGTCCCTGTTAAAATCTGCCGGGGAGTTTCTTCAAATTCCCCGCGGCACAACAATCCTTCGTCTTTTAAGTCCCAGCAATGCTCCGTACTAGTAGATAGTACTCCGGCATGTGGATATCACTCTCACTTCTTTATCACTTCCTATTGTAGTATTCTAGTTCTATGCAATTCTACCATCCATTTAGTGAGGGCGATGTTGATTACTTCTGGATAAGTAAGTTTGCTCCTTGCGACGTGTTGTAGGCTCATTGTGTATCTAGTAAGTTAGATATATGCCTCTTTGTATTCTAAAAATTTTTGAATTGTGACCGTCGGCTGATATAGTTTCAGTTCATCACCTGCTCTATATGTATGCTGACGTGGATGATTCTTCAACTCATTTCCTTCAACATTCCCTAGAAAATGGTTTATTTATTTTTTATTCTGCTAGTTATATTATTATGTATTGTATGCATATATGGTATTTATATGCTAGGTATCTGCACAGCCCATCGCTGTGCTGATTTTCCCATTTACTGATAATTTCGGTATTATGACATTCATTCCCTTCCTTAGTAGTATAGGAAGTATATTCTTTATTCTGTCCCAAGAGCACAATCTTCCTCTGTGGGTCTGTGCTGACAGGTAACAGAAACCTCTTGCCTACCATCAACTGACCCCGGAAAGTGATGACCAACGTTGATGAGTCCCAACATGTTGTTAGCCCATTTCACGATGTTTAAATTGATACAGAGCCGGAATTTTCAATCCATAATTACACCGAGATCATCAACGTGTTCCATTTTTACTAACAGCCTTATAATGTAAATCGTTTGAAAACGTAAACGAAAACGCAAATGAAAACGAAAGCGAAACGAGTCAAACGAGTATAATAGAAGCTTTTCGTTCGTATTGCAGACTACAGAAAATGTTGCCATGTGTACAATATTTAAAACAGTTTTATAAATAATTTTTAGAAACGCAAAGATTTCATGTAGAGTCCGGTGCAAATGCATGGCGGCAACACTATACACAACTATACACATACAAATTTGGCATAGAACTTGCAAAACACACACAATTTTACTCTAGACGATAGCCTTTTTGCTTTCGCGTCATTTATCAACTTTTTTCCTGGAAACTGCTGATCCATTATATACCACGCGTAGCCGATAAAATGTGCAAAGCATATGAAAATACCAACAACAAACGTTTTTTGTGTATTTTGCACTCGATCTTTTTTATGCTCCGTTGTCAAACAAACGAAAAATTACGAAAAGCACAAAACAAAACTCGTGAAAAACGTAAATTGCATTTTCGTTTACGTTTTCAAACGATTTACATTATAAGGCTGTATGTATCGATTATCAAGATCGTAGTTAAAGTTAATTGCTGGTATGGGTAATATGGTAATTGCTATGTATAGAATGTCATTTGCTTACACTTCTGGTGGTTAAGATTCAAGCAATTAAACTTCGCACCATCTATTGAAGTTGTGCAAGTAAAATGTTGTCCTGACTCGTGTCAGCAGCATTTTTATAAGCAAGGAATAACTTAACATCATCAGGATACATCAATATATTCGCATATCGTACGGTTTTCAAAACAGCATTTATAAAAATTAGGAATAGTATTGGACCCAGATGGCTTTCTTGAAGAATGCCGAAACAGACAAAAAATTTGCATCATTTTGCGTTTCTGATACGTTTCTGGTACGATAAGAGGAAAACCATTTGACTAGCAGAGGTGGAAATTCAGAGAGCGGAAGCTTATGGATAAAGAGACTATGGTTAACTTTGTCAAGTGCTTTACTGAATTCTGAATAAATAATATCGGCGTGCATTCCAAAACCAAAATTTTTAATTATTTCAGACGTAAATTCCAAGACATTAGTAACCGTAGATCGTCCAGCATTCTCTCGGCTTGATAGTTCATCGGTTATAATTTTTTCTTTGGCTTTGGTAACGCACTCATTTTTGCTATAGCTTTGTAGTTCATTATAGATGAACGATTACCAGATATGAGCGACGGGATGATATATGATGATTTCCTGCATGGAAATTTCCTGTGGGAAATTTGGCCGTCCGTAAAGAATAGTTGAAGATTAAAGTTAGAGGGTGCTCAAGCTCATGGGTACAGTATTTAAGTATGCAAGAAGGAATATTATCATAAAATCATATTATCATTACCACTATTATATAAGCATTTAACAGCCTTCAAACCTTGCAAGGAAGTCCATTCACAAACCACAGGCATATCAAGCTCGTAGGAACTAATAATGTACGGATAATTATCAGTGAAATCGACACTAGAAGATGATTACATAGATTTAAAGTAGTCTGCAAAAGGATTGCACGGATAGTTATCACATTATCAGTCCTAATATGACAACGTCTCATGAAGGCAGGGTATAAACCACATTTCCTTTTGTAGTTAACGAAGTTAAAAAAATAATTTGCATTCGATTTTAATCAAGGTTTGACTTTGAGCATATACTCCTTGTATGACAGCTTACATAGTTCTTAGTAGTAGTTCTCTTCTCTTTCGAAAAGCTTGAGAACACCCCTTCGTCCATACTCCCGGTTCGCAGATTTGGTGTACACATGCCTAGTGTACACCAGGAAGAGGACGAGAGTGGATCACCGCTAAACAGGTATGGTATACACGTGTATGCTGATTGTTCGAAGCTGAAAGACGGTGTAGGTGGTGTGGTTTTCTCTGAGATCGGTGGTATGCAGAAAATTTTCGTTTAACTAACTATTGTAGTGTTTTTCATGCGGTGATAATGGCCATCCGGGAGGCACTGCAATGGCGCAAAGAAAATAAGATATTTGGCACTGATATCTGTATCTTTACTGACAGCCAAGCAAACGTAAAATCCTTGAAGTCGGCCTTCACCACGTCCATGGTGGTTAAACACTGTCACCAATCTCTAACTCAAATGGCAGAGCAGTTTTCAATGAATCTGTGGTTGGTACAATATCACAGACATAATCCAGGGATTTGTCAAGCAGATAAGCTTGCTCGCGTGCACAAAAATAACTATTACAGCCGACAGGGAAAATGTGGGTATGTCGCTGGACACCTGTAAGTACATGTTGATTGAGGATGCTTTCAGGCATGCAACCATCTTTGGGAGGAGAGGTATTTGTAAAGAAGGAGAGGCTGACTTGTAGTAACACAGAGTGACCTCTTTTTAACTTAAAAAATACAAAAGTCTTCTTTCACTGTGCAGAGAGAATGTTCGGCGGATAATAGGAGTCATAACTGCCCACTGCCTCATCGGTGACTATGCAAAAAGACTAGGAACTCTTTTCCAATGACTTCTGTAGGGATGAGGACGAGGCCATCCCTCATATGCTTTGTTATTGTCCGACGCTGGCTCAGAGAAGATACACTGATATGGAAGCGTACTTGTTTAATAATCTATGTGAGGTAGCATCTCTCAAAGCAGGAGATCTATGTCACTACATAAGTATCTCTTCATTGTCTGAGTAATTAGTATAGAGGGTGTATAGATCGACAAGGTATCACAATGGACCAAAACAGGTCTACTTGTACTTCGGAAAAGCCCAATATACCTACCTACCGAACTGCGGCTTTTAGTTCCGGCCCCGTTTTTATTTTCCTATTATACTCAAGAGTATACAGTCCAACTTTTACCATTACTTTAGTTTGTTTTCTAACGTAACAATGAGTAATTCCTATCTTGCCTTAGTCACAAATGTTGGTACATATTCTATATTGTGTATAACTAACTTCTATTAAGATGGATTCTATGAGGAACAGGTACTCACCTCTCTTGTTGCTGTTCGTGCTTCCCCACTCCTCATTATGAGCATTGCTGTTGCAGCCAAGCAGCAGTTTTGATTTTTGGCTCATCCTCTAATAGGTATCCGGACGCGATGCCAACACTTCATGTTAATAAGCAAATTGATGTACTAGTAAAAAATATGCTCGCAAACCTTCTAGAAATTAAATGCCATAGTGAAAAAATCTGGTATCTTCCAATACTAATGCTCACTTATCCTAATAAACCACAAGGTTCGAAGATAAGATCTATCTCGAAATCTTTTCATTCATCGCTCATGGATTGAGTAAAATGGATACTCATGGATTCGGAAAATGAAGGCGTTTTGAAATCCAGCATACTTTACAATGGCGCTCCCCACATGTATTCCTTCCGGGAAGACATCGCTGCACAAAACTTTTAATACAACAATATCATGAAAAATTTCATCCTACTAGTCACGAAACGTGTCTCAATGAATTGCGTCAAAAATTTTATATTCCGCGCTGAAGAATTGAGCTTAAGACGATTCATCGAAATTGCCAACTGTGTAAGAACAAATATTCGACATCCATAGTTCTAGAAATAACTATATTGCCAAGAGCTCGACTGTCATAATTTCCTCGACTGTTTTCTTATGTCGGTCTTAACTACTTCGGTCCATTTTCTGTTAAAGTAGCTCGACATAAGGAAAAGCGTTGGGGAGTAATTTTCACATCGTACCTGAAAAAATACAATACAAAATTGTATAGCTAGACCCCTGTTCAAATCTACTGTGATAATGGTACACATTTTCGGGGAGCACAAAAGGAATTAAACAACTCGATAAAACAAAATTAACTTCGAAACTATTTCCTTCAAATTCAAGAATACGTATACGTCATGGTGTTGTAATTCGCCAGCCGCCCCTCATATGGGTGGTAGTTGGGAACGTTTAGTCCAGTGCCATGCCATAGGCACGCGTGCTAATTTTTTCTCTCGGCTATTCATGTACACATGTACACGACAAAAGTCGTCGGGTTTTCACACCGACACGAGCGATCTTCCGTATCAAGTGCAGTCAGTCGACGTACAGACTTCAAGCAAGCAGCATCGCACCAGACTATCTTATTATTGCACTGAGCAAAATGTTTAACAAGGAATGGAAGAACCACTATTTTTTCTTTGAAAATTTTTTAGGCGAACCGCAATGCATGATTTGCAATAAAAAGGTGGGATACGCATCTAAATTTTTTGTAAAGAGGCACTATAGAACGTGTCATTTAGATTATGATAAGGTTATTAATGAAGAAAGGGCACAATTAATATTTAAGTTAAAGTCTGCTATTAAGAAACATGTTTCAAAATTTGAATTAGGAATGGATTGAGAAATAGTAAACTCAATTTCATTGCAAAATCATTTGCATGATTTAAAGTTCAACAACCCCCCAAACAACAATCTTTTCAGTGTACCGCGCAGAGAGAATGTCTTCGCAAAACAACCTCTCTGAACGCTTCACACATGCACAAAATATGATTGTATAAGTTTTGGCCAACACTGGTTTAGTCTAATCAGTAAAAAAGGTACTACGATAAATAACGACACACTCGTCAAATGGAAACAAACGAATAGCTGAATTCAACACTGATGACTTGTTGCTGCGAAAACTGGACCGCAAAAATATTTACAAATTATTACAAATTATTATTAATATGTTAAAAACATTTCGACATTGTTTTGAACGAGGAGGAGAATATTAGAAATAAATTATTTGTTTATAATTATATCATACTCTCCAATAATATTCACTTGTACTATAAAACACTACTATTTTACACAATATACCGTATGTCCAGAATGAGTTTACACATTGAAAATAAATTCCATTTTTCACTTTGTTTAGCAAAATAATATTACTTTATGGTTCCGCCTCCATACTTCAGTTCTAGTCTTCTCTCGTTTTCTTCACACTATAAAATATTATATATTGTCTTTCGTGTTACGGATAACATTTTTGATAATTCTGGCACACTTTTACCCATTTGTACATTGCAATAAACCAACTGAATTACTTCAAAACATAACCCTTTGTCTGGCATTTTAAGAAAACGTTATGTTAAAAGAAAGAATAAACACAAAACACTATTTTTCAACTTTTTGTATTCGCAAAGCAACAATGAATAAGTAATTAACATACCAACAGAAAAACTTTCAAATCAATGCCTAAATAATGGTAAAAGCAAAGCATATTAAATCAACAAAAGAGTTATGAAAAGTGTTTCTTGACAGTTAAAAAACTGTGTAATCATGATTTCTGTTGCATATTTCGTAGATTGTGCATTAAATTTGGTTTTTTTTCATTAAACTGTTATAAGTACTGCAACTTAAGGTAATTGATAAGCGAAATTTCTATAAAGAACCAAAAAGTAGTATTATTTTGCTAAACAAATTGAAAAATGGAATTTATTTTCAATGTGTAAACTCATTCTTGACAGACTGTCAGCCTTATCGTGTATCTTTTCGCGTTGCGTTTATTTCGCGTTTTGTTTTGTGTTTTTCGTATTTTTCGAAGAATTGAGAGAGAAAAATTTGTAAACCTCTCAAACGCAATCGAAACGCGGAACCAAACGCAAACGCAGTTTTGTTGATAATTTACATGTCCGAATAAAAGATCCGAATTGTCCCTCTTCTGAGTATCCCCTTATCCCACGTATGACGCTGCGCTCTAGCAGTCGCACGAGGAATATTGCTGCTATATTCACTCTCACATAAAGAGCACACGATAATAAACACAATATCAATATGTAAACATTGTGTGAGGCTTATCAGATTTGCTTTTGTTGTACAAATTGTTGCCATACATCAATTATAGCACTAATTCATTGGGATTCCTGAAAATACTTGTAAAAATCCTAAAAATGCTTCATGCATGGTAACTCTTTGTGCTCTGCAAGCAGGGGAAGTCTGCAAGACTACGTAAAGTTTGTTTACCTTTGTGTTTCTCCTCAAAACTGAAACGCAGTCTACTCTAAAAAGTTTGATCATACCATTTGGAACGCATTGCGTTTGAGTTTGCGTTTGCGTTTAAAAATACGCGATAAGGCTGTGTATGTTTTGTAAAATATAAAATTTTATAACAGCTTTACATTTTTTCAAGTTGTATAATTTTAATTTAATAGAATAAATATCATACTTTCAAACAAAAGTATAATTTTTTCCCGACACCAGTCGTAAATGAAGTATAAGGCAAAAGTGTGTAAGTGCTATGGATAGGATTAAAACATAGCTCATACTGACAAGAAACAGAAAACAATTAAGGACCCTCGTTGGAGTAATAATAAATAAATGGAGCATAGGAACCAAGGATTAAGAAAGTTTCAAGTGATTGAGCCGCGTAACTATCTATCTATCTAACTAAAAGAAGTTTGTAAAAATATATTCTAAAAACTTTTCGTTTTGTATTTCGATGCAATTTGTGTATCTGGAGGTAATAGTTTTATTATACCCTACATCAAACGGTGAAACTGTGTAATAACTTTGTGCTTTCATTTGTAACGTACAGAAGCAGATGTTGCAGGTATTATCTTCCTTTCAAAGAAGAGTTCGTCCGTTATTCCAGTGGTATACCTTACAAATGCTTTTTTTTTGCATACATTTGCTGTTGCCTAGCTAGGATGGCAAATTGGTATCACTACTGCATATTCGTCCAAGAAAAAGCACACACCGTCTACCTTAAAGGAGGTGGTTTAACATTTCAGCCTGTGATTGATCGCGTGCATCATTGCAATTAAGATAAGGAATGGGCGATTCATAAATAAAAGGTCGATTGCGACGACAGAAACCACCACCTTTTCCTTTAACCCAATCTTTCGCGGTTCCTCGCTTTTACTGCATAAAATTTTACCAGGATTCTAGACCGAGTTAGAATATACTAATTTTCTTGTTGGCAAGCTGAGTTTTTTTTATATTTACTACAGCTACATTCCACTACTTACTTTTATCAAATTTTGTTAGCTGTTTAGCGACGGTGAGTAATTGAGGATTCAAATTCTTAATTAAATATGTTAGTTTTATACGTAATTTACGTTACATTAAAAGTTCTGATGAAGAGTTTATTCAACCCCTTTCTGTGTTGTCCTGAAGTGAAATAGAGCTACATACATATATGTATGTACATGTATCCTTATGTATAAGAATGTGAACCAGTCTCATCAAGCTTTTTTCGTAGTTTTTCAATTGGTTGGATTGACCTCTCTGCCAATCCATTATATCGAGCTAAATGTGAACTTATTCCAGGCATAAACAATTTCTAAAACAGTAACCAAATCGTTCTAGTATAAGGAAACAATAAAAGGCTACGAACTTATTAGTCAACCCAATAAATTTAATAGGGTTGGGCACAATTATTTTGAAATCGATTTTACTTACATTAATACTGGATTGCCGGAATAGTCCAATTGTAATAATAAAATTTGTTCTCAATAAGGCATCTGCAACAAATAAATATTTTCTAGGTTTATTGTTTACTGCTAGATTATAGCACTGTAATTTTGGCTTAAAACAATGCAGTCCGACGGGTATTTTTTGTGTTATAATTCGATGAATTATCCAACGATTGTCTAGGCTCATTGCCAGAAACAATGGGCATTGGCTTAGTAGATGTTGCTGATCAGTGCACAATTTACAGCTGGTCCAAATCATGTTGGTCTGAACCGTATTCACATGCTTCATGATGCATGCGGAATTCTTCGACGTTTTTTTAGCGGGTTTGACGGACTTACGAATATCGTCAACTATTTCCAGAGTTTCGAAATGGGACGTTAAAAATGCATCCGTTTCGCTCCATTTGGGAAGATCGCGCTTTTGAGTAATCGATCCTTCCCGCCGAGAATGGGGAAATGAGTTGGGCAGAGGAGCACAACAATTGCATCCCAACACAACTGATGTTGTGGCCAGAGATATGCGATTACACGAAACCAACATCGAAGCTGGGGATGCATTGGGACCGACGAGATGTTTTTGTTCACTATCCTTCGCGGAGAAGCGCACGTAAATCTAATAACAGCGTCGGTATTTGGATTTGACGACAGCTTTAAATTCCTCCTGATGAATGGCCAATTGAATTGAAGAATTTTGATTCTACTTAAGTAAATTGAATCAGATAAGGTAATAATGTTAAAAATTGCATTCAGCATAATCCTCTGATGAGCTAAACTCAGAAGATTAATAAGTTTCAATCGGTAATTAAAAGATGTAATTATAAGATTACACAAATTTTGTGGAAATCCGAACGGTTTCAACTTTACTAATAGTAGCTTATGATTCACCACATCAAAAGCCTTAGCAAAATCCATGTAGAAACATCCGTTTACATGCCATATTTGAAATTATTAGTTGTACGGAAGACGAAGTTCAATAGGTTTGTAGTAGTTGACATACCCGGGCAAAAACCATGTTGACAGGAGATAAAGCTGCATTCACTTGACGTGCAAGTTGGCGAGTTATTATTTTTCGAATAGTTTGGGCAAAGCACTTAACTTGGCATTATCTCGATAATTGGTTATATTTAATCTATTACCAGATTTATGCAAAGGAATGATTTATGAGGTCTTCCATTTAGCTGGGAAATAACCGGAGCGTATAGACTGATCACATAGAGTTTAATTGGGATTAACAGTTCGCTATGCAAGAAGGTAAATTATCTGAACCAGATTTAAAATCCATCAGTATTTCAAGAACCACAAGTATTACAAGTATAGAGCATGGATAAAATTCGGAATCAAACTCCATTTGGAAATAAGTTGAACTAAAGAATTTCGCAAACAATTCGCAAATAGAATCTGCATTGTCAGTTTAGTTATCTTCAAATTTCGTCAAGGATGGGAGAATAACACTTTTCCGCTTAGAATTTATAAAGCTCCAAAAGTACTTAGGATCAGATTTTACTTTTATAATCCAAACCAAAACTCCTCGTATGAAATCAGCGAGGCAGAGAAGCTTTACGATGGCCATGGAGTTGAAACCCGCGTGGCAGAAAACACTTCACAGTGTATTGCTGTGGGTCGGCTGAGGGTGATGGTTACCTGTGCTGTAAATTTTTTTTTTAAATTACGGTGTTTCTCTATTCTCTATTTAGAAATTCTCTAATCTAGAGAGAAGCATTCTTTCTAGAATTGATTGGAGAATTTTATGGTCGGAAAAATATTTATACTTAATACCGTAATTTTAAAAAAAAATTGCGATCAAAAATTTTTTTTCGGAATTTTTATTCCAAATTTTAACTTTGGCATTAATTTTCTCAAAAACTGTTTGACGTAGGAACCTAATTTAAAAAGGAAATTGACCCCCTCTCCCATACGATTTTTTTCTTGTCTCCCAACACCTACACGTCCTAGTCTCTTGTCCCCTCTTATGCGAAACATCCTATATACGGGTGTGTCTCATTATATACAAAGAATTTAACACTCAGCGTGTTAAATGAATCTGCCTTACTACAGCTACTGAAGAAATAAATAAGTAGAATGTTTACAAGACACCTGGGTTGTCATGGTGTCATGATATCATGTTGATATCAAAGTAGTTAAATCACCATCGGAAAACGCTAGAATTCATTTATCCATAAAATTAAATACCATTCTTCGGATATATCATTACCCAACGGAATGGAAATGAACATGGTAATGGTTCCAAAGCTCAATAAACGTGAAAATACTATTAAGTCAAACTGTACAATAAGCTTTCTGGTGGCGTTCTCGAAAATATTTGAAAGAACACTCCTTGAGGAACGAGAAATAATACCCAAATAGCAGTTTAGATTTTGAGTTAAACATGGAACTCCGGAACAATGTCACAGAATTCTTAACACGTTCTCGAAAATATTTAAAAGAATATTTTTGCGTAGATTATTGTTATTAAATAGCTGTTTCGATTTTGAGTTAAACATGGAACTCCGGAACAATGTCATCATCGAACACAATATTAGGTAGTTTTATTGCTCTGCTATTTTTTTAGACATTCAACTCACATTTCATCGGGTCTTGCATTAGGGACTTCTTTAAAAAATTAAAAAACTACTACCCTTAGACTAGTATTATTTAATTCTCAAATCCTGTCTTTATAACAGAAACTTTTTTGTTCGACACCAAGATACTGTATCAGAAAGGTATGACACAAATGCTAGGATGCCGCAATGTGTAGTGTTCTTCGGCCACTCTTGAATACTGTATTTAAATCAGATATGGTGACGTTAAAGGTAAGGTGGCGAATTTTGCTGATGATACTGCTTTTATTGCGTCAAGTTTATTGCTATATTCAAAAATTTAAATATAGGAGATTCAAGGAATTTAGATTCAAAAAATTTACAAAGCCAGCTTAATATGATTGATAATTGGCTAAAAAATGGAAAATTAAAGTTAATTTGGATAAATCACTTCATGCTACGTTTTCATTGAGACGTGCAGATTGTCCTGTGGTCTCATTAAACAATACCGAAATGCCACAGAGTGATCATGTTAAATACTTAGATATTCACTTTGGTATCAAGTCTTGCAATCACTTCTACATACAAAAACGAAACGTATGTGTTGGTTACTTGGAAGCATATCTAAACTAAGCTTAGAAAATAAAGTAAGACTATATAAATGTTTATTAAAATCTATCTGGACTTACAGAATTCAGTGTTGGAGTACTACCAGTAACTTCAACATCGAGATACTATAGCGTTACCAATCTAAGACATTAGAAATGATTCTTAAAACTCCGTGGTCTGTTACGAATGAGATCTACAACTACCTTTTTTTATAGATGAAATAGTAAACTATAGTGAAAGATACCTTTGCAGTAATCGCCCTAACGTCGCAGTAACCACCGTAACATTAATGCAATTTCTTTACTGTATTCCACTTTTGAAACAAAAAGGGCATAAATCTAGTTTAGTCTATTAGCCCCGATCTTGTTTCTTTTTTAACCAGATATATAGAATTGCGAGAAAATCCGAATAGTGAAAAAAACAACTCTGCTCGCCATTGATGTGGGCGTGAGGGCGTGTTGAAATTTAAAATCGTGATACGTATATTAGGGTGGACCTTAGCTATACTTGGCGAAAATTTTTGGCTGCATTTTTTTACGTCGCTTCCTAAAATTGTTCCATTGGATACAGAAATAATTTCTGTAAAATATGAAGTTGATCGGATAACAGAAAGGCGTGGCACATTCATATGAAAGTTGCAAAAAATGTGAAATTTGTATCAACGAAAAGGAATGAAGCAAACATTTTTAATAATGGTTAAATATTCTTCATATTCAAGAATATTCATAATATTAGTGATACAGTATAGTTTTTTCAGCATAATAATTAACTAATACCTGCATTTTTTAAATTATAGATATTAAATTTTACGCATCTTATTGAGAGTGCTATTTTTTTTTTAGTTATACAGAATGTTTCGCATAAGAGGGGACAAAAGGCTAGGGCGTGTAGGTTGGGTTGAGACAAGAAAAAAAAATCGTATGGGAGGGGGGGTGCCGTTTAGGCGCCCGGGGGGTCCCGTTTAGGCGGGAGGGTCCATTTTCTAAAAACCCGACTAAAAACCGGAAAAGAAATATAATAAAAAATAACGGCGATATCTGGATCACTTTCCCTTATTGGGTTTGAAAGCCTCTTAACATACTTTTTAAATTAGGTTCCTACGTCAAACACTTTTTGAGAAAATTAATGCCAAAGATAAAATTTGGAATAAAAATTCCAAAAAAAAAATGTTGGTCGCAATTTTTTCGTTAAAATACGGTATTAAGTATAAATTTTCTTAGACCATAAAATTCTCTAATCAATTCTAGAGAGAAAGCTTCCAACCGGAAGGATCTATGTTTTGTAGTTTCCGAGAAAAGTGCAAGTGCAGTAGTTTTGTGTATGTATGTATATACGTTAGGGTGGACCTTATTTTTCGACTATAACATTTTTACCACGACGGCCTCTAAACTTGCAATATTTCATGAAAAAGTAATTTGTACAAAATTTCACATCGATTTGACATCAGGAAAACGTGGCACATCGAACACAAAGTTTTGAAATAGAAATAATTGCGTTTCTATATTTATTTTATATCACAAAGCGTTTTTATATTTCTCCGAAAATAATGGTTAGGTCAAGATAACTTTTGCTTGCTGATTTTCAAAGCCAAATGTCCGCTTCTTAATATCCTTTTTAAATTAGGTTCTTACGTCAAACAGTTTTTAAGAAAAGGTATCAAAACTTCTTTTGATACTTATAACCCTAGGATACACGCAGTAGTCTTTTACATATACGTATCACGATTTTAGATTTCAACACGCACTCATGCCCACATTAATGGCGAAGAGAGTTGTTTTTTTCACCATACGGTTTTTCTCAGAATTCCGAATTCCTGAAAAAAAAACGAAAAAAAAATCGGGGCTAAAGTAGATTTGAACCATGTACATATACAAATATAGTATAATATTTATAGTGTACGAGGTCTGTAAAAAGTATCGCGAAAAATTCGGCTAAAATTGTGGCCAACAATTCGAGCACAAGCAACGATGTGTAAGCAGGGGCGTTATTATGGTGCAAAAGCCGATTTTTGTTCTTCCACAAATCCGGGCGTTTTTGACGGATCGCTTCGCGCAAAATGCGCATAACTTGCAGGTAATATTTCTATTGACCGTTCTACCCTGTGGCAAGAACTCATGATGCACCACTCCCCTCCAATCGAAGAAAACTGTAAGCAAAACCTTCACATTCGACCGCGTCCGCGCACATAATTTCTTTCTTTCATAAACAAGTCCAAGCAAAATAGCTGTCAAAAATTAACTGACCATTCAAAATGGCCGAGCTTGTCAGCAAAAGTGGATATGAGTACCAACATAACGCCACAAAAAAAATTGACAATCGAATTTCGTAAGCCTAATCGATTTCGTAATCTAATGATCACGACAGCTTACAAATAGTAAGAAAAAAAAATATGTTAAAAGAAGCTATGTATGTTATGTGTTGGGATACAGTGGAAAATAATCGAAATATCCGAAAATGAAAGAACGCGTGCGTTTACTTGAAGGCTTTATTCAAGACTCAGACTTAAAACTACAAAAATGTTGTAAAGGAGATTTAAGACTGTGAAACAAAAAGAGAAACAAAATATGACGAGGATTCGTGTTGCCACATATTTCTAACACTCCTCCTCAATAGGAATCCGAAATAGTATAATAATTATCTTCATAAAAAATTGTGTTTAAATTTAATTTGTTAGGCTTTAAATCAACATACAAAAATTTGTTAAGAAAGACCTAACATTTTTACAAATTGAAGATGTTTGGCTTTAGTTAAATTCTTCGTAAGTATATCTGCTAACATATCGATAGTTGTTACGTAATTTAAATCGATCAATTTAGCTTCATATGAATCTATGATGTGATGATACTTAATATCAACATGCTTGCTTCTCGCATGAAACACAGGATTTTTAACTAGTTCTTGCGCGCTCAAATTGTCTCCATTGATGACTACCGGTGGTGTTGTATTAATAAAACCCATTTCGAT
This sequence comes from Myopa testacea, assembly GCA_949629155.1. Lineage (NCBI taxonomy): Eukaryota > Metazoa > Arthropoda > Insecta > Diptera > Conopidae > Myopa > Myopa testacea. The sequence goes on along the minus strand of OX451347.1, from coordinate 36,084,136 downwards.
TAACAGCTTCTGGAGATAAATCGCTTCTTTTGTAGCTTCCGAAAGCGCCATATATTCGGCTTCTGCACTGCTTAGAGCCACGCTGCTCTGCTTTTTAGATTGCCAACTAAACGCGCAGCCGCCGAGTACAAGAACAAATCACGTGTAGGATTTTCGATCCGTTGGATCTCCTCCCCAGTCTGCATCCACAAAAGCTTGGAGGGGGCGTCCCGTTTATCTTGTGATAATGCAGTTTCAGACCCGCCGTATTGCTCACATAACGTATTATTTGTTTGACCGCCTTTAGATATTCGGCGTGCGGATCAAAGTTCTTGATCCGACAGTTTGCATACAGAATGGAGTATATCTGGTCTCGTTGTTATAGCCAAATACATCAACGAGCCGATAATTGATTGATACTCAATTGGATCTACACGTTCACATTCACCACCTGCACATTTCACCTGGAAACCGGTAACCAGAGGAGTAGATGTTGGACGACACTCCTTCATTCGGACCCGATATAATTGTTCGGTGACGAATTGTTTCTGGCCTAATGTAATAGAACCTGTTTCGCCTTCACGTGTTACTTCTGTGCCAAGAAAGTTGCATCGCACCCTTATCGACTACTTCGAACTGATCTGCGATAGAATTTTTAATCTCAAGAAGTTCGGACTTGTCCGAGCTTGCTATGAGTATAGCAAGTTCGGACTTGTCCGAGCTTGCTATGAGTAAGTCATCAACATATATAGCAATTATATTATACTTGCCTGCTGAGCACTTAGTGTAGACGCATGGTTCACTCTTGCAGGGCACAAATCCAATTGATTTTAAAGCGGAATCGAGCGTGTAATTCCATTCTCTTCCCGACTGCTTAAGACCATAAATTGACTTTTTAAGTTTCAATACCAAATTTGGATTCTCGGGATCGACAAAACCTTCTGGCTGCTTCATGAATACATCTCCGTGTAATTCGCTTTGAAGATACGCTGTAGAAACATCCATTTGATGTATATAAAGCTCATGTTCAACGGCCAAAGCTACAATCATCCTTATCGTGGAGTAGCGCACCACCGGAGAGTACGTTTCGAAGAAGTTTATTCCATATGTCTGGCTGCATCCCTTTGCTACTAACCTCGCCTTGAAACGATTCACTTCTCCATTTTTATTCCGTTTTATGTTATACACCCATTTGCGTCCTATTGCTTTCTTCCCTGGCGGAAAATTTACAAAATCCCACGTTTCATTTTTTATTACTGCATCATATTCAGCATTCGTAGCATTTTTCCATTGTGCAGAGTGGGTGTCACATAAAATATCATGAAGAGATATTGGAATGCTTAGATCTGCTACTTTTTGGATTGCGTTACCGCTGGACATCCTTACCGCTGTCTGAAGATTCTGCCGACTCAAACATATCTACCTCATCTGCTATGCTAGCTGCGCTGATGCAATTTTGTGTCTCACTTGAAGTCGTTGCCAGCTCTGTTTCTTGTAGATTCTTAGTCACTTGTGCCGGTTCACAGTAATGAGTTAACTTAACAGAACAAATCTGTCGCTGTATCCAGGCATTGTTTGTATGTTTTCATCAAACAGAACATCCCGGCTTTCCACTACTTTCCGCTCTTCTTCGTGATACAATCGGTAAGCCTTAGACGTAAGCGAATAACCATCCATCTTCATTGGCTTGCCTTTTGGCTGGAATTTCCTTTTTGATGTTTTGTCTAAGGAAACTGCAATAGATCCAAAAACCATGCTTCGTATGGAGTTATATCTTTTAGCGACTTGTTAGGTGATCGGTTGCGTATATAAACCGCAGTTGCAACCGCCTCCGCCCACAGGAACTCTCCCAAACCAGAGTGTGATAACATGGTTCGTGCCATTTCAACGATGGTTTTATTTGCTCGTTCGGCGATGCCATTCTGCTGAGGTGTATAGGGTGTTGTAAGTTGACGACATATTCCATGTTTTTTGAAAAGATTATCAAAATCCGTATTCACGAATTCACGGCCATTGTCACTTCTGACTATTTTTATGCGTTTATCGGTCGCGCGCTCAGCCATATTCATGAATTCAACGAATTTATTATAAACTTCGCATTTATTTTTCATAAAGTACACAAATATTTTCTTGAAAAAAATCGTCAATAAATGTAAGAAAGTATTTACTGCCACCTAATGATTGCGTTGAAAACGGTCCACATATATCAGTGTGGATTAACTCTAACACGGATTTGGACATTTTTTCAGCACTTGCAAACGGCAATGTATGTATTTTGCACGTCATGCAGCTTAAACACTTTACATTTTTGTTTATGCTAATTGATTTTATTCCGCGCACTAATTGCTTGTTTACTAATTCCTTTAGAGAATCGAAGTTCAAATGTCCGAATCTATAATGCCATTTCATTGCATCACTTGACAGTCCAATGCCACTAGCATACGCGTTTATTGAGTTGTAAAATAAAAATAGATTGCTTACTCTTGGCGCCTCGATAACCACTTTTCCTTGTTTGTTTATTATACGTGCACAACTATTGTCGTGAACAGTTCGCTATCAACTGCTCTTCCTATGGACATAAAATTTCCTTGTAATTCAGGAATATATAATACATTTTTAAGCGTGACTTCATTCTCTTGTGTTTCGATTTTAACTTGTCCTATGACTTTGGCAACGATAAAACTGCCTCCTACTAGCGCTACTCTCTCCTTGTGATCTTGAAATGAGGAGAATAAGCTTCTCTCATATGAGCCGTGGCACCACTATCCAAACACCACATAAAGCGGTTAAAAATGTGTGTTTGTTGCTGCTATCGTTGTATACGAGTACTGTTGTTTCTGTTCATTCGTTGTGTCTTGTCCCTTCCAGTTGCCTTTGTTCTTCGTTTTTGCAAAGCATTTGCAACGAAATGCCCTCGCTGTCCGCATTTGAAGCATTTAATATTGTTTCTTTCGTTAGATTTGTCGTTATTTTTGTCGCGTTCATTTTTTGCTTTTGAAGAATGCGCCACAAAGGCTTGTTGATCGACACTTTTGTCGTTTTCGAGTGCATCGCTAGTGTTTTGGTTTCTGCGTTCACTCTCTTCCAAAATTCTTACCTTGAGCGCACTTAGACTCGGCAATGAATCTCTTGCTTCTACTGCAACTACAAAATTTTCATATTCTGGTGGTAAACTGGACAATAAAATGACTGACAATAATTTGCCTGGCATGTGAATTTCCACCTCTGACAGCTTCTCCACAACGTCAGAAAATTTATTTAAGTGGATAGCCGCTGTCTTTTTTTTTCATCATTTTTAAACCAAGCAACTTCTTGTATAAAGAGATCATCCTCGCCGGTCCGCTAGGCTGATATATTTCTGCCAATTTATTCCATGCCTCCGCTGCTGATTTACAGTGCTGTATATGCACTAACTGTGTTGGTTTTACGCCCAAATATACTGTTGCAAGGGTTTTTTCGTCGCCCGCGCACCAACGTTCAGATTCCGCGGATGTCATTTTTTCCGTCTTAACTGTTTTTCCATTCGCGAAGCCCCACAACTCACTGTGCATCAACACACTACGCATCTGGATCGTAATTCGTGTCATCGAGTTTCTCTATATTAAATATGGAGTTCATTTTCTTTTTAATTTTTTACAAAAACCCGAAATAAACAATTATTTACACGCCGTCCTGGGCCTATAACCTTTGTTGGGATACAGTGGAAATGAAACAGAAAATGAAAGAACGCGTGCGTTTACTTGAAGGCTTTATTCAAGACTCAGACTTAAAACTACAAAAATGTAGTAAAGGAGATTTAAGAATGTGAAACAAAAAGAGAAACACAATATGACGAGGATTCGTGTTGCCACATATTTCTAACAGTATGTAATGAATGAAATTATTATTTAGGGCCTTATGCTCGAGCTGCGCAACAGTAGCGGTACCTCCGTTGCCGCTGCTCTTAAAACAGCATGTGCTAACTCTTACGATGAGCCCCGTTTAGAGAACTGTGCTTTACGTATTTCCCCTACATGTCAACTGGTATGTAAAAGTTGTGTATCTGGTGTACACAAATTTTACAATCAGACGTCTCTTTCTTTCTTGTGATTATATGTATTCAATGTGAATATGTTCTTATACCTCTTTTGTTCTCTCTTGAGTGTGTATTGGAAATTTTTTTCACTTATCACTGAGAAAAATATATGCGCTGAAACACAAAGCATGAATTTTTTTCGACTTTTGTTTGTTTGCACTCTATATTTTTGGATTATTTCAGCACATTGTGATTGAAGCATATATTAAGAAGATAATGGTATAATATTTTATAATATGAAGTAAATTGCATAATTCAATAATATTTTTTAATATAAAGGAAAAATGCACATAAATTTTGTCATAAAGACAAACAATGATAATTTTTTGGGTGTAGCAAAATCAGAGATGCGCAGCATACAGTTCTATCTCGTCGATGGCTCGGAAGCTACTGATTTTATAGATATCATCAAACTTTTTGTTTACCAAAGCCAGCCGGAAGGCATTGTGTTTATAACACCACAAAAAATAATACACAATCCCCAGATCTACGGGCAACGGCACACCGCTTCCACTACTGTTGTTTGCAAAATAAGCTTTTCTAACGTAAATACGTAAGAAGAGTGTAAACTGTTGTTGTAAAGAGGAGAAATTTCAGCGGTACCGCTTCTATCAGAAGCCGAAGTTGTGTGTATACTAAAAACACATTTGGAACAGCTGTTTAACGAATATAACAAAGAGTAACGCTGAGAAGCGGTACCATTCGCAGTTCGAGCATAAGGCCCTTATTCTTATCACGCTAAACGGTAACGGTAAAAATATACTTTTAAATTTAAAATAGTAAATTTAAATAAAATATAAATTTTAAAATAGTACATACATATGTACTCTAAGCCAAAAAGGGAAGAAACAGAGAACCTATTTAGAAATTAATATTATAAAAATGACAAAATGGGGATTGTACCATATTTTCTTATTTATTATTTATTTCCTATCGTTCAATATAAAATAGACATATTAATTTCAATGGTAAACAAATGTTTTTAGGAACAATGATTTGCTGTTATTTATTATATAGTGGCCTCCATATAAGTGCGGAAGATGCTTTGGCTTGTTACGACGAAAAGCGCACGAAAGATCGAAAGGGTGTAACTATACCGTCACAGAGGAGATATGTTCAGTATTTCGCGAAACTAATACAGTCCGGCTTACAGTATGAAAAGAAAACTTTGCAGGTATTGTATTTTTTTAAGAAATTGTTTACCGAACTTTTTGCTTACCTTTATCTTTTGTTGTTTTCAGTTTTGTGAAATTCGCTTTGCAGATGGTGATATACTTCATAGTCATGGAATGGTTAATTGTTCCATATCTGTACTGCAAGATACTTCCTACGCCAAAATCCAGGTTATACCTATTCCTTAATATATTTAATACTTAACTATTCATATTCTTAATTTCTTACAGACTTTGCAAACATTTACTATAGACTTTCGAAAGAATTTGATTTTAGAAATAAATAATCCCTGTCTATCTGTTACTGGTGATATTAAAGTAGAACTAACACACAAAACCTCACGAAAGAAATTTTTTCATTTTTGGTTTAATACGTATTTTGTTTGTGATACCGCTGGTAAGTACTTGTTATTTTTTATAAATTCAATTAAATTTAAATAATAAAATCAAATTCTTATAATAAAATAAATTAATTCAATAAATTTTTTTTTTCGTTAAAATTCGAATTCAAGTTAATTAACAGGGTGTTTCGCATAAGAGGGGACAGAAGATCAGGGCGTATAGGTTGGGTCGAGACAAGAAAAAAATCGTATGGGAGGGGGGTCAATTTCCCCCCGTTTAGACGGGAGGGGCCAGTTTATAAGAATTCGACTTAACATCGAAAAAAAAAATATTAAAAAATAATGGTTTGACCTAGATAACTTTTGCTTGCTGATTTTCAAAGCCAAGTATCCTCTTCTTAATATCCTTTTTAAATTAGGTTCCTATGTCAAACAGTTTTTGAGAAAATTAATGCCAAAGTTAAATTTTGGAAAAAAAATTCCGAAAAAAAATTTTTGGTCGCAATTTTTTTTTAAAATTACGGTATTAAGTATAAATTTTTTTTCCGACCATAAAATTCTCTAATCAATTCTAGACAGAATGCTTAAAACCGGAAGGTTCTATGTTTTGTGGTTTCCAAGAAAAGTGGAAATTACGATCTAAACTCCTTCCCCAGAGCAATCTTCTTTCATATTTTTGCACCAGTAATAAAACACAAGTAGCCAAAAATTGGTATTTGAAAGGAAAGTATGCTTCGTAATTTTCATTTTTCTGGGAAACTACAAAACATAGAACCTTCCGGTTTGAAGCATTCTCTCTAGAATTGATTAGAGAATTTTATGGTCGGAAAAAAATGTATACTTAATACCGTAATTTTAAAAAAAAATTGCGACCAAAAATTTTTTTTTTTTGAATTTTTAATCCAAATTTTAACTTTGGCATTAATTTTCTCAAACACTTCTAATTTAAAAAGGATATTAAGAAGCGGATATTTGGGTTTGAAAATCAGCAAGCAAAAGTTATCTAGGTCAAACCATTATTTTTTAATATTTTTTTTTTCGATGTTAAGTCAAATTTTTATAAAGTGGCGCCTCCCGTCTAAACGGGGGGAAATTGACCGCCCCCTCCCATACGATTTTTTTCTTGACTCAACCCAACCTACACGCCCTGATCTTCTGTCCCCTCTTATGCGAAACACCCTGTATATGTACATGAATTTACTATTACACTTTGCAGATATTGAGGAAGATGGAGATTATCGAAAATTGGTTTACACTCTTTACAAAAATGAAATTGATGCGGTACATAAAGACAAAGATCACAAAAGTTTTTCAGAAGATTTTAAGGTGAATTAATCAATTTCTAACTTCCATAGAAAGTTTTTATAAAAATTAAGAAGAAAATGATAACAAATTGTATCTTATCTTATTATACGAAGTCATTCTAGAAGGTGGCAAAGCAATCACCCGATTTCATAAGGCTTCGAATTTAAAAAAAAACGGGTGTGTTTATTTCAACCTTTAAATTGTTTCAGGCATTGATTTTTGAAATCATTTAAGGGGAGGACTTTCAATGCCCCAGAAGCGTAGATTTTGCTTATTAACGTATCCGCATAGGTAAATCATGTGCTTCATGATTCATGGTGATTTTTGATAAAAAGTCTTCTTTTTCGCTATTGATGTTTAATATGGCAGTACTTTACTCGCGATGACGATCTGAAGGTAACAGCTGATGCACTGTTTAAAGTTTTTTTTCTGAAATTCACGTGTTAGGGTGCTTTTGGTGTGGCAGATCGACCTGGCGAGGTTTCATCTTCGAGAAAATTTATTTAATATGTTTTTTTTAAAAGTAATTGACTAACAGGTTTGCCAATAAATAACATTAGAAAAAAAAGATTCCGCAATTGCTTTGCAAATTCTATGATATTAGAGAACTTGCCTTGCTGTATGCTGTTCGTATCGTGGAAAAGCTCTTGATTAAATTAGAAAGTAGTTGGAATCTGCAGAGTTATACTAAAAGATTATTTACTAAAAAAAGATTAAAATTATAGAAAACCGAGAAATTTGGCTACAGTGGATATAAGACGTGCAAAATTAATCTTTTACAGATCCAATTCTGCTCTCTCGCAAAATCCTTTCTGGATGAACTCAATTCGGAAAGCTCAGAACTTATGGTTGACAACTTTGTAAAGAAAGCAATAACGATTTGGCAGTTCGGCCAATCAAATGTTCGTAATGTAATATCGGCTTAACATAACAAATCCAAGCATTCTGGGTGATTAGTATCCTTTCCTGTTAAAAATTATGGAAATGCTAATGGTGGAGCAATTGTCTAACTCTATGAGTTATAGAAATATGCTATCTCCATTTCAGTTGGGTTTTAGACAACAGCAAATGTGTTCGACAGTATTTAAGATGCTCTATGACATAAGGATACCTTTTGACAAAGACTATCTAACTCGTCTTTGCATATTGGATTTCTCCAATGTAAATAAATACACTCATAAATTGAGTATACATTAGAATTTGTTAACGTCTGTTGTACATTTGTTCTACATTTACCTCACTGATAGATTTCAAAGGGTTCAAGTCGACAGTTGTTTTTCAAGTTTTAAGCAGATAGGGAGTGGAGTTCCCGAAGTTTCTCTTCTGTGCTCAGTTCTATTCTCCCTATTCATTAATTATATTGGGTCTGGGAAAAAGTTCGTGGCGTTTCTTCGATAGGTGGAGTCAATTGCAAATAACTCTGGCAAACTGACCGCAGCAATACTACTGAACGCTTATTGGAAAGATGATACTTCTATCGTAACTGTCAGTGTTTAAACAACGAATTGGTGCAGTGATTGGAAAGTTGCTTACGTTTCGAAATGGAGAAAAATAATGAAAATTTGCGTTATATTTTGCAGTATTATTATTACGAATGGAAAGCGCTGCGCAGGCTTGTCAAAAAGTTTGTGCTGTCTACGGTGACGGTGCTTTATCAAAATCTGCTGCGCGAAAATTGTTCGCTCTCTTTCGTTCTGGTAATTTTAATGTGAAAAATGAGTCACGCTCAAGTCGTCCAATTACTGGAAAAAATGAAATTCTTGAAAAAGTCTAGCAAGATAAGCATATCAGCAGTGTCGATATTGGTATGGAGCTAGGCATGGACCACAAAACTGTTTTAAAGCATCTACACAAGGCTGGCTACCAAAAGAAACTCAATATATGGTTCCCTCATGAGCTGAGTAAAATATGATAGACAGAATTAACATCTTCGATGCGCTGCTGAAACGCAATGAAATCGAACCTTCTTTGAAGCGTGTCATAACCGGTGATGAGAAATGGGTCACGTATAATAATCGAAAGCGTCAAAAGCGTCGTGGGCAAGGGATGGAGAGCGGTCACAAACGTTCGCAAAGTTGATTGACTCTGAAAAAGGTGATGCTGTGTGTAAGGTGGGACTGGAAAGGAATCGTCCACCATGAGCTGCTTCCAGTTGGTCGAACAATTGACTCTCAACTCTATTGTGAACAACTAGAGAGATTACGAACGCAATGGAAAGAAAACGGCCAGAATTGTCTAATAGAGTGTTGTCTTCCATCATTACAACGCTCGACCACACATTTCTTTGATGACACGTCAAAAATTGCGAGAGTTTAATTTTGATGCATCCACCATATAGGCCAGACATAGCATCCTTAGACTACCACTTGTTCCGATCTCTGCAGAACTCTCTGAATAGAATTGGGCTGCTTTCGAAAGAAGCCTGTGAAAACCATTTGCTTCAGGTTTTCAACCAGAAACCACAGAAGTTCTTCACCGATGGCATCGTGGTACCCGAAAAATGGTAGCTGCTTTCAAAAGACCCCTGTGAAAACCATTTAATTCAGTTCTTCAACCAGAAACCGCAGAAGTTCTTCACCGATAACATCATGGCTCTATCCGAAAAATGGCGAAACATTTTCATAATAACGGAGCATCTTTAGTTTAAATAAATTAATTTTCAGACTATAAGAAAATCAGTTAAATTTTACTTAAAAACTTCTTCCCAGACCCAATATTTCAACTGCAACTGTACAGTATTTTAAGATTTCAAAATTCATGGAAAATAATTGCTCTTTAATGTGTTTCATATTTGCTAATATAACTAATGTGTTCAAATTCGTTAAAATATCGTTTTCCTTACATTATAGGTGCAGGTGGTTTTCCAGCTTCTAAATTCTATTGAAACAAATACTAGCATAACTAGCATAAATGCAATAAAACCAAAGGATAAAAAAATGCACCATAATTTATCACAGCCCTCCAATGAAAACAAATTTAAAGCATTGATGCCTCAAGTTAGCACCAGTGCTGATGTAAATAATATTTGTGATCATAAGTCTTCTTCGTCTACATCTACCCGTTGTCTAAACAAAAATATGGTACAATTTGTTGTAAATGAACTTGCAACGGAAAGTTCAGTTGACGGATTCAAAAGCTCCTACGCAGTTAATAACATAATCATACACAACTGTAGTTCAGCAAACATAAAAACAAATATAATTTGTTCTTCCCCCCATTACAATAAACTAGATCAATCGTTACCTCCATCCATATTAGCTTCATCACCTGTTGAGAATACTCAGTTGCTATACAAACATAATCAATTAAATTCTGGTCAAACGATTTTGAATGAGCGAGGAAATATAAAAAAATATCCACGGCCAAATTATTTACAATATCGAAGCAGAACCCAACGTACGAAAGATAGCATAACTAGATACACAAGTAATGCTTCCAACAGAAGTCATCATTTATTTTCGGCATCCAGAGATGATAAAGACAAATATTGGGAATTCGGTGAGTTTTCCCAAAAACCACATACCGCATTAAATTTGCCTTATAATTTTAATATAAACACAAATTTTAGTTTAGATTTAAGCAAAACTCCTAGACGTTTTGAAAATAAAGTTTGTAGTAGCTCAAACATCGATACCATACAGTGTATGCTATTAACTGATCTGGAGGATGATCAGAGATTTGAAACTATTTTAGTATCGGAACAACATATTTTCCAAAAGCAATTGTCAAATATTCTTCCTATTGAAACCAATGGAAATCATTTTTCTAGAATAAATTTTTTTGGTGGTTGTAAAGAATCGTTGTTTCCTTTCAACCTTAAAATTTGCAATATTGGTAGTAGTGCTTTGGTCACAACTTCAAAGCAAATATTAGCATATAATATTTATAAGAACAATATAAAGCTCTGGCGACAATTTGAAGGTTTTAATAAGTACGCACGAATCGATGCAGCTAATTTCTGCAGTTATTTCATGTTGAAAAGAACAGCCACAGAATGGAATATCATTCGAAGTTTAGATATTGACAATAAAAAATTATCCGTTTCGATATTCCCCTCATTTATGTATTTTCCCGAGTTCTGTTATTCACCACCTTTACAGGCTGCTCGGCAGTTGAAGCCATCAAGTTTTAGATATATAGGAAATTGTAATGGGCCACACAAAGATAAAGAGTCTAATGAAGTTAAAAAATACACTTGAATTCACAACACAATTCTACATCTAGCATTTCAAATGTCGATAGTTGTGGTTTCCATTCTGATATGTAGATATATTTAGTAAGCAATTGTGTTTAAGTAATTTGCCTTTTAAGAATTTTTCATGGACTTCAAAAACTTCATTAAACTCAAGGCTTCAGAATTTTGAGATGCTGGTCAAAGCACTGGTTTTAATGTTGGTGTATCAGTTTTTGATGATTTTACGGAGTTTGACAGAAGGCAAGATAAGCTTTACTAATTATTCACTACTTTAGTAGCTTTTAAAGTTATTTGTCCCCTAGAGTTCTGTAAAAATATTCTACATAAAAAAAATCAACAAGCATTTGTGTTAATTCAGTTTTAGAAGCTGCAAATAAACACAAACAAAGAAAGTTTCATTTCCTTTTCTGTTTTGCAAATTGGAAAATTGGTTAAATCATTTGCAATCTATGAGAAATTCATATAAGCGATCGGAAAGAAATGCAGATTAAAAATCTAAGAATATATTCTTATATTCGCTCATTACTTCAGCAACTGATTTTCGCAACTAGTTGAAATTTGTAGACGAGAATTCCAAAATACACTCTGAGAATAGACAACACCAATGGTGAAGTGCAGTTATATTTACATGTACCAATAGGCGAAATTGTGCCTGCGAAAAGTATTTTCGAGAAACCTTCACGTCTAAAAATTATTAGTTATCGGTTAAAATTTCGAAAAATAACTTGTCCGTAAAAGCATAGGAATAGGAAATTATAGGTAAATTAGTTTATATATAAACAGGGCAAGTGTAGATTGACTTATATTAGATTTGTTACTTTTTAAAACAATATATTAGTTAAATACATAATTTGCCGATATTGATTGAATTTTGTTATTATTATGGAATATTTTTCCACATGCCATTTTTAATTATTTATCTTTTTGGTTTCAGATAAATATTAAAATTTTACTATGTATTTATATACTTTTACTTGTATACTTTTAATTTAACTTAGACTATGTAAAGATCTAAGTTTTTGTATTGTCAAACCTTATTTAATAATATTTAACAAAAAATTGTTTGTAATGTACATATAGCGGCAATTTTCTCTACGTTGTAAATACTGTGTGGTCGGAAATGCGCCCTGTCTAAAACGTTTTACCGAAAAATTAATGTTAGGCTTACAAATAAGTTTACATTGCAAAGTTTTGATTAATAATTGACAATGAATAAGTAATGAAACAATTCCAAATGGTTTTAGGACTAACATTTGATAAATGTGTAGTAAGAGTTCAACTTTAACGTTATAAAATATATCGCGCATACACAAGATCACAATTCGTATATCTCACATCGAAAATTTAATACTAATATTTAATGTTCTGATTTTCAGTACTTTTTTAAAGTAAAGTTTATATAACTTAAAAAATTACAACTAATTTTTACTGGAATCTTTTATTAACCGAATGTATTTATATGATTTCGATTTAATTATTAGATTTCTATACTTATGGAAGGTATATTAATTGAACTTAACTACCAACTCATCAAATACAGATAACAGGAGTTTATTTGAACTTTATATCGCATTATATACATGAGCATCACTCCTAAGTTTTATATTGTATGCTTCTATTTTGTGTGATACAAGGATAAGTTTGTAAATGCAATAATCATAATAATAAGAGTTTAAATACGTTATTCTTGTATAAAAGTAGTTGTTGTATATCTTTATTTTTAAAAGATATAACAATTACGAGTATATTCCTTTTATAAAACTTTTAATGAAATAAAGAAATAAAATATAACCAAGTATATTGTATACAGATAGAGATCTGATAACCTAAAAATTTCGTAATAAAATTTGTACAGTCTAAATACAATAGTGTTTTTTTATATTTTCAATATACCAATTTTAATATGCCAAGATTAAGAAATATATAAATCGTATGAGAACTATAGTCATTAAAAACATTATTTAATGAAAGTAGTATTTTATGGCTTCCACGCGATGGCGAAGTTTATTCTTCCATTTGTAAGGCGCAGAAGATGGCAGGCAGCTCTAACCGTGGAAATCCCTATTGAGAGAAAACGACGTTGCTACAAGGTTAAAAGAACTACGAGGGAAATTTTGCTAAAATTGAAATCTCGTCCAACTTCATTACATCTTTCATACATAGATTAATATTACTCGCGTGTTTTTAGTGAACTGTACAGGCCTCCATACGAAATTGTCTTTCAATTTTATTTTGTGACGTTTTTCGAAATCCGTCAACATTAAAAAAAGAGGAAAATCTTAAAATTTCCCAGTAACAAAGATAGAGACCTGGGTAAGTGTCAGTTGTATGCCGCAGATCTATACAGTTCATTGAAAAACGCAGCTTATGTAGCAGGAACTGGCAACAATAATGATGGTACCAGCGGACATTTCGTAAAATGCGAGAATTTAAACGCAATTTTTGCTGGTTACAGTGACTTAAAGGTTTCATCTGAGTACGAAAATACAATTTGGAATTTAGAAATGAAGAAAACCGGATGAAAGAAGAAAGAAATGAAATCGGTTGTGCCAAAAAAACGTCGATGCTGTGTGCGAACTTTTGCAAATTCGAGTTTGACGAATCTCTAGACAATTATCTCAAACAAGGCTCGTGTAGGTTGATGCAAACAAGAGCTAAAAAAATACAATCGTGGGCTGTTGATGATTTTCGACTCCAGATTGGTTTGTTAAGAAAGCATGTTTCGAGATACCTCAATCGGAGTGATCAGAAAATTGGTTCAAATGTATACAAAAGTGTATCGATCATCACGACGAATATTTTATAAAACCAACCAAATCATATACAATAATAAATATTCGTTGTTTCCGGTTACGTAAATACCCATCCTAATTTTACACTAAAACTGAAACTACCTATTATGGCATGGTAGGAAGCTATGACGAACAAATGCAAATTCTAAATAAATAAATATTAAATATTCCACAAAAATATTACCTATTCCACCAAAAATGTATGTGATCCGAACACATTTATATTATTTTATCAGGCTATTAAGGGTTAAATGTGCAAAAAGACCTAAACTGATAGAAATCTTATGGGTTAATTCAACTAAAATAAGCAGTTAAATTACTGATAGTACAAATACTTTTGGTACCTAACTCTTGCAATAGTTAAATTTAACATGGGAACATTGTTAAACACAATTTTACAAAAAGTAACCCAAAAAAAAAAAAAAAAATACTAAAATTAATCCAAAAAATAGTTAAAAACTAATTTTAAAGTATTTTTTAATAAACTATTTGTTGAATGCACAAGAATTTCAGTTTAAAATAAATAAAGAAATAAATACGCAATAACACATTCTTGTGAACTTCTGTGACCCGAAACAAAAATACGTTGATCGAAAATATGTTATTCCGTTAGGTCAAAGTAAACACACTTTGATTGTTTTTCTAAGAAGATAAGAGGCGACGAGTGGTCGCATGTTATCTATGTCCGTTTTTAAAAGGATGCGTAATAGTAGTTTACTTTAAAGAAACGAAGAGTTCTTTTATTCATTCGTTTGTGATCTCTAATAGTGACAAGATCGTATCTTAAAGTTATCTATATAAATAAAAGAAAGTCGTGTTAGTTACACCATTTATAACTCGAGAACGGCTGGACCGATTTTTATGATTTTTGATTTGTTGGATTTGTCTCAGCTCCAAATAGCAGAATAACTATTACAACATCGAAAAAATTCAAAAGGAGGCGTGGCAAATCGGTAAAATTTAATATTTAGGGACATATTGATCCCAGCCGAATGAAATTTGGTGGGTATGTTCGTAGGGCCATTGTCGACAATCGTACCAAAAATGGACGTGGCAGCCCCCCCCCCCCTTCAAGAGTTACTCGGAAACTACTAAAGCTACAATGAAATTTGGTATAATTATACAGGGTACAATAAAGGAAGCTGGGCGGCAGGAAATGTATTGCTATCTATAGCCGGTGAAGAAGAATACGATTGTTCCTGAAAACTATATATAAAAAAAACTTTTAAATATATCAATTATGTAATAAAAATAGCTCCGGGAAAAGTCTGTCATTAGTTTTATTTGTTTTTATGGAAAAAAGATCAATTTTGTGATATAAGAGCTGGGCCACAATACGGCAGCGACAGTGTCAGTGTTTCTCTCACTTTCGCTGTCAGCCTACAATGAAAACAGTGGCAGCGCGCAGCGCTATCTGTCATTTGTCATTGGTTTTCACATTTGTATTTGTTTGAGTATTTGTTTTGTTTCATTCCTATAGAATAAGTGAGATTTTGTCTAAAAGGTGTGCAACACTCTTATCTCAAAAATGAGAGGATTTTAATTTCACTGCTCACTGCCGGAGTAGAGTCTATAATTTTTCCCCTACTCGGCAGTGTTTTTTCCCATAAGGTTTGCATGATGAGAGAAACACTGACACTGTCGCTGCCGTATTGTGGCCCAGCTCTAACACGATTCTTTGTGATAGATATTTAAAGAAAGAAAAAATTGTACCGTGTAGAGTGGAATTAGCTGAGCTATACGAGTTTTCACCAATTTTTGTTCAATTTTCGACCGTTATTGCATTTAAATTCAATTAATTCTCTTCAAACAGTTTTTTTAAATTCATCAGCAAAAAGTGATTTCAAAGAGGTGAGTTCAATTTGATGAAGGAAGGCACATTGTGAAAGGTTATTACATTTGTGACTGTGCGCGCATTGATAATTGCTTCATTGTGTAATTTTAAATTGTGTGATACATTTTTCAGTGTTCAGTGTTTAGTGTTATTTACAATGCCGCGACCCAGAAGATCTAATATTTCATCACGAAGCCGTAATGCAATTAGACTTCGGAATATTGCGAATCAATCCACAGCAGATGAACAAGAAATCGCACGAGAAGACCGCCGCGTTAGTATGGCCCGACTTCGTGCTTCTCAAACACAAGAACAAAGAGAGGCAGTACGTCAAACTGCTCGGTTGGCAATGAGAAATCGTCGAGCTTATCTCAGAGATCAACAATGTGATAATATTCGACGCGCAAGAAGAAATTCTTCAAATGTTGATTTGAATCGAGCAGCGTTTCAATATGAATGCACAATTGACTACAGTACGCATCCTTTCGTTCGAATTGGCCCAATGGAGATTATGTGCGACCATTGCGGTGCATTGAAGTTCGCTGGAGAAACGCCTGGATTGTGCTGTCTTAGTGGAAAGGTGAAATTGCCATTATTGTCTTCGCTACCTGAGCCATTGCATTCATTGCTTCGTGGCGAAACACCAGAATCACGACACGATATTTTTTAAACTTAATTCATTTTGAGTATTCATAAATAAAAAACTGAATTAAGCTAATAAGTTAACACAACATTTATTGATTCTGAGGCGGTACGAAGTTCGTCGGGTCAGCTAGTTTTAAATAAAGACTTTAACATTCGTATTTAAAATTGAACTTGTGTTTTATTTCTACATCTAAAAGGTTATGAGCCCAGATCCGGTCCACTGAATGTGATTAATATAAAATAAAAATATTATTAAACTTTTTCGTGAACTATGAAAATAAAAAAACGTTAACTATTAAAATATAAGATTAAAAATCAAATATTAAAAAATTGAAAAAGTGAAAAGAAATATTAAGCCGTTTGTGGTGAAATATATTCAATTTGGAAGTTTAGAGTAAGAGCACTCTTAGCTGAGATCGATGTTCTAAAAGTAGTTGATAGTGAAGTTCCGGAACAAATTACTGAAGAATGGAACAAAAGTGAAAGAGATGCAAAAAGGCACATTAAAAAAAGATTGCTATGCATATAAAAAACTTATAAACAACAAAAATAGTGAAAATGCTAAAACTGCACAACTTGCAACAGCTTATCTACAAACTGGTTTTGCATTTATGATGAGACGTAAGGTTACAGTTCCTAATGATGGAAACGTGCCATTCCTTTTGGATTCAGGAGCTTCTGATCATATAATAAATGACGAAAATCTGTTTGCTGATTATATCAACTTGGAGTCGCCAATAAAAATAGCAGTTGCAAAGTGTGGAGAATATATTTATGCCACGAAAAAAGGCATAGTGAGACTCTGCAGTAATTTTCAAAATGAAATTACCCTGGAAGATGTTTTATTCTGTAAAGATGTTTCACAAAATTTACTTTCCGTTAAAGGGATGCAAGATGCTGGAATGGCTATTGAATTTAATACAGGCGGTGTAAATGTTGGTAAGGATGGACATTAATGGTAAGGAGGTAATTATTGATGGTAAGTGTTGCAGGTTTTAAGTAGAAATATATATGCGTGGAATGCAATTAAAAGTAATGATTATCTATTGTGGCATGAAGGATTAGGACATATTAGTAAAGAAAAATTTTTAGATATAAAAGGCAAAAATATGTTTAGCGATATTAACCTTTTAAAGAATGTGCAGTCTAATGAATTATGTGAGGCATGTATAAACGGGAAACAAGCTAGACTAAGTTTTAATAAATTTAAAAATAAGTACTATATTAAAAGACCTTTATTTGTGGTTCATTCAGATGTCTGTGGTCCGATAACGCCTTCAACAATTCATGGCAAAACTTATTCTGTAATTTTTGTTGATCAATATACGCATTACTGTGTAGCTTATTTAATAACTTATAAATCTGATGTTTTTTCAATTTTTAAAGATTTTGTCGCAAAAAGCGAAGCCCATTTCAACTTGAAAGTTGTGAATTTATATATTGATAATGGTAGACGATATTTGTCAAATGAGATGCCTATTGTGTTGAAAAAGGCATTAGTTACCACTTAACAGTTCCACATACTCCACAATTGAATGGTGTGTCTGAACACATGATAAGAAAGCCTGATTTAACATATTTAAAAATATTTGGTTCGACAGTATATGTACATAATAAAACAAGAAAAAGAAAATTTGATGAAAAATCATGGAAAGGTATACTTGTCGGGTATGAACCAAATGGATACAAATTGTGGGATGTGGAAACTGGGAAGTTTGTGACAGCGAGAGATGTTATCGTTGATGAAACAAACATGATAAATTCTAGGACTGTGGTAAAGAACAGAGTAAATTTGAAGGACTCTGGTAATGAAATTAATATCCCGAATGAGAGTACGGATGAAATAAAATTAATTTTTTCGAATGAGAATTCGGAAAGGAAATCTGATGACTTGAAATCAGATAAACAGCCTAGTGGTGTGGTAACAACTAAAGATAATGCCGATCCACTTGAGAGTGGTGTAAATGTATTAGAAAATACAAATGAACATAATGGTCAGCTGTCCAACTCTCATTTGAATAAAAGAAACATTGAAACTGAAGTCAGAAGAAGTGAAAGATTGAAGGAACGACCACAGATATCATATAAAGATGAAGATTTGTGTATCAGTAGTTGCATAATGAATGCACAGAATTTCATTAATAGTACTCCAAATTCTTTTGATGAAATTAAGAACAGAAATGATAGGGTATATTGGGAAGAAGCAATTAAAGAAGAGCTTAGTTCGCATTATTATAACCAAACGTGGTCTCTTGTACCAAAACCTGAAAGTAAAAATATAGTTGGTTGTAGGTGGGTTTTTACAATTAAATATGATGAATTAGGCAACCCAATTAGATATAAAGCTAGGCTCGTTGCACGTGGTTTCACACAAGAATATTTAATTGATTACGATGAAACGTTTGCTCCAGTAGCAAGAATTTCTAGTTTCCGATTTATATTATCGGTTGCAAACCAATTTAATTTAAAAGTTCCATATGGTTTGGATGTTAAAACTGCCTTCTTAAATGGCATGTTGAAAGAGGAAATTTATATGATGGTTCCTCAAGGATTATCCTGTGGTAGTGATAAAGTCTGCAAATTAAATAAAGCCATTTATGGACTTAAGCAGGCAGCAAGATGTTGGTTTGAAGTTTTTGAGCATGCTTTAAAAGAAATTGGTTTTATAAATTCAGCGGTAGATCGTTGCATTTACATTCTTGATAAAGGTAATATATTTAAAAATTTATATATGTTATTATATGTAGATGACTTAGTAATCGCAACAGCAGGTATTGAAACAATGACGGATTTCAAAAGATATTTAATGAGCAAATTCAGAATGACTGATTTATTTGAAATTAAATATTTTATTGGAATAAAAGTCGATAGAAATGATAATACAATAATTCTGAGTCAGTCCACTTATATTGAAAATGTTATAAAGAAATTTAAAATGAATGATTGTAATCCAGTTAATATTCCACTTCCAAGCAGACTCAATTATGAAGCATTGAATTCAGATGTAAAGTGTGATGCACCATGCCGTAATTTAATTAGCTGTTTAATGTATATTATGTTGTGCACACGACATGATTTAAGTACATTTTGAGTCGATATAACATCAAAAATAATAAAGAGTTGTGGCAATGTCTGAAAAGATTTTTGAGATATCTTAAAGGTTCTATTGATTTAAAATTAGTTTATGCTAAAAACTCAAATTACAAACAAATGTTTGTTGGCTATGTTGATTCTGATTGGGGTGGAAGTGAGAATGATAGGAAAAGCACTACTGGTTACTTATTCAAAATGTTCGATGCATGTTTGGAATACAAAGAAACAAAACTCTGTTGCAGCTTCATCTACTGAAGCAGAGTATATGGCACTGTTTGAAGCAGTAAGAGAAGCCTTGTAGCTTAAATCGTTAACGAATAGTATAAAAATTGAATTGAAAGAACCAATTAAAATATATGAAGACAATCAAGGTTGTATAAGTATAGCAAGTAATCATTCATGTCACAAAAGATCAAAACACATCGATATTAAATATAATTTTTCAAGAGAGCAGGTTGAAAATAAACTAATCAATATTGAGTATATTCCTACAGATAAGCAGCTAGCCGATATTTTAACGAAGCCGTTACCTGGAGTAAGATTTTTGTTTTTGAGAAGTCAAATTGGATTAAATGATTGCAAACAGATAAAATATTAAATGTAAATAATAACGTAATGTAAATATATGCACATGATCTGATTGGGTTTTTCTGGGTTTTTCCCAATCCTTGCAACAAATGTTGGATCATGATATTGTAATACCCCAGAATATACGACTTGTCACATATAAATAATATGTTATATAAAATGTAATAATATGAAGTATGATTTGTAACGATCAATGTATTTTTGAGGAGGTGTGTTGAATGCACAAGAATTTCAGTTCTAATAAATAAAGAAATACGCAATAACACATTCTTGTGAAATTCTGTGACCCGAAGCAAAAATACGTTGATCGGAAATATGTTATTCCGTTAGGTCAAAGAAAACATACTTTGATTGTTTTTCTAAGAAGATAAGAGGCGACGAGTGGTCGCATGTTATCTATGTCCGTTTTTAAAAGGATGCGTAATAGTAGTTTACTTTAAAGAAACGAAGAGTTATTTTATTCATTCGTTTGTGATCTCTAATAGTGACAAGATCGTATCTTAAAGTTATTTTAAATAAAGACTTTAACATTCGTATTTCAAATTGAACTTGTGTTTTATTTCTACATCTAAAACTATTCTTAGAAAACGCCATCCGACAACCATAAAGAACTGTAAATTTAACCCATCAACTTTGAGTAACTTGAAGCATAAGATATTATTATTTTAAGCACAGCACTGTGCTTGGCAAGCTATAAGCTTCAGTCAAAGCTCTGGCGAAAGTAAACTCGAAAGCCAAGCTAACCGAGCTGGCAACCATAACACTTAGCATGGAAATAATTGTGGAAGCCAAGTTAGATTCCAGTAGCAAGTTCCCAAGCTGTAGAAAGCTTGGCTCAAACAAAAAAAACAAGCAAAAGAAGAAAGCAAACGCGCATAAATTATATTGGGAATGGAATATTAGCAATTTGCTAATATCGCAAATATGAATATTGCGAAATAAAGGTAATTGCGAAAATAATAAATTGTGGAAATAATTGTGTTTTACACTATACAACATTTCGCGCAGCCGGACTTTCCGAACCGAGGATGAAAAAAAAGTAGTGACAAAAGTCTACGTACAATTGAAGTATAAATATTATAAATATAAATATTATTAAAATACTTAAAATTAGTATGAATCTTAAAATTAATATTTGGTTGGTTCACCACGGGCGTCTATAACGGACGCCTGTAAGCGTCTGGGCATTGAATCAACTAAATTTGCGAGTTCTATAGAAGTTATATTTTTCCATTCTTCTGTCAACTTCTCCTTTAACATTGAAGCACTTGTAATAAGGTATTTTCTAATTTTTATTTCTAAAAGCTCCCAAACGTGTTCAATAATGTTCAAGTTAGGATTTTGGGGCGGTGAATATAATTGCCGTGGGGCGTAATAGAGCAGCCACTCTTCGACAACATGAGCAGTGTGCTTTGGATCGTTGTCCTGTTGGAATATCCAACGCTCTCCAAGATTTAAAACATCAACACAACGTTTTAAATTTTGTTCCGAAATCTGTTTGTATTGATAACGATTCATGTTGCCATTAATAAAACCTAATCTCCCCACTCCTGTTGTAGCAACGGCACCCCAAACCATCACGCTGCTTGACCGTGGAAACCAAATTTTTTTTGTTTAGTGCTGTGGCGCCAAACTGTATAACGCACTGTAACGCCCTTCCATCGCTTCCAAATATGTTGAATTTTGATTCATCCGTAAACAAAATTCGTTCCAAAAATCGTTTTTTTTCGCTTATGATTGGGTCGATTTGCTATCTATTCGGCTAAGTTTGTAGCAGTTACCTTTGGGTTTTTCTTTACTTTCAAAACAAACCTGACATCTCTTCAATTTAGTTTTTTTGGGCGGCCACTGCGCGGTCTATTTTCAATAGTGGAAGTGTTTTCAAACTTTTGAAACATTGTTTGAACTGTTGATTTGTTTAATTTTAACAGTTTCGCAATTTCACCAAACGATTGTTTTCTTTTCTGTATTTCACAACTAAGTTTCGCACAGCGGATGAAATTTCTTATCGAGGTACCATGGTCGCAACGAAATGATTTTTAAAACTGTGCAAAATAGTAAACTGAATATTTTCAATCGCAAGACTAACATGTACAATAGAACAAACTCAAAAGTAAGCTAATGGTACTTTACTGCTATTATACGTGATGGTATTTTTTTGGTTTTTTCTCAATAATTTTCTTAGTTTATATCGAATCCCTTTGTTCTTGGGAAAAATATGAATAAAAATACATTCAAAAGAATACTTCATCATTATTTTTTAAAAAATCTTTTGGGGTTCGTTGGATAGCGAAATTGGGAGTCGTACGTAGACTTTTGTCGGTCACTGTATTTGATTTCCATCTACAAAGTGAGTGATTGTCGAAATCGATTATCGAAAAATCGTGAAGTGCCTTGAACCATAGAGAAAGAATAACAAGAGGGCGAATCTTGAACAAAAATATTTTCCATGGTCGATTCAGTACTGGATCGAGTTTTCACTCATTGCTGAGTGTTTCGCGCTCTTGTCTTTTGCTATTGCCAATGCTCATGTGTTTCCATTGCTGCTCTGAGCATTTGTTTCCTATCCACTACTGAATCGTTGATACATTAAGCATTAACCACAACCAAGGCTACAGGCTACAAGATACAAGCGGCATCTGTCAAAATTACATTGGCCCTTATGGGGAACAAGAAGAAAAACATTGATTTCCAGTGCCGTTACGTATCTGTGGTTAGCCGCTACGCATCTTGCTAGCCGCTAGGCTTCACGCCGCTTGCAGTCGATCGAGTTCTATTTTTCTCTGGCGGCGTAGGTATGCTTCTTCTTTTTTTGTGTTTGTTTACGTTTTACATATATAAAAATTTGCGTTTTGACATTTGCTGCTGGCTTCACGCCGCTATCACTGGAAGTTAGCTACTTTTGCAGTTAGCATCTTGTAGCCTGTAGCCTTGGTTGTGGTTAATGCTTTACTGAATGCTTCACTCTCTTGCCTTTGTTTGCCTTCGTTTGTGTTATTTGCTTCTCATTGCCATTGCTTTGTTGTTGTATAAATACAAATCGGAGTTGCTTGTTTTCGTTCATAAATGATTATTGGTAAGAAGAGTTGAGCGATGGGATCTTGTATGTCAAAGGAGGTGAGAATGAATCGGTTGATCGATTTCTTGATAAAAGCAGGGGTTGAGGGAACAAGGGAATTTGACTTCTTTTTGGTTCCTTTACAATAAGAAAACAGATGCTTACATCTGTCGGTCTCATAAATATCAATCATAAATATTAAACATTTTAGTCTTTAATTTAAGTTTAGTAATACTTTTGGACACTACAATAACAAAGAAACTACATAGACGGTCAGACAGCAGCACTACAGTTGTTAGTACAAAATAACAAATACAAAGTCGATGTTCCGATTCCTTCCTACTGATAAAAAATCGAATTGCCACATACATAATATATGTAAATATTTTCTCTGAAATATTTCCATTCTTTCATTTTTTATTGTTGCTTCCATTAACTTTTTATTTTTACTCGTTTAAGGTATTAAATTTGTTGATATGCCGACTAAAGCCTATACGAATTCTTCAAGAGCACGCTATGCTCGCAATGTAGATCGTGCCAGCGCTTTACAAAGCTTGAACGCTGAAGAAGAACAAAGCTACGAAAGCAAAATTTCTTTCAAAAACCATAAAATGCAAAATTTAAAACAATTCCTGACGGACAGACGGCTGCACATGGTTTGTTATTGTAAGAGAAGCAAAATAAGACGAATCGCACCGTTCTTCTTATCACCCGTTGTACTCTATAATTGATCGATTCTTTCTTTCGCATTTTACTTGGCATACGAGTGTTGGATCGATCTCTTCTTACGCATATTCGCTTGCATTGTTAGAGTAAAATAACAAAAGCAAAGTCGACCTTCCTCTCCGAAATTAAGTAACTGAAATTGGGTGCTCTCTGCTTGTTGATTCATTTCGCACTCAATTCACTTCTTCGTTTCCCTTGTGGACCGCCCGCTTCCATGTAGCGAATGAGTAAATTTGGCAGATTCGGCCTCTTGTTATTCTTTCTCTATGCTTGAACAAATAGAAAATCGCACGACGAATATTTCGGTGCGAACTGTCAAAATTACACGGCCTCTTATGGGAAACGAGAAAAAAATAAAATTACGTCGCTGCCTCTGCTTGCGGCTGCGAATAAATCAATCTGCGATCGATCCGGTTCGTTCGCAGTGCGATTTATTCGCAGTCGTCGCTCTTGTTCTTCTTATTTTTGTGTGTTTATATCGAATTTGACAAGCCAACACTTCGCTGCGGCAGAAGATGTCTGACAGTTCGCACCGAAATATTCGTCGAGCGATTTTCTATGTGTTCAAGGCATAAGATGTTGACGTCGAAGTCAGTTGTGTGGAATTTCAATTTTGTCAAAATTTCATGTTGCTATGACGAAAGCGTAGATATATGTGTATGTAAACACCCAGAAAAGGCGAATAAAAGAAATCGAGAACATTTTAATGTTTTATTTTGAAACATGGTTATTGGTTATATGAAGTATGGTTGAATAAAATTTTAGCTTGGTTGCCATATATTGTATTAAAATAGTATAAAATAATACATGTTGTTTTTAAATAATTATTACGAAATGGAGATAACTAAAGTAAACTAAACTAAAGTAAAGAAGATTAGACAAATAATTAGATTAGACAAGATTAAAAAAATAAAAATATACATTATAAAAATTGTTTTTAAAGCGTTGTTTTGATCAGAAACGAAAAATAACCCGGAGCTCAGAAGACAAGTTAAGTAAATTGTCAAAGAAAAGAAGAACTGTCTAAAACGATAACAGTTAAGAGCCATTAAGAGGGCTATTAAGTACATTAAGGAGAATAATAAAAAGAACAATGTTTAACTTAATTAAACATCATTAAACATCGTTAAACATCATTAATCATTAACTCGTTAGTTTAATTACAAACAGTCAATGTTTAATTACCTCAAGTCAAACGTAGGCGACAAGCAATAGGTCAGGCACCATTAACTTCATACTTCTTCGGTTGAAACAATTAAGTTGCGAGCTTGTATAACACGAAAAACCAAAATAACAACAAGCGTATGTACTTGCAAACAAGTGTCCCTTGAAGGCTTACAACGGGTTCGGTAAACAAAGTTCTCAGTGAACTAGAGCTGTATTAAATAAATAAACGCTGAATAAGCAAAAGTTAATTCCTTGCATAGACTGCGTTAAAGCAATTAATTATACAATTAGAAGAGGACACGCAATATTCGAGGAATTGCTGATATTCCTAAATCCGGCGATAATTAATAAGAGATTTAATCTGCTGCCTTGAAGAATAGATACGATAGTTACCTGGCAGATAAAGTGTTCCAGGAAAATATAATAAAGAACATAGAGAACGAGAATGAAAAACTAAGCAAATTATTGATGGCAAAGGGATTAATCGAGGAAGCAAAACAAAACATTAGAACAGGGATTTGCACGAAAATCAAGGAAAGAGTTGCGTAGATAAAACAAAGAAAAGATTACAGGAATTAAAGAAACAATATACTTTTAACCTAGGAAATAGAATTAGCTCATCAGCAGACGATCTATCATAAAGGAGCGGCTCCTACAGTGGGACAGAATACAATTCATTTTAATTTGCTAAATTTAAACAATCAGGGATAGATCAATAAAAAGAAATACCGAAGACAGCAGGTTAGTAGCAGTAGTTGATATCTCTGACACTTGGCTACAACAGTTTTTATGTTTTTTCTTATCATGAAGGTGCATCATTACTCTTTCAACCTCATAGTGCAAATCGTAGTTCCTTTTTGAATTTTCTAATATAGAGTAGCTTTCATAAGACAATTTAAAAGACTAGACTTCAAGACTGGCAAAAAATGCGGATGATTTTCGAGCAGGCAGCTCGAAACATCAATAAAGTGTTTGGGGAAGGTGCAGCTAATCATCGGACCTTACGTCGTTGGTTTGATAAGATTCGTTCTTGTGATTTTAGCCTTGCAAACGAACCACGTGGAAGACCGGCGAGTAAGTTGGATAATGATAACCTGAAAGCTGTAGTGGGAGCAGATACGTCTTAAACTACGCGTGAACTAGCAACAGGGTTTAACGTTTCTATTCCAACAATTTTGGATCACTTAAAACAAATTGGTAAGTCAAAAAGCTGGATCTATAGGTTTCGTATGAGTTAAACGAGCGTATAAAAAAACGTTTCAAAGCTTGCCTTTCTTTACTGTCACGGTATAAAATCGAACCTTTTGTACACAGCATTGTAACGGTTGATGAAAAATGGATCTTATTCGACAATCGAAAACGTTCGGCATAACAGTTGAATAAAAAAGAGGTTTCGAAAACAGAGCCCTAAATCAAACAGTCATCAGAAAAAACCTAAGGTGTCTGTTTGGTGGTCCAGCGAAGTAATAATCCATTACAGCTTTATAAGACCTGGTCAATCCATAACAGCAGATGTCTATTGTAATCAGTTGGACGTGATGATAAGAAAGCTTTCCATTAAACAGACTAGATTGGTCAATAGAGACCGTCCAATCCTCTCAGAAGACAACGCGCGACGACATTTCGCTCGAACAACGCTACTCAAATTACAGGAGCTAGGGTTGGAAACTCTCTGTCACTCACCATATTCACTATACCTTGCACCAATGGACTACCACTTATTCCAGACATTGGACCAGTTCCGACAAGGAAAATCACTCAGTTCTCAAGCTGTGAAAGGTGCCTTTTTGGATTTCACTGCCTCTGCCTCTGAAATAGCACGAAGAAATGTTATGTGCAAAAATTACGGGAATCAAAAAAGTTAAAAAATTTCGAATTTAATTAAAACTAAATACAGAGAAGTGCAAATTTTTGAGAAAGGAAATAATTTATTTAGGACACAAATGCTCGGAAAATTGTGCTTTACCCGATCCCCCCCAAGGTGGAATGTGTAAAGAACATAGGAGTGCCGAAAAACAGGAAGGAAGTACAAGCAATTCTTGGACTGATAATTTAATTAAGAAAATTCATAGAATACACAACTCAGATATCATCACTACCAATTAACAAATTATTACGTAAAGACGCTAAATTTATCTGAACAGCAGACTGCCAGAAAACATTTGAATGGTTAAAAGAAGCAGTCATGTCACCACCAATGTTGGCGTACCCAGATTTCTCAGAATTTCTTTTAATTTACAAATTTCTTCTTTCTTTACAATTTAATTTTTAGAAATTTCTTTTAACTACAGACGCAAGTAATGAATCATTAGCCGCGTAAAGGAAACGTAGACGATGATAGATCAACAGCTTTCGTTAGCCGAGCGCTGAGCGATACAGAAAAAAGATATTCAGCAACAGAAAAGAAATTCTTAGCAATAGTGTGCTCCACAAAAAATTTCAGGGTAGACATTTTAAAATTTTTACAGACCATCGGCCATTGAAGGGAATAACCAATTTAAAAGACTAGACTTCAAGACTGGCAAGGTTTAGACATAAATTATCAGAATACGACTTCGAAATTCTATATAAGCCAGGAAAGAAAAACTTAAATGCAGACGCACTAAGAAGATTTCCTCAGGAAAAACAAAAAACAATAGAAGCCGTACAAACACGGTCAAACACAAATGCAACAAAATGGGTCGAGCTAAGACCTTAGAAAAGTATTTTATATCCCTTCTTTATGTAATTTTTATAGTATGAGTCAATTAGGTATTTTATATTATGGTTTAGGGACTCTTATGCCCTAATATCATTAAGTCAAACACTTTTTGGTTCGGTTTTACCTTTGACTCGAACAAGCCTTTATTTACAAGATTTTCCAAATTATTTACACTTAGGTTATGAACTTACAAATAGTGAGGTTGCTGGAGCGACCGTGGCGTTTTCTTGAGCGTTCAGGATCTACTGATTCTTTAAGGCCATGGTAGCATATCCCAAAGGGTATGCCACCATAGCCACTTGAGCAGAGTTTTAACCGCGACGTAGCAGAGGGCTACGATAATTAATGCGACAATTGTGTAGCGATACATAATGTCCGTTACTTTGTCGTCAACGCGGCCGCGATGTCGTATTTATACTTACTCCGCCTTCTGCCAGCGTCGGCAGAAGGGGAAGCAGCGCCGAATCCGATACCGGCGAACGTCCACGACAATCGCATGTTTATTCGACGCCGGCAGCGGGTAGCTAATCCGTCTGGCCGGCGGAAAGTAAACAGTGGGGACGGCAAAGTGCACACTCAGCATTGCTGTATCGTTTACAGCAATGAAGCGGGTGTTTGTTTGCTTTGGCCCGTCGATCGTTCGACCAGCCAAGTAGCGCAAACTTACTTTGGAGTGGAGTGCAACACAGTGTCGCGTCGTTAAGAATCCGATATCCGAACGACTCCACCTAATTAAAGTTTAATGCTCGGACGTGTGTGATATGTACGATCGCTCGTCAGCGAACGCACACATGCACACGTGCACGCCACAATGGTATGTCAGGCTTCGACAAATTGAAGAATATTGGCGAATTTTTAGAGTTACATCTCTATTTTTTTAAAGCAACAGTGAAAGATACCATGAAAAGTAACATGTGCCTGCATATTTTTATTCGCCTAATTAGGGAAATTCCTGATTCTTTTCGTACGTGATATGAAGTTTTTTTGTTTTGGTCATGTGTGTCATAAAAAATCACCTTTTCATTACAAGAATAAACAACTTGACATCTGAGGACATGCTTTACCCAGGTCGCACTTTGTTATACTTTTGTACAGCTAGTTGACCCATAATATTCCTTTTGTTTTTTATTGACCTGCAATAAAATGTTCTCTCTACTTTTGTATGCTTAAAGGGTTAAGCCCTGGTAATTACAACCAATGATTGACTTTCCTTGAATATCTGAAGCTTTTTAAACCCTACTCATAAAAAACAAATGAAAACATGTTCCAAGAAATCTATTGCTATTGATATAAAGAAGGGTTATCTCATCTCATCGCATGCATAAATGAAGATATTTGAATAAAAAATATAAGTTGGGTTTTTCTGTTTACATTTACAGTTAAGTAACATTTTATTTACATTACATTTACAGTTTATTAAAATAAATCTTTTTTATATTTTAAGGCAATTATGAATTATGATTAATGTTTATGTTGATGTAGCACCGCATTGGAATTTCCAATACAACGGCGAAAACCGCATCGAAATCGGTGCAGCCGTTTAAGAGTTAACTATGTCGAAAGTGGCATGCGACTAATTAGATTCTAAATTCCTTCATACTTTTGTACATTAATAGATTGCGTGTTTCTTCCCTTTTTAAATCCCTTTATATGCCTTAATACGAACAAACGCAACAATAACAACACAGATATTTACATAACACAGCTGTACAAGAATCATCTGGCAATCTATGGCACACGTTTCCACCATTTAATTGGCATTAATTAAAGCATGTGTATTTCATGAAAAACAAAATTCGAGGAAACTTTATAACAATCGTTCTTCCCCAGAAAGTGTATTTTCATTTCATTTGGTTATTTCTAATAATAATGTTATTTCAATCAATTTGCCGAAGCCTGACATACTATAAAATAACTAATTCATACTATAAAAATTAAATAAAGAAACTCATACTCATACTCATGACTCATACTATAAAAATTAAATAAAGAAAGGATATAAAATACTTTTCTAAAGTCTTAGCTCGACCCAACATTGCATTCAAAACACAAGAAACGCTCATTCAATGCCTTTATCTGCGCACAATACTTTGCCTTAGATATGTTGGCTAGCTGCACATCTAGCACGCACAATCTCCTCTTTTCGTAACACAAGTCTGCTCTTATCGTAGCACAATTCTTCTCTTTTCGTAGCACAATTCTAGAGCTAATTTGTGCGCTTTTTTGCTTTCTTTATTTTAATTTGACTGAATTTTAATGTACCAATGATTATGTTGTTGTTCTTCGGTTTTTCTTTCCTTCCGTTTCAAATAATAGCCATCACTATTGCATCTGCATTTATTAAAGTAATAAATAATAATGTAATAATATGTCTGAAGATATAGTTCATGCATATAACATACACACCATACCCACACACATACACTATGTATAAGTGACAAGACACTTGTATAAGTCTTAAGACAATAATATAAGAAAATATGATAATTAAAATAAAAGAAATAAATAGTTTATAGAGTGTAATTAAATGTAAATCATTCAAATTGAATTAAACAGATAGTTCATGTGTATTGTTAGTTATAATACACCAACATGTAAAAATGCTCGACAGGTTATAGCGCTGACGCAATCACTGCAACAATAGTTGCATCGGAGAGCCTGCCGCTGTGGACTTGATCGGTAGTGGAGTTGCGGCCACCACGAAACTCTCGAAACCAATATTTGACGGTGTAATCTCACGGAGCATTAGCCCCATAATATTTATCCAACTTTTCTTTTGTTTCCTTCGCCTTTTTGCCTCTCAAAAAATAATGTTTTATGAGAGAACTAAAATCGTTTGCCAAACACGTCAACAACAATCAGCTGTCAATTTGAAAAATGACAATCACATTGAAATTTGGCATGTCTGCCTAAATATGAACGGACTTCAAGGCACCATAACCTTTTTTGCAGTAGCAGCGCATTCTGGCGGTCAAGGAGGATACTTTTCACCCCACCCAGTAATTACAATAATAAACACAGGCAAGTTATACATTACAGAATAAATAAGAAAACGAAGTAATAATAAATAGTAAAAAATAAATAGTAAAAAACAAAATAATAATAGTAAAAAACGAAGACAACAACAAACGTACATATGTAATTGTACAAGCAAACCATTACACATAGAAAAGTGCAGCGACAATTGCTGGGAGCCGCTAAGACAACGAATATGACAAGAGGATTAGAGACCGAATATTTACAATAAACAACAACAAACACAAATTTTTTTTTGCAACCACAACAACAAATACACTGGAAGAAAACTGAAGCCGCGAAAACAACAAGTACAATAAACGGATTAATTAAAGCCTTGAATTGAATTTCGAGGCCACCACAGGGTAAAGAACAAGAACAAAAATAGACAAGTACCGCTACGTGTGGCATATAAAAGCACGCACAGATCGGTACTAATCACTCTTCCGGAGACCAACGATCCAAGCGGTACTTTTCCTAAATTTATGTTGTTCGTCTGCAATTTGGTAGAGCGCTGTAAAGTTGAAATCAAATTTAGATTCCTCATATCCTTGATCCTGGTTGCTCGTCTTAAATTTGGTGGAGCGCTGTAAAGCGGAAACCAAATCCGAACAAACGTAAAATGCCGAACCCGTGTGCAAATCCTGCGAACTAACCATAGTACACCAGATACTAAGCGCAGTAGTTTCTTAGATCGCAGTAGATACTAGCGCAGTATATTGCTTTCTTTCATTAAAATTCAACTGGTTTTATTATAGTCTAAAAATTCATTTCTTTCAATCAGATATGCTCCATTATTAACTACAATGTTTCGCCATTTTTCGCGTAGAGCCATGATGCCATCTATGAGGAACTTCTGTGGCTTGTGGTTGAAAAAGTGGATCCAGTGGACTGTGGATAAACCAGTGAATCCAGTGGCTTTCACAGGCTTCTTTTTAATTTTAAAGCAGCTTACTTCCATTCAGATAGTTCTGCAGAGTTGTTCACAATGGAGTTGAGAATCATTTGTTCGACCATCTGGAAGTATCTCATGGTGGACGATTCCCTTCCAGTCCCACCATACACACAGCATTACATTTTTCATCGTCAATCCTGGCTTTGCGAGCGTTCGTGACCGCTCTCCACCCTTACCCATGATTTTTGACGCTTCCAATTATCATACTTGATCCATTTCTCAACACCGGTTATTACACATTGCAAAAAAAGCTCAATTTCATTGAGTTTCAGCAGCGCAACGCTGACATTAATTCTGTCTATCATGTTTTTCTCGCTCAACTCATGAGGAACCCATATGTGGAGCTACTTTTGGCAGACAGCCTTGTATAGATGGTTTAAACAGTTTTGTGGTCAATGCCTAGCTCCATACCAATATCGACACTGCTGATATGCTAATCTTGCTGAACTTTTTCAAGAATTTCATCAGCTTTTTCAGTGATTAGACGACCAGAGCGTGACTCGCCTTTCACATTAAAATTACCAGAACGAAAGCGAGCGGACCATTTCCGCGCAGCAGATTTTCATAAAGCACCTTCACCGTAGACACCATAAATTTTTTCATAACCCTTCGCAGCGTTTTTCACTTTGTCGTAATAATACTGCAAAGTATAGCGCAATTTTTTATTATTTTTCTCCATCTTCAAATACAAACAACTTTTCAAGCACTGCACCAATTTCGTTGTTTACACACTGGCAGTTTATTTATTTCAACCTTAAACTAATCCGTTGAGGCTTTATAGTTTATATTAGATAAGTAAATAAAAAGTTCAATTATATTCAATTCAAAATTAAGCTAACAATTCAAAAGTAAGTTTAAGGGCCTTATGCTCGAACTGCGAACG
The DNA here is from genome assembly GCA_949629155.1 of Myopa testacea. Taxonomy (NCBI): domain Eukaryota; kingdom Metazoa; phylum Arthropoda; class Insecta; order Diptera; family Conopidae; genus Myopa; species Myopa testacea. Next base: position 36,051,612 of record OX451347.1, on the reverse strand, counting down.
GTACCGCTTCTCAGCGTTACTCTTTGTTATATTCGTTAAACAGCTGTTCAAAATGTGTTTTTAGTATACACACAACTTCGGCTTCTGATAGAAACGGTACCGCTGAAATTTCTCCTCTTTACAACAACAGTTTACACTCTTCTTACGTATATACGTTAGAAAATCTTATTTTGCAAAGAACAGTAGCGGAAGCGCTGTTGCTTATTAGCAACCGCTTCTTTCAGTTCGCCCGTAGATCTGGCGATTGTGTATTATTTTTTGTGGTGTTATAAACACAATGCCTTCCGGCTGGCTTTGGTAAACAAAAAGTTTGATGATATCTATAAAATCAGTAGCTTCCGAGCCATCGACGAGATAGGACTGTATGCTGCGCTTCTCAGATTTTGCTACACCCAAAAAATTATCATTGTTTGTCTTTATGACAAAATTTATGTGAATTTTTCCTTTATATTAAAAAATATTATTGAATTATGCAATTTACTTCATATTATAAAATATACCATTATCTACTTTATATATGCTTCAATCACAATGTGCACATTGTGATTATATGTATTCACATTGAATACATATAATCACAAGAAAGAAAGAGACGTCTGATTGTAAAATTTGTCTACACCAGATACACAACTTTTACATACCAGTTGACATGTAGGGGAAATACGTAAAGCGCAGTTATCTCAACGGGGCTGATCGTAAGAGTTGGCACATGCTTTTTTAAGAGCAGCGGAAACGGAGGTACCGCTACTGTTGCGCAGTTCGAGAATAAGGCCCTAAGATTTTCTTTTTAGCTAAATAGACGGGGTCAGTCAAGTTAATGGCTTGGTAAACCGAATTAAAATCAGCGCAGGCGCTTCTTAGCGATTCATGTTGAAGGTATGTTGACTTGCAGAAGCATAAGTGGAGGAGTTTACATCTTCTCGAGGTGCGACGAGGTATGCTAATATCAATATTGCTTAACAGGTATGTAAAGTCTGTGACGCCATACAACAAATTCAAGCGAAGATTTCGTAGACAAAAAAGTAGGAGCTAGTTTTGCACGGATTCTATTTCAGAGATATAGCAGTTGAAGCGAGGACTCTAAACTGGCGAGGCATACTCCAAAATGGGACGAACAAGCGATGAGTATAAAATTTTAGTTATATAGGGATCATTGAACGCTTTACGAAGCCTAGTACACTGCTGGCCCTGTTGGTTATGTGGCGGATATGAGTATGAAAACGGAGTTTCTGATCATTTACAGTTTCCAATCGATTGAGTTTACAATTGCCAATATTATAGTATATATTAGTAGTATTATATAATTATTGTAATTCAAATTAAAATACATATTTAGGTAGCACTAGCGGCTAGGCTATCGGCTTCCCAATATTATAATTAAATATTATAATTAAATAAAACGGCTTGAACGAGAAAATGTCATATGTTTGCACTTATTTATATTTAGTTTCATGCAATTTACATCACACCATTTTGTCAAAGAGTCAAGGTCGATTTCAAGAATTTTGGCTTCAGATTAATTTTTAAAAGATAAAAACAGTTTAACATCGTCCGCAAACATTAGTATATTTCCATATTTTACAACTGTTGGCAAATAGTTTATGAATACTAAAAACAGTAGCGTAAAACAGAACACTAAAATGAGTGGCTACCATGTGGAACTCCAGATGTAACCAGAAATTCATTAGATTTCATACCTTTAAACAACAACATTTGTGTACGGTGGGTAAGATAAGAGGCAATTAAAGTTATCAGATTATCGCAAAATCTAAATAATTTGAGCTTCAAAATTAGTAGTTTATGATTAACTATATCGAAAGCCTTGCTGAAATCAGTCTATATTGCATCAGTTTGTTTAGCAACAGAAAAGTTCCGAGATGAACAAATTCATAGTAATAAACTTTACGGTATAGAATCCATATTGATACGGTGAAATTGAGGAATTAACACTCCTTGAGATATGGGAAACGGATTATCTTCTCCAATAGTTTGGACAGCTTTGGACTAAGTTTAGCAATACCGCGATATTTACTTATATTGCAAGATCGATGATGTCAGATGCTAGGTTAGGTTAGTGTGGCTGTCCTTAAGGACGCACTTAGACCGCTAGGGTTCATTGTGATGCCATATGGATCTCACCCCCAAGAATTCAGCTCAGCCACCCCGAGCTATTTATATATCGACTCAGACCCCCTATCTTGAGGGGTATCATTTTGCTGAGATCATTATAGAAGAAGGCTCCCATGTGGGTTTGCCTTCTTTGGGACAGAGCCGGACAGCCGCACAAGAGATGCGTCTCCTCCTCATCCCTGCAGCTCCTGCAAAAGTCATTTGCAAAGAGCCCCATGTGCTTTGCATGATCGCCAAAAAGGCAGTGACTTATTATGACTCCTATCACCCGCCGAATGTTCTCCCTGCTCAGTGAAAGGAGGTCATTTGAATTCTTTTTGTGATAAGTGGGCTAGGGGTAGCTGCCTTGAAGTCTTACATGTCACCAGCTCCTCCCACCTTTTATTGGCCTCTTTTAAGACGTATGATTTTATAGTTTGCTTACAGGTAGCAAGTGGTATACCTACTCGCGAGTTATCCAGGTTGATAACTAGTTCAGTTCCCTGACGGGCTAATTCGTCCGCTCGGCAGTTCCCTGGAATATTGCTGTGTCCTGGAACCCAGCACAGCTTAATGGAGAACTGCTCTGCCATCTCATGTAGAGATTGGTGGCAGCTTTTTACCACCATAGAAGTGGTGAAGGTTGCATCCAGGGCTTTTATCGCTGCCTGGCTGTCCGTACAAATACAGATATCCCTATTGTATATCTGATTGTCCTTCAGCCAGGACAGTACCTCGCGGATTGCCAGCACTTCCGCTTGGAAGACGCTGCAATAGTCCGGTAGTCGAAAGTTTTCATCGATCCCAAGACGTTTACAGAAGAACCCCCCCACCAACCCTGCCAAGCATTTTCGATCCGTCGGTATACCAGTGTATACCCACGCTGCCTGGCAGTGTCCTACTCCTACTCCCACTCCTTTCTGGCCGGTATTTCCGACCCGAATTTTTTTGATGGAAAAAGAGTTGGTATGGTATAGTCGAGATTTTCGAAAGAGGAAGGTAGACTAGCCATAATTTTCTGATGTCCAACATTTCTGTTGGTCCATTTCATTACGGCATTCAGCCTTTCGGCCGTACACCTAGCCATTTGCCTTCCCATGATGTCTATTGGGGGAAGATGTAATAATACTTCTTGAATACTTGCTGACCTTTGTACTTTGCCCAGCAGCTTACAGCTTGTTGCCTTCTTGAGGACTGGCCACCAGACAGCCACCCCATACAGCAGTATGGGCCTGACTACGGCCACGTATAAGCAGTGGGCTATTGCTGAGTTAAGGCCCCATCTGTTTCCAATGGCCTTCCTACAAGTGTAAAGAGCTACCATGGCATTGTTCACCCTCACGGTGATGTTTGTTTTCCACCTAAGTTTCCTGTCCAGGATCAGACCAAGGAATTTTGCACCTTCTTTAAAGTTAAGCCTAACGCCACCCAACCTTGGAGGTTCAATTTGAGGAATCCTATGCTTCCGTGTAAAGACGACGAGCTCCGCTTTCTGGGGATTGACCCCTAAGCCCCTCGGAGCTGCCCATCTTGTTACAATGTTCAGAGCGTTTTGCACTAGATCTCTGATAACGTGTGGGTGTTTACCCGAAGCCACGATAGCGAGATCATCTGCATATGCAATGATCTTTAGGCCTTCTCTTTCTAGGACCTTTAGTATCCCATCGACCACTATATTCCACAGTATGGGAGATAGGACCCCACCTTGTGGAGTACCCTTCCATACCATTCTTTCAAGCCGTGAGTCCCCTAGTCTCGCCTCGATGATCCTTCCTTTAAGCAGCTGACTGATAAAGGATATCAGGCGTTATTCTACATTTAGGATTCTCGGGGCATCTAGAATTGCGTTGGCCTCCACGTTGTTGAAGGCACCTTCAATATCCACAAAAGCCACAAGGGAGAATTCCTTGCAGGCTAGAGATTTTTCGATAGCACCCACCAGGGAGTGTAGAGCTGTCTCCACAGATCTCCCTTTGAGATACGCGTGTTGAGCAGAGGATATGTTTATCAAATATTTTCCTCTTATGTGCAGTTCAAGGATCCTCTCAAAGAACTTCAATAGAAAGGATGATAGTGTGAAGGGTCGAAGATCCTTGGCAACCTCATGCGAGCGTTTGCCCGCCTTCGGTATAAACACCACCACACTACTTCTCCAACGCAGAGGAATGTAGCCTGTTCGTAGGCAACCCTTATAGATGACTACCAGCCAGGGTATAACTATTTTCAGTATTTTCAGGTATTTTCAGCACAGCCGGGAAAATCCCGTCTGGTCCCGGGGACTTGAAAGGTTTGAAGCTGCTTATAGCCCAGGATACTGTGCGATCTGTTATCAGATATTCCAGATCCCGTAAGGAAGAGCAGGGAACATCAAAACCGCCGGTATGTCTATTTCCCGGAAAGTCTGTGTCAACCAGAACCTTCAGGGATTCCATTTTTGACACCATCCTCCTTCCTTAGAGAGCTGATGCTCACTGAGCTGGAGGATAAAATCCTTCTAAGTCGACAGGCTTCCGAGTTACTCATGATGCTTTCACAAAAGGTTTTCCATGAGTTTCTCTTTGCCATACGTAGTTCCTTTTTATAGCCTCTTAATGCGGCCTTGTACTTATTCCGGAGATGGGCTTCTTTTGAGGCCTTGGCCTTGTGGAATAGACGCTTACATCCCTTCCGTGTCTCCATTAGGCTAGGATTCTGCCAGGTTGGCTTCCTTTTTCCTTTAGGATTTCTGGGGGGCATGCTTCTCCCAGAGCCCTATTTAGAGCATTCGAGAAACGATCAACGTAGCTATCGAGTTCCTTCTTGCTTGTGATGACCTCCGGAGTGTTAAGCAATGAAGTTTCTACCTCGGTCCTATATCTAGTTCAGATAGTTTTCCTAATGTTCCTAACTGGATGAATTGAGTCGTCAACAGTCCCTCTAAGGGAGAATACAATATATCTATGGTAGGAGAAGGAATGTTCTGGTGAGACCTTTCAATTGTTCACTCTGGAGCTTATGTGCTGGGATACAATGGAAAGGTCTAAAACTTCCTCCCTATTGCCAAGTATAAAATCAAAACGCGTCTCACCTATTACATTGGTGTCCAAGCTGCCCCAAATGGTATGGTGCACATTTGCATCACATTCGATCACCAGTACCGCCTTGCAGCGTTGTGCTACCGTCACCATACTTCTGGTAATGGCTGATGGGGGGTCCGATTCTTCGGATGGCATATATATGGAGGCCAGCCAGTAGACATCATCTCCAGTCTCCAGCGCTACAGTAGTGATGTCACCTTCACTGAAATTATTGAGAAGAAACCTATTATGTTTATTCTTCAACAGAATACAGGATCTGGGCCTACCTTCACCCCTCCTGTAGCAAAAAGTGTATCCAGGAGCCCGTATTCCCATTACCTGTCCGTCAACGATCCAAGGTTCTTGTTTCATTGGTGAAGGTGAAGGTGAAGGTGAAGGTTAATCTGTATTATCCGGAGTTCCAGGATAATCCTCGATCACCTCCACCACCGTATCGTCCAGTTCCGAACCGGAAGAAAGAAGGAGGTCCACCTCGTTCAGTGATGCCAGAGAGAGCTTCTTTGTGATTTCCCCCTCCGATCCCGTCTCGGTATCGTTAGATTCCACCCTTCGAGAGCCCTCCCTGGTACTGGGGCCGCTTGAAGATGCTGCAGTTTCTGCAGATACTTCACCCGTGCCCTTGGCTTTGGCTTCGCTCTGATCTTTTTTAAAGACCTTCAGCATCACCGACGTTAAGCCATAGCCGACCACCCAGCCTGCCTTCTCTAGAGGTTCCAGGGACTCCTTGTTCAGGACCATCATTGCTGATTTGTAGTCCCCTTTCGGCTCCTATAGCTTAGAAACTTTCCAGTTTTCAGTAGGCAGGTCTGGGTTGCTGTACTTGAACATCTCAAGTACAACAGCAGAATCGGATGGCACCGCATGCATTGCCTTGGCCACTTACTTTAGTGGTTACAGCTGCAACAGGTTTGGGGTTGGTATTAGCCTGATTTTTAAGAGTTTCGGCCTCTCTTTTTGTTGTTTGATTTTTGTTTTTATACTTAAGTGTTCCCACGAGTTGTGGAGAAGGGGTGGTCCGCCTGTGCAGAAATCCGCAGTACACAAGTAAGGCTAAATAATCCGGAGGGCGCCAGGTATCCGGATACTCCGTTCAAGACTGGGCTATTTTTGAACTGGGCCCCCAGACTGGCTGATCATCGGCACGGGTCGTATGACACCTTGATCCAGCCCAGCCAGTTGGTGGTTGTTGGTTCATCTCCAACCTTGTGACCTTTCCCACAGGACAGTCAGCGTTCGGCATACGCCCAGTGCCCACACATACATGCATACATTTGCTGTATACATGCATGTATGCGCACAGACTGTATACAGCTCGCTATGCACCGCCTTGTCGGTCCAACCAACAAGGCAGGAGACTTAAGCCCCTCCACCACGACAAGGTCAGCACCAAAGGAAGGGATGTTACATGCTAATGTCAGACAAAGTTTATGGGTAGAAGCTATAAACACGACGGTTTTTATTAGAAATAGATGTCCTGCAAGACAATTGCGAAATATGACGCCATATGAGGTTTGGTGCAGCCGAAAGCCAAGCGTTAAACATTTCAGAACTTTTGGCTCCTGTACGGAGCCTTAACCATTCAGGGAATAAACCAAAGTTTGATGCGAAAGGCACCCAACTCTTCATGGTGAGGTATTCGGCGACAGCTTTACACCGACCTCGAATGAGAATAATGAATGAGTCATTCATAAACCGTTTACATTCCTCATTCTAATCTATTTTGTTTTTTGCCTTCTGTTTTTGACAGAATTGAACAGAAAAAACCAGAATAATTATTATTAATAAATTATTTTCGTTCCATTACCACTGTTTTCTTTTGGGATTTTTTGTTCCCAGCTATAGAATGATTCAAAGTCTTTATTTTGTTCTCATTCGGCTTAGCATTCGACAAATCTGACTCGAATGAGTTATTTGAGGTCGATGTAAACGTAGCATATCGTCTGTATGATCCGACAAAAAACAAAGTGCTTGATCATCGTAATGTTCTATGTTGATACCGAAATCAAAGTATCTGATTTTAATAATGACAACAACATAAGTAAGGAAAAGACTGTCGAACAAGCAATTCGTACTGATAACTGTGAAAAATGGATCCATGCTATGAAGGATGAATACGATGTCCTTAGAAAAAATAAAACATGGTCGATGGTGGATCTTCTTAAGAGGAATGTTAAAGGGGAAATCGAAAGACATAAAGCTCGTTTAGTGCTAAAAGGGTGGTATCTGATTTTAATAATGACAACAACATAAGTAAGGAACAGACTGTCGAACAAGCAATTCGTACTGATAACTGTGAAAAATGGATCCATGCCATGAAGGATGAATACGATGTCCTTAGAAAAAATAAAACATGGTCGATGGTGGATCTTCTTAAGAGGAATGTTAAAGGGGAGATCGAAAGACATAAAGCTCGTTTAGTGGTAAAAGGGTGCAGTCAACGTTTTGGGATTGGCTTTCACAAGACATTTTCACCGGCAGTCCGATATTCGATTATAAGGATTCTGCTGGCACTGGCAGGTAAGGAGAAAATTTTCTTACATCAGCTTGATGTCAGCACCGCATATTTAAACAGCAATCTGCAAGATGAAATATATATGCAACAACCGGAATATTTTAAGGATAAAAGATTCCCAAATAAGGTTCTCCGCCTCCATAAGGCCATTTATGGATTGAAACAGAGTGGAAAGGAATGAAATATGAAATTAGATTCCCGATTACTTTGAAATACTGCCCTACAGCTGATATGATTGCTGATGTGATGACGAAAATTTTATTAATGATGAAACATTTGTCCTTTAAGAATATAATGAATTTAAAGTAAATTTGAATTAATTTATTTGTAATAACACCATCCATGTTGAGGAGGAGTGTTAAAAATAAGTTGGCAACCCTTACACAACATGCATGATGTTAGTTTCTTTCTTTCTATCATTTTACCTTTGTTAAAATAAAGATGTGAAATAGAATAAAAGAAGCCCAGTTCTTAATCATTAACTTGATATTAATTTTTAAGTTTCTTGAAGTTGGTAACGTTTCAACAATCGCTTCCGATGTCGGACTAACTGTTACCACTTCATTTGTTAAAGTCGGTAAAGTATCCACAATCGTTACTGATGTTTGAATTACGGTTATTCCTTCATTTGGCCTTAAGTTACTAATAATTTTGGATTCCCAGATTATTAGCCTGTTCTGGGCCCTTGACAGTTTCACTGACGATTGTTTTGGAACATTTCCCAATTCTTCTTTGCCTCGCAATTTTTTACCATATGTCCTGGTCTATTACACCAGTGATAATTCATTTGGGGTCTTTCCGGCCTATTCGGTTCATTCGTTTTCGGTTGTTTGTACTTGTTTTTGCCGGGTGGTCAATTGTGCTGCTAGTTCTATTGGGGTTGTTGGTTCACCTGCTGTATTTCAGTTGTATTTTTCCCCTGACCTCTATAATTGTAATCTGAATTCCTCTTGGTGTCCATCAGTTCTGTTTCTGCGGGTTGCCGGACCTCCAATACACTTTTGGCAATACGAGTTTTTCCTGCTGGGTAATGTCGTTTGCTGTTTTGATCCCTTTTTGGTTTCTCCTTTGTGGACTTTTTCCTCCTACAGTATTCCTCGATGGATATCGGTCTTGGTCCAGCTTTTTTGTCCTCATGGGCTTCTTTCAAAGTTGTGAGCGGTTGTGAATCCAGTTTGTTGAATTAATGTCTATTTCATACATAATTATTATAACTATAATTATTATTATTATATTATTATTAGAAGAGCAATCCATGGATCGGAAACCCGGCTGCGCCAAATGTTATGTTCTGCATCCTTCGACCGGAAGGATCACGGACAATATTATGTAGTGGATCTTACCTACAAGAAGGATAACAAAACCAACGTAATATCCTAGACCCTTCTACAAGAACGATCACGGACAATGGTGTAAAAAAAGGACTTCTGTCGTTGATCTTTCGATGTAAAGGACCACGGACAGTGGTGCCACAAGCAAGGAAATTGTCGAAATTGTGGACTTTTATAGAGACCCGGCAGAAGTGCCGATGTGAAGGACCACGGACAGTGGTGCCACAAGCAAGGAAATTGTCGAAATTGTGGACTTTTATAGAGACCCGGCAGGAGTGTCGATGTGAAGGACCACGGACAGTGGTGCCACAAGCAAGGAAATTGTCGAAATTGTGGACTTTTATGGAGACCCGACAGGAGTGCCGATGTGAAGGACCACGGACAGTGGTGCCACAAGCAAGGAAATTGTCGAAATTGTGGACTTTTATAGAGACCCGGCAGGAGTGCCGAAGTTGTGGACTTTTCCTATGTTAGACAGGAGTACAGGATTAAACAGGGAGCTGCAATAAAAAGATTTAGTTATTATTCTTACATTTATTGGGTATATTCTTCCCCTAGGCCGTCGTTCAATTGTTTTATTTCATTAATAACTTTTTTATAGGGCTTTCCAATAAGAGGTGTAATTTTGATATTCAAAGAAAAATGCCATTTTTTGAGATAAATTATCGCATATTTATTTCGTAATAAAGAGGAAGGTGTGCCGTTAGTAATGAAAAACAACATCAGCCAAAGGTACACCACCACCACGCTTATAGGACCATAGCTATTCAAAATTACACCTCTTATTGGAAAACCCTATAGTTTAACTTTGCTACTTTACGATTATAGTGCAGTCTAAAGGTATGTCAGCATTTGCGTTCTTCAGGCGAAAACCGTGTTACGGTCGTCGACTTTTAAGTATATGCCCATAACTATGTGGTGATAACAACGTGAAGCGCTCATATTAACAGAGCAATGATTCTGACCTACAACAGGTTTATATTTATTTATTTTTTTATTTATTTATTTAATTGGTTCAAATATAAGTACAGCAAGAATTAATTCTTTTATAGTACAAAGATTATTACATTAGATCATTACATTATTAGCTGAATACATATATTAATTAAATTTAATAACAATATAACACTCAATTTCAATAAAATACAATATTAAGTAAAAATTAAGGGGGGAAAAGCAATCTTACAAAGATGCTGTAGAATTATTATTATTACATAATATTATATTAATTTATGCAAACAAGATAGAAGAATAGAAGACGATAAGATAGGATATAAGAATATATAGATAGAAAATATATAGAACATAAGAAAGAAGATGAGGATAGAAAGAAAAAGCAAATTACAAAGAAGAGAAGTAATCAAGTATAGCGCGCCTAAATTGTGTCCTCCCTGTTGCAGTCTTTATATGATTTGGTAGTGAGTTGTATAATCTAGCTGCGTGGATAAAAAACAATCTAGTCGAATTCATGAAATTAAAGCGGGGAATGATCAGTGCATTACTTCTGCTGGATGTCCCAAACTTCAGTTTGTCAAATAGATATTTCGAACTTTTATTGATAATTAGACTATGCATGAATATACAGTTTCGCGCGTTTAAGTAGTTTATAATGTCACACTCGAGTATTTTACGTCTAATAAGGTGTTTCCATAAATTGGTTTTTCCAGGTTTTTGGAATAAACTGTTTTAAGTCCCAAAACCACTCGTAAACTGTTTTAACTCCCGTGAAATTGTTGTTGCTATTCCAGCGCTAAACCAAAATGCGTTTGGTTTTTAGCCTTAGTTTTTAGTTTGCAAGTCTGTTTCGAAGTTCGGAATTGCAGACACACTATCTTTCTCCTTTTCTAGTGCCAATAAGTTAGAAAGAGATAAAGAGAAAGTGCCACCAAACTATTCTGCCAAATGTCAAAACAAATTTAAGCGTTTCATGTCGTAAGTAATGTTTATTTAACTAAGTATAATATGTAATAAATGACAAAAAATTAACTATTTCAGATGCAGAAATCAACAAAGAGAACTTTGTGGTCGATGGGGGCGGAATTAATGCTACTGGACCTGTGGCAAGAAAATATTGACGGCCTGCGCGGACTCCGCAAAAATGTCTATATTTATAGGGAGATGGCGGCGGAGATGGCCCAACACGGTTATATGGTTGGTCCGGAGGAGGTCGGGATGCAGTTAAAAAACATGACGACCAAATACCGGTAATTGTTTTTTATTACGATGTGCATGTATTCATCATAAATAATAATGCTTTCACTGTAGGAAAACTAAAAACCTTGTTGGGGTATCGGGTGCTTCACCAGCAGACTTGGTGCACTTTTCGCGAGTGCACCAAATAATCGGCAGTTTTGCCGTTCATAATGTCGTCGTGGAGGAGTCGGTGGTTGAGAGAGGTGAGTGCCATAAAACATTTGGACAAAATCTGCCTTTATTATAATACATTTCATTCTACATAATACATTTCATTATTGATTTTACTTTTTCACATAGATTCGCCACCACTGATCCATTCGTCACCATCACCGTTGCCACGTCTGTCACCAACGCCATTGCCACGTCCGCTCCCGTCGACATTGTCACGTCCATCGTCGTCCTCCCAGTTATTGCGTCCATCGTCATCTCCGCTGTCTTGTCCACCGTCATCTCCGCTGTTTCGTCTATCGCCATCTCCGCTACCAGGATCATCAATGCCGTCATGTCCACTGCTCCGTCCGTCATCGCCGCGATCATCACCTGCAAATAAAATTGACAGGGTGCTTAAATATTGCGATGATGCAGACAAGGAATTGAAGGAAGGAATGGAGGCTCAGCAACAGATTGGCATGCGATTGCTAGAGTTAGAAGAAAGAAAAGTAGAAATTATGACACAAATGATGGCTGACTGCAAAAACATGTCTGCCTGTATTAGTGACTTCATTAAGTCTCAAAAATAAAAACAATGATAAAAATAAACTATGCTTTTTTACTTAAATAGGAGCAGAGTGTGCTTCGAACCAACTCTGCTTGCGCTCTATCACGAGACAAGTCCGTTGTGGTGCTTGGGTATTGCCTCCCCCTCTCAATTCTCCGCTGTGCTCTTGACCACCGAGGCACTACACCATCGCCCTCATCCACAAGGAAGTTGTATAGTACACAGCACGCCTTTATGACAGCATTGGCGGTTGCAATTTTGTTGTCCACGCCTTTGCCAATGCGACGGAATCTATGATTTTTTGAAATCTTAATAAAGGAAAGTTAAACGCAAATTATTCGTACGATACCTGGCTTTAATGTGACCGAAGGCATTTTCCACTACTCTGCGGACTTTTGATAAGTTGTAGTTGAATGCGTGGCGTTCCACACTATTTTCCAAGCTGAAAGGGTAACGCTTCATCAAAGTGGGCGACAAACGGAAGGCTGAGTCGCCAATTATGAACACGCCCACATTGACCCCATTCAGCACTTCAGTTTTCTCCATCAGAATAGAGGAATTTTGGAGTTCACGTTTCAGTGCCGATTTCTCAAATATCTGCGAATCGTTGCATCTACCTGGGCTGCCGACATTTATATATAAAAATTTGTATCTGTAAAAAGATAAATAAAATGTGGGTTTATATTGCAACATTAATGTATGTACATTGTGTATATGTGCATACGATAGCTTGCATCCACCAGAGCTAAGAGAACTGTGGAATACCACCCTTTATAATTATAGTAGTCCACTGCATCCTCTTTTTTAGGGTGAACCTCTATGTGGCAACCATCTGCAAGGAATAACTATATTGAGCAGTGAATACTTTTAACATTACTAATATAAACATACCAACAGCACCCAGACACTGTGGGAAGCCTATTCGAGCAAACCCATTAACACATTCATCGACTTTTCCAGAAGTGAATGGCAAACTATTTAGGTAAAGTGGGAAAAGTACTTTCCACACCTCCATTATAAAATCCAGGAAAATATTGCAAACTGTGCATTTTGCTACGACGAAAGTACTTCCAATAGTTCGATATTCCGCTGATGAGCCGAGAGTATAGAGTGCTATAGCAACACGCTTCTCCAGCGATATAGTTTCGCGTGAGTTGCATCTCTTCTTCTGCAGATTTTTAAGATATGCGCACAATCTTTGAAAAGATCCTCGGGTCATGCGGAAATTTTCCTTAAAGAAATCATCACTATTTCTCTGGCAGTCCACTTCCCAAAATGTACTACTGCGGGGCTATAATTAGGAATCTTAAGCTTGACCACAATAAATTAATACTGTTGAATATTTACCACAATCCACAAGGTCCTATTTATAGACATCAGCGCTATTCGCAGAGCCTTCACCATGGCATACTTCTTATGTAAATGAAAATAAGTCTGATTTACGATGTACGACTTTTCACTTTCCAAATTCTGTAAACTTGCGAATTTCGTCACCATAGCAAAATACATTTCAACAATTTTGAATGTTATTGTTATTTTATTCATTGTGTTGTGGTATGCTAAGGGTGGTCCTCTAATCTTCCGTTTCGACTTCAATTAAAGATTTTCTTCTGGACGGATTCTTTGTGTTTTATTCGTATTTTATTTTAATTTATAACACTGTTGGTTACTTTTAAATTGAACACTACTGTTAAAACTATTTTACTCGAACACTTACGTTATATTTACAAGTTGTTTAAAACTACTTAAACGCGACTTAACTACGACTTCTTCGACGAGAGATTTGAACAAGACTCCCGATCGAATCTTTTCTATTTTCCACCTTGGCTCGGTTGACACACCCGTCGACCGAACCAAAGTGGGTCAGTATGCCGTGTTTCGCAATTTCCATTATTTCGCAATATTTTTGTAAAATTGTAAAATTCGCAGAATCAATACGCGGAAGAAAATCGTTCTCAATTTAATTCTTCCGCGTGTGGATTCTGATCGTTGGTTATTTTAAGTCAAGCGTTTTTATGGTTTGGAAGCTTGCTACTGAAAGCTAGCTTCCACGATCCATTCAAATACGCTGTGGTTTTTATGGTTTGGAAGCTAGCTATTGAACGCTAGCTTCCACAATCCATTCCATACGACGTGTTCTGGTTGCTACCTTGGCTTTTGAATTTACTTTAAACGAAGCTTGACTAAAGCTTTTGGCTTACTACGCAAAGTGCTGTGGTTGCATTAATAACGTGAACTTGGCCTTGACTCACTCGCGGAGTAGTATTATAAAACGATAATACTGGCCTTGAAAGTTCTTATCTCCCGGAACTGGAAATTGCGATCGCGACATACAACATCCCTCCACCCTCGGGGAAGAAAAATTTAGTATCGTACGAACGATAGTAAATTTTTCTTGTACATTTATTGTTTGTTGACTTGTGGGTGGTCGTGTGTTTATTATGGTTTTAGTGTTCTTTCAATACTACTTAATAGTACTTAATCTAATGCGAGTGTGTGGACAATAATATGTTATTGGTGTTTATATATAATGTATATGTATACAAATGTTTAATATGGTATATGTAGTGTGTAATTGAAATACTATGTTGTTGTTGACGTTGATATCAATCTTGAAGTTGATGTTGTCTTGACCTTGATGCTGATGTTGCTGTTGATGACGAATTCGATGTTGATGTACACCCCGTTGCATCGATGTTTTCTTTTCCATGTGTTGTGGGAATGCTGCTATTGGGTAGCTGACGTGATTATATTCGTGTTTTGTTCAAAACCAGTCGCTGTTAACATTCTATCTTAATACCCATTGTATTGGTGATCAGATGCAGTTGTTCGTTGTCGGTAGTATAATTTGTCCAGCAATTGAAATCAATTGCTGTTCGCTTGAACCATAGTTGATGGTTGCGATGTTGCCAGAATCATCATTTGTAACGTCTTGCTTCTTCATCTTCAATATCTTTGCTTGTAGCTAGTGGTGATGCGTTTTTAGATCGCTGCCACTTGAGGTAATGTTGTAGAACGTCAAACCGTAAACTTCAAATTGTCGCCGTGAATTCAACTGACGAACCTGTGGCTGCATTAGTGGTTTGTCTACTCGCTGCTATTGCGTCGTGATTTTGCCGTCGCATACGCTTGACGTAACTTCCGCTTAAACGTAAACTTCCGCTTAAAAGGCAAGCAGTTCACTCGCAGGCATTAATGCAAAGCTGCTGTAATTGAATATGTTGCCGTACTATGGCGTCGTGCTACTGATGATCGGCTACTTTTCTTCAGAGACTATCTTCTGGTTATGTTGTTGTAGTGGTTTCCAGACTGCTGACAATAAGTCATCTCGTCAGTTTCTGATTGTTGCTGCTATTAAATCTTCGTGTTTCCCTTTCTATGGCGGTTGCATTTTTCGGTACTGCACTGAATGCAATCGCTAAGTTGGTCAGTCGTTCCAGCTACCCTTCCCCCTTCGAGTTGGTTGGGCGCTAATCTTCGCCCTGTTGTAAATGTTCGTAACTGTTGTGGAGTGTTGTTGCACTTCTGTTGTTGTGATGGGTGTACATCGGGATGCCTGTTGGGTTCTCTGCATGATGGGTTCTTATTATGTATCTTACATTTTACATATTTTAATTCTTTATTTGTATTTTTACAATGTATATTTTGTTTTAATATAATTTGTTTATTACGAATTTAAAATGAATTGAATTTCAATTAAAATTTAATTAATGTATTTTAATGCTGATAAGAGAACGTTATTTTGGTGCAATTATATTGTAATATTCCTTTACTTTCTATATTATTTTAATGTATGCTTTTATTTTTCTTTTCAATCAATATCTAGTTATGTTATTTTGTAAAAGTTTGTAAAAAGTGCATTTTTTTTTTTTTTTCTCTAATAATTATATGTTCATTCGTATTTCCTTTTAATTTTCTTAATTTCTTATTGAATGTCCATATTTTATTCTAAATTACAATTTAGATAAGTATAAATTATTCTTATATATGTATGTACATATATGTGTACATTATTATTTGCAAATGAACTTTAAATATTGCATATATGTATATAACAATGTTTTTATTTTTTCGTTGTTTTACTTTTGGTTTTTTTTTTTTTTTTTTTTTTTAAAAAAAAATTATTTTCTTTGTTTTTGCCCTTTTTTTTCATTAATTGCTTAAACTGACACTGCATTCTGCTCGTGTTCAGTTGCTCTACTTCTACACCTGCTTTGTTGCAGTGCTTGCGTTAATCGTTCAATTTTTAGCTTTTGTTTTGTTTGTTGTTACCGCGAATTCGCTAATATTTTACATTGAATATTTATGTACTACATTTTATATGATATGTTTATATATTTGTAATATATTATTTGTTTATATATTTGTAGAATATTTATAAGAAACAAAAATCTTTCTTATTTTAGATTTATTTATATTACATTTTCTATTGCAACGATTGCAACTAGATGTATTTATGATGTGTATATTATGGTTATGCATAAACTAACTCTTTATGCATAGATTTCATGTGCATTTATTCCTATAATAAATGCAAATGCAATAGTCATGACTGTTTAAAACGAAACAGCTACTTTTCATGTACCGTATATTACCAATTAAACTTAATACAACCTAAAAAGTTCTATTCAACATTTACAAAAGAAATGACTCAAATATTAATTACGAATTTATTTTAATATATTTTTATTTCTTTTACTATAAGTTTTTCTTATATTTTTACGGTTAAATAAACAACTTGTTGCTTACTGAAACGCTATTCTGATCTATTTACCTTCTTGTTGAATTTTTTCAATATTTCATTCGTTATTCAGCCTTAAGACTGAAGTTAAATTAAAATTATTAGTAGTAAAATTAAAATTAAAAAAATGTTAGTTTCCTACTATCCTATACTAAATATTATCAATCCTATTCTATATATATTTATCCTATCCTAATCCTAATAAGGTGCCTATTTTGATTAATTTACTTTAATTTTCTTATTATTCCTATAAAATTTTCCTTGTTTAAGTGCTTTTAAAGATTACTTACATAATTATCTAGTTAATCCTATTTTCCCCTTAACTGCTATTATATAACTTAAGTAAGTTATTGTGGAATGGCTTTGCCTTTCCCTTAATATTTAAAACAGTAGTAATTGGGCTTTTAATCCTTACTACTTTATATGGCCCTATCCATATTGGAGAAAACTTATTTTTCCTAGTCTGGTTCTTAATTAATACACCATCTCCTACTTTAAATTCTACTAAATTTAACTTATATACCGGCATTCGGCATTATATACCGGACTACACTTCCTTTTTAAGTTAGTCGGCATTTCTGTATCGAAACCAAATAAAGTACGGAATGGTGTTTGCTTGGTCGTAATGTGGGGTGTGTGGTTATGAACATGCATGGCTGCAGTTAACCATTGATCCCAATTCGACCCATCTTCTTTAGCAAAACTACGCAAATATTCCGCTAAAGGTCTGTGGCTTCTCTCTAATGAGCCATTAGCTTGCGGATGATATGGTGTTATATGTAATTTCTTAATTCCTAACAATTTACAAGTATCTGAGAACAATTTCGAAATAAAATTAGTTCCGTTATCTGTAATTAAAATCCGCGGAATTCCGTAACGCGTGATTACTTCGTCATAAAAAGCCCTGGCGACAGTACTTGCTTCCGCGTCTGGGATAGCTGTACATGCCATAAATTTCGAGAAATCATCCTGAAAAGTCAGAATGTACTTATTTCCGGACACAGTTTCTGGTAGAATACCGACTATGTCCATGTAAACTTTGTCGAAAGGCCGCGTTGGTGTATCTGTTAATACCATGGGCATTTTTGTTAATTTCGAGCTTTTGTTAGCTTGGCATTTCGGACAGTTTTTTATGAATTCCTTTACTTGCTTTTGCATTCCGGGCCATTTAAATTGTTTCCGTATTCTTAAATACGTTTTCACCGCACCCTGATGTCCTCCCAGTGGTGAATTGTGAAAATCTTTAATCACTGTTTCTATTTGTTTCGGGTCAGACAGCAATGTTGCTGTGGTAGTTGTTCCGTTTCCTGGTTCCTCATCATCCTTGTCGACTTCAACGGTTGTTCCTTGTTGTTGGCCTTGGTTCGCTGTTTTTGTTTTTGACCGTGTTTGTACGGCTCCTATTGTTTTGCGGTTTTCCTGAGGAATTCTGCTCAGTGCGTCTGCGTTTAAGTTTTTCTTGCCTGGCTTATATAAAATTTCAAAATCGTATTCTGACAATTTGTGTCTAAACCTTGCCAGTCTTGAAGTTTGGTCCTTTAAATTGGCTATTCCCTTCAATGGCTGATGGTCAGTAAAAATTTTGAAATGTCTGTAACGTTTTATTTAAGGTTTCTTCTGTTAACCCTTCGTCATTCAACAATTTCCTTAGGTGTTCGTTCTCGTCTTCCAAAGTCTTTATTATCTTTTCTTGAAAATGTTTTTCGTTTAGATAAGTGTCGTATTTCCTTTTTAACGCGTTAAATTCTGACGAATAGTCTCTTATGCTTTGGTTTTTACTTTCTATTATATTTCTAAAAAATGTTAGCAATTCCTCTATGACTGCGTCTGCTTTTTCTAAAGTTGATGTTTCTCCTAGGGCTTGTATTCTGGTCTTGATTAACTCTAAATTTTCCTTATTGGAAACAGTGCTTTTCAGGATGTTCCAAAGTTTTGATGCAAAGTCTTCTATTTGCCTTTTCAAATCCTTATGGTTCTTTTCTAAGGCTAAATATGCTTGCTCCTGCAACGACTCGGCCATTAATTATCCTATACTTATTGTTATAAGTATGTAATTAGGATAATTTTGGAATCAATTAAAACTTTAATTGATTCTCTAAAAGCAATTAACTTTTGCTTACTCAGCTTTAATACGGCTCATTGACACCCCTTTTTTTTCTCTTCTTCAATCGCGTTGTGAACATTCGCTATACATTCGTACGCTTGTTGTTTTGCTTCTCTTATTCATTTTTTTGTGTAATCCGAGCTCGTTGCTTAATTATGCTCGCCCGTTGCCTGACGTACTTTAGTGTTTATTGTCTTTTATTTTTGTATTGTTTTTTTGCTACCAGCTGCTGCTTGTAGTTTGACAATTCTGGCCTTGCTTGAAGTTCAAGTTCAAGTTTATGACCTATTTCTTTTTGCCACTACAGCAGAATCGATTTCGTTTAATGCTTGCAGCTATTGCTGTTGGCCTGGTCACTATGAATAATAAAAAAAAAACAAGGAATACGTTTGGTGACTTCTTTTTATTTCCAAAGCTTAATATAACATAGTTTAATTTATTGTTTTCTAAATTTGTTTGTGTTAATATAACTCCAATTTTTATTTTTTTTTCATCACATTAAATTTGCTTTAAAGTAATACTTCTAAATTTACTTGTATACTTCTAATTATTGTTTCCCAAAATTTAAGGTCCGCAATTTTAGATATATCTTTTATTTTAACAATTTGTAATAATTTAAGAACGACTATGATGGTTTCCTTTCTTAGGTCTTTGTTGGTCAATTTTTGGTATCTTCATGTTTCTAGCACCTTTCCGTTTGCGTTCTCTCAAACTTTGCTCTAGTTGATCTATTTCCTCCCAAACTTGGTGTGTCCTGTCCCACGGGATTGGATTTACGTCATTGGTTACCAGTGCCTTTAAATATCCTAGTCGCTTCCTTGTCTTTACTAGTTTGCCTCCGCGCCGCTGCTTCGGTTCCGTTCCTCCCTCTTGCTGCGGTATTGCTGTAGCTTCTTTTTCCTTCCGAATTTGTTGTCGCTTTCGGTATTCCTCGATTGTTAGTCTGGCTGGTCCCTGCCTCTTTATCTCCGATGGTATGTACTCCGGAGGTTGCACTTTAGTTTCCGTCACGTTTTGTGGAATGTACTCCATTTGTTTGATGAATTTTTTCAGCGATTTTCCTTTCCCTGTTAATTTTTAACATTTCCATTTTTATTAGTAATGGCATTTCGATCTGTTTTTAATAATTATGTGCTAATAGTTATTTGTTAATATTTTTATTAATAGTCTGGTTTTTTTTTTTTTTCTTAAAGCTTGAGCTCGCTACTTTATTTAAAACGGCGGCGAAGCGTTAAAACTGTTTTTCCGCCTTTGCTGAGGTAAGTTAAAACCTCAAAAACAAAACTGCAAGGTTTGCAATCTCTTGTTCGAACAATCTAATAAGCGGCCTCATTTGAGTTATTCTTCGCTATCTGATTTCTATTGTTTTTTTGTTTTATAAGCAAGTAATTGTAATTGCTTCTTATTGAAGTAGTTAATAACGTGGCTTTGTTTCTCCAGCGATATGAAGTGTTTAACGCTTTACTCTAAATGTTAACTTCTAATAATGGGTTTTTAAAGTCACCCAAAAAAATTTTCAAACTTTCAAAAATTTCCGACGAACTGATGAAATTAATTATCGATTAAGCAAATTAAACTGTGCGACTTTGAAATCAAATACAAATTTGATGGCAAAAGTCTAAGACACACCCGAAAAATGTGCGGCTCCGAAATCAAATTAATCGTTAAAATTTGTTTAACGTGTGTAATTTGAACTCAAACGCCTAAGACACACTCGAAACTATACAATTTTACCGTATACTTTACGCGTTTTATTTTAGTCCTTATCGGATTCCTGTTTTTACCAATTTGCGTTTATCATTTGAATTTTACCACGTTAAATTTATTTAAGTAAGTAAAATCACTTTGATTTTCGCACCTTTTGGTAATTACAGCACCCAATATTGTGAAAATATATAAAAAACACAAAAACTATGAAATAGCTTCCCGAGTGAAAAAGGGTCGACCTCAGTAAAGATTTTTGTCCGGCTAATGCCTAGGACAAGGAGACAAGTTTGCCGTGCAATTAAGCTGGCATCCTTTTGATGAAACCCGATGAATTTTTAGCTGAAAGTTATTTTATGATTTATATAATATAATAATATAATGTATTTAAATGTATTAAAAGAATTAAACTATTTTTAATTCTATTAGTATTCTTTTCAAATTTTTTTTTTTCTTTTACTGAGCTACTAATTTCTTTATATCGCTTTTTCTTTCGTTTTACAAATTCATGCCAAATTCATCACCAAATTATTTTTCACTTTTGCGCTTTATTTATTAACGCGATTATCATTTCTCTTTTTTACCAGTTTTTCCTTTTTAAACTTTCTTTTAAAACTGGATTTGCTTTTAACTTGTAACTTTAACTAACTTTTAATTTATAACTTTCCTTTTCATCTATAACTTGCTCACTGCAGTTTTTCAATTAACTGCTACAAGGTTGTTATTTCACTTTTTTTTTTTAAAAAAAATTTTCTGTCAAATTCTTAGCTGACTTATTCTTTCACTTTTCAATTTAAAAATTTTTTTTTTCTAAGCTACTAATCTTACTTATTTATTTTTGTATTTGATTGTTACTTACTTTTCCCTTCGAGCGATCCTCGGCTCGAAAATCCGGCTGCGCCAATTTGTTGTGGTATGCTAAGGGTGGTCCTCTAATCTTCCGTTTCGACTTCAATTAAAGATTTTCTTCTGGACGGATTCTTTGTGTTTTATTCGTATTTTATTTTAATTTATAACACTGTTGGTTACTTTTAAATTGAACACTACTGTTAAAACTATTTTACTCGAACACTTACGTTATATTTACAAGTTGTTTAAAACTACTTAAACGCGACTTAACTACGACTTCTTCGACGAGAGATTTGAACAAGACTCCCGATCGAATCTTTTCTATTTTCCACCTTGGCTTGGTTGACACACCCGTCGACCGAACCAAAGTGGGTCAGTATGCCGTGTTTCGCAATTTCCATTATTTCGCAATATTTTTGTAAAATTGTAAAATTCGCAGAATCAATACGCGGAAGAAAATCGTTCTCAATTTAATTCTTCCGCGTGTGGATTCTGATCGTTGGTTATTTTAAGTCAAGCGTTTTTATGGTTTGGAAGCTTGCTACTGAAAGCTAGCTTCCACGATCCATTCAAATACGCTGTGGTTTTTATGGTTTGGAAGCTAGCTATTGAACGCTAGCTTCCACAATCCATTCCATACGACGTGTTCTGGTTGCTACCTTGGCTTTTGAATTTACTTTAAACGAAGCTTGACTAAAGCTTTTGGCTTACTACGCAAAGTGCTGTGGTTGCATTAATAACGTGAACTTGGCCTTGACTCACTCGCGGAGTAGTATTATAAAACGATAATACTGGCCTTGAAAGTTCTTATCTCCCGGAACTGGAAATTGCGATCGCGACATACAACAATTGTATTGTAAATTAAAGCGAGGCAAAATTTTAAAAATAGTTGCGTAAATATACAAACACAAAACAACAGCTGTTTATTTCTTCTTTTCGGTTTGACAGTCCGGACCGGATTATGTATGGAAACACTAGATCAGCTGGTCGATTTTCGAACACCTTAACCGGATTAAATATTTTTTATGTAAACAGGCTATAAAGTGCCCTAGATGATCAAACCTTCGTAATCTAAAAACATAACGCGTCACCTGATTGAAAGCAAGTTCTAATTTCAATTGACAACTGGAGTCAAGCTTGCTGTATATTTGTGCAGGGTAGGTAATAATGGGTAAGATCAGCTGTCTAGCTAACATCCGCCTCGTTTCAATTGGTGTGTATTCTGAGGATACCCTTAGGTTTCTCAATATACAGTAAATTTTTTTCACAACTTTATTAATATGATCATTACATGATAAATCACTATTAATTAAGAATCCAAGATTAGTAACGACCCTTACTGTTGCTAGATTGGTATTGCCTAAATTGATGGAGGGATATCCTCCAGGTATACACTTCGACGAGTACTTATCGCCAGTTTTGACCCTTTCGATTAGTCAAGTAGCACTGAATAAAACTAACTGCGTTTTTAGAAAAACTAAATAAG
Organism: Myopa testacea; assembly: GCA_949629155.1. Lineage (NCBI taxonomy): Eukaryota > Metazoa > Arthropoda > Insecta > Diptera > Conopidae > Myopa > Myopa testacea. Next base: position 36,028,785 of record OX451347.1, on the reverse strand, counting down.
CGTTCTAGTTTTTGACAGAGTAGCAAATGATTTATGGTATCAAACGCTTTTGAAAAATCCAACAAGCACAGCAGCGTAATCAACCCACGATCATAATCCGGCCTAATGTCATCTAGAATTTTCATTACTGCTGTAGAACAGCTGTGGCTAGCTCGAAATCCGGACTGGAGAGCATATTATTTTTCGCCACATATAGGGAAATTTGTTCAGCCATTATTATCTCACATGCCTTAGATAGTGACGACAGGATACTTATAGGCCTGAAATCAGAAACCTCACACGCATTGGCTTTTTTGGGTAAAGGAATGACCACAGCAGTTTTCCAAGCATCAGGAAAAGTGGACGTTGTGAAGCAATGGTTAATTATGTGCGTGAGAGGGCTAAGTATGTACGGAAGAATTATTTTAATAAATTTTAGGCTTATTCCATCATCACCAACAGCATTTGACTTAATTTTTAATATGCTTTTCCCAACCTCAATTTCAGAAACCGTAGAGAAATTAAAGTTTAGAGCATTGGCGGAAAAGGAGGGTGTAAAATGTTGCGTATTATTACCCAACGTATCAGAAAGTGAGAGAAAAAAGTCGTTCATTATATTTGCTTCAATCTGGCAGGTAGTCTGTCGCCTATCACCAATTCCAATTTTCTTTAAGTTGCTCCAAAGCTCCCTAGTTGGCAAAGTCACATTGAATTTAGCGGAGTAGTAACTAATCTTTGATCGTTTGATGACAAGCACTTTGCAGTAGGGTTTTTTTCCAAATGCTACGTAATTTATTTCTCCTTCGAATGTGGACTTGAACACGCTTCGTGAACCATGGGCAGTTTACATTTAGAGTAGAAAGTAGAGTTGATCAAAAAGGCGAACTGAAGATATATCTGATGCGATGAAATAATCGAGAAGACTGGGACATTGATCTACCATATATCGGGTAGGCATGGTGTCATTAACAACATGGAGGCCGACTGAATCTGTGCGGGTTATATACACATGACACAAGCAGCTTTTGTGTTTGATCAGATAACCATATATTAATATATTCAGTCCCTTCCCCACAAGATTTGCCAATGACCCTTGCATTCAGGTTATTACGACAATAAATTGCAACTCCACCCCCAAGTTTGCTCAACCTATCGTTCCTAAACAGCGTATAATTTTCAATTCCATACATAGTTTCCGACACACAAATGACATCCACGGATGACTCGGAGAATACATATCTAGCATAGTCCAACTTGGATGAATTTAAACTTCTTGCATTGAAGTGTGCAATTTTCAAGCCAGCCTGCCTCCGACATAGAATGTTCACCAGCTGTCTATTACACCCACCACCAGTCGATTTTAGTTGTATGGCTGCTGGATAGCATAGACACAAATTAAGCGCAGAATACTCGATCGTAGTAGCAAGAAAAGGAGAGAAAAGAAACAGCAGTAGCAGTAGTAATAGTCGCAGATATAACAATAGAAATAGTAATAGAAATAGTAATAGTAATAGAGATAATTTAGTGAAATGATTTCATATAAAGTTAATATGTTACCAACACAATTTCATCTGTACTCTGCAAGGAAAATAAGATGTGTATATGTGCAAGAAACAAAGATAAGGTGGAACTACATATACATATATATTTACTACAATTACAATTACACCAGTGTAGTCGTCACGCAAGCTTCTAGTTCACTTTTGTTGCTAACCTCCTCATACCCATGATTCCCAGTAACCTTAACGAAAACATGTCCTCTTCTGGCAAAAGCAGCAACCAATTTGTTCTAGCAAATCTCAAAATTATCAGGGCAGGCTACTACTAGCGTTACTGTCTCGAAAGCGTTCGACACAAAAGATGCTTTTTATCAAAGGGGGCTTGCATCCGGTGGAGATACACAGCTTATTGTAGAGAGCAGGTAGATTCTCCTCGTCGCTCTCCGGAACACCGAACAACTCAGCGTCACTTGTCACTTGGCTTTGCTCAAGTTGAAAAATTCGATTTTTTGCTCTATTTAATTCTTCATTAAGAGAGATAGTATCATGTGATTCAACTGTAGCCATCACTTTTTCAGCATCAGTAATTCTCAAAACAACACTATTCAACTCTTTATTTACAGCATTAATTTTAGCGGTCCATTTATCTTCGATCTCTTTGAATTTGTTGTTAAATTCTTGTTAATTCAGAGTCGAGTCGAGTATGTCACTGTGAGCAGTTGTGTTTTTTGGCGTTCGCTGTTAAGCTCTATTTAGTGTTTGTTTACTCTGCCTTGATTTCTTGTGTTTGAACGCTGCCGCTGTTTTTTGTCGTTTTAATTGACATTGTTTTTTTCTTGCATTGTTTTTTAATCATCACCGTGTTTAATATGTCTTGTCCAGCGAAGAATACAAGAAATGTTTCGGCCTCGTGGAAATTCTGCATCACCCACTTTTGGCGCCAAAGTGCTGCGCTCCGATGGGATATCCCCTGCTCAAGCTGCTTTACTCTCAGCATCTAACCTAAACACTAAGCTGAATAGTCTTGAGGAGACAATTGTTGAGAAGTTGACGGCAGCGCTAACGGCATCTGAGGGGAGAGTACTGCAGAGACTCAGTGAGGTATCAGCTGAGGTGGCGAACATCAAATCTTCAATTAAAAAGATTATTGCGAGAGTCACTGTTGTTGAAGCTGCCTGTGCTGAATTTGATGTCTTGAAAGAGCAGTTCAAAGAGATTAAGAGTTTTGTCGTGCCTGAAAGCGCCGGTGGAAGCTCTCTTGCGTCGAAGCTGAATTCTGAGGTTACTGATTTGAAAGCAAAATTGGAAAGTTTGGAGAGTAACTCTGTTTCATCCGATGTTGTAATAAACGGTATTCCGTTTTTACCCGGAGAGAATCTAGCTGATATTTTTGGTAAGATCTGCTCTTCGTTGAAATTGGGCGCTCCGTGTATTCAAAATATATTTCGTGTGAGACCAACTACGGGAAATAAAAACTCTGCGATTATTGCTAAATTATCTTCAGCGAATGAGCGCAATAACTTGTGCAAAGCTGTTGCTGCTTTTCGCAGAGCGAATAATCGTCGTCTGCAGCTCAGTGATGGTGGCCTTGTCGGTGAGCAAGTAATTTTTGTGCATGAAGGTCTTACTAAAGCAAATCGTGAGTTGTTGCATTATGCCAACGGGAAGAGAAGAGAGAAGTTGCTGCACACCGTGTTTACGCTGCGTGGTAGAGTCTACGTTAAAGCAACAGCTGAAGGAGAGGCTAAATTAGTTGTTCATAAGGAGAGCGTTGACGCCGTTGCCGTTTCTTAATATTTATATTTTATGTTAGTATGTTAGTTTGTTATTACTTAATTTGTTTCAGTATCTTAATATTTATTATATTTATTGTAATTTTAATCTTAATGTTAGTTTGTAATTATTTATGTTGTTTCTGCCTTGCTCTTTCTTTTCTTTCATTTTTACTCTATATTCCTCGTTATCTCAGTCTTTTTACTCTTCGTCTATGTCGTTTCGAACACTTGCTAAAATTTTTGTTTGTATTATGTCTGGTATTGCTCGAAATTGCCCCCTGTCGACTGTCTATTGTCTGGTGTTGACGACAGGTCGAATGGTGCGGTGGGCTGTTATAGGGCACTATTGAATGTTTTTTTGTGTGCGATCGGGTGGATTTAAGACGGTCGTCAAGTTGATCGAGAGTAATTGGGACATTCATTCCAGTAACCTGTGTTACCCTCTATGCCTGTGTATCAAGAATATATGTATATACTTTTCTATATCTATATTCTCTATTTCTTTGCGTTACACATTTGGTGACAAAGTGAATATACCCTTAACCTTAAGGTGTAGGGTATAAAAAATCCCTACACCTTTATGTTTTGTAGATTTAATTTCAGTTCATTTCAGTATGAATATTTGTGTGAATTTTTAATTGACTTATATTGATTTATATTCTACAAAACAATGAACACTATATTTCTTTTTATTAACAAAAATAACATCCAAGCAAAGTAATATAGGTACCCTATAATATCAACTGCTGGATATCTAGGAGTAGTGGTCATCGTATGATTCTGAAACTATCGGACGAAACGGAAATCCCGAACGAATAAGACTAAAACCCACCATAAACTTCTCTCACAAATTCGAAACTATTTTCCCTCGAGAGCAGTGTTGCACGGACGCAAAATTGTGAAGGAGTTTGACATTGCGATCGCGGTGTGTTTTCAACTAAACTCGGACAAACTCTCTGCTTCATACTCCCAGATTACGTAAGTATCTTCTTGGCGGAAATTATGGCTATAATGGAAGCCTGCAAAGTCATCCTTTCCTTTAGTATAACCCCAGATCAGAGGATCGGAATCTTTTCCGACAGCCAAGCTGCATTTAGAGCCCTCATGGCTGTGGAAATAAAATCCAAGTTAGCTCAGCGGTGCAGAGACATCCTTATTCATCACTATTCTGTTTGTTCCCGGGCAGAGCAACATATGTATATGGTAATGAAATAGCGGATGATCCTGCACGAAAGTGGGGTTCGGCTACCTAGCTGTTCGCCCACCTAGCTGTTCCCATCTCCATTCCATTCCGGGCAGTTATAGCCAATGATCTTGCACGAAAGTGGAGTTGGGCTACCTACCTGTTCACCCACCTAGCTGTTCCCATCTCCATTCCATTCCGGGCAGTTGTAGCCAACATTCGAAGATACTACTTAAATCTTGCCTCCGACCGGTGGGGCTTTCTGGCTGTAAAATATCCTGTCTATGGCATTCCAATGACTTTGGCGGGAATACTTATCTGCTGTACAAGACTAAAACAGATGTGCTAGGCTAATCGCAGCGCTGACCGCTCATTGGATGATAAGAAGACACCCAGAAAGACTAGGCTGCAGCCACAATTCTCTCTGCCGCAGCTGTAAGGATGAAAATGAGGACTAAATGGTGAAACATTACCTCTGCAAATGTCCAGCGCTATCCCGTAGCAGAATAGCTATCCTAGGAGAATCTTACTTTTATCACCTGGGAATCTTCTCAGCAATCAAACTTGGTAGTCTTTTCATGTCTTTCAACAGAACAAAATGGCTGTAGCAATTTGACAGCCAGTCCTTCGTCAGTTCTTACGGGTACTTATTGTTCAGTGGTTTTCAAGTGGCACATCTTTGCTACTAAGCCTTTCCCTACGGCCTTGGGGAGGGCCGCCACCCTTACTAAATAACTAATCCTATACACCTTTAAGTTGCAGACAGATCAAAACGAAATAACTTAATTAAATAAAAAAAACAAAGAATAGGGAAAATAGGAAATTAGTGAAGGAAAACCATTAAGTGGCATAACAAAAATTAATTAGTTGAAGAATTTTTGGGGTTTTAAAAACAAAGCAAGAAGAAAAGGAATAAACAAAAATTTAAATTAAAAATTAAATTTGGAAGTAAATAAAGCAGTGTGGAAAAAGTGACTTTTGTTCGCATATTTAAGCACAAAAAAACTAAATCAGTGCGATTTAATTAACTAGTTGAAAAGAAATAATTATAAACTTACATTCAAAGAACTGTTTGCAATGTAATATGCGCCTAACAAAACCTGCAAAGCATGTGAATATGCCAACAACAAATGTTTTTTGCGCTGGTGCATTTCATTCGTCATCTGTTATCCTCCATCTGTCAATAATAATAATAAATCAGTAATTTAAAATAGAGATTTTCAATTTTATGGAAGACTTATTTTTTGTTTTATGCTGTTTTCGAATTCACTTTAATTAAAATTCACTTAAAATATGAAATATTGTTAACTGCGCCAATTTCAAATTTGAAGTTGTTGTTTTCGCCAACTTCACTTCCTAGGTTAGGTTAGGTTGGTATGGCTGTCACTGAAGACACACTTAGACCGCCTGGGTCCATTGTGATGCCATGTGGATCTCACCCCAAACTTCAGCTCAGCCACCCCGAGCTATTTATATAGCGACTCAGATCCCTATTTTGAGAGGTATCACTTCGCTGAGGTTATTATAGAAAAAGGCTCCCATGTGAGTTTGCCTTCTATGAGCGAGAGCCGGACCGCCGCACAAGAGATGCGTTACTGTCTCTTCCCCTTCCTCATCCCTGCAGCTCCTGCAAAAGTCATTTGCGAAAAGCCCCAATCGCTTCGCGTGAGCCCCAAAGACGCAGTGACCTGTTATGACCCCTATCACCCGCCGAATGTTCTCCCTGCTCAGTGAAAGGAGGTCAGATGAATTTTTTTGATTGTAAGTTGATTGTAAGTTTTGATTGTAATTGTGACAGCTAGCCAGTGGCATACCTATACTTGAGTTATCTAGATTGATAACTAGCTCAGTCCCCCCGCGGGCTAATTCATCCGCTCGACAGTTCCCTGGAATATTACTATGTCCTGGAACCCAGCATAGCTTTATGAAAAACTGCTCTGCCATCTCATTTAGAGATTGGTGACAGCTTTTTACCACCATAGAGGTGGTGAAGGTTGCATCCAGGGCTTTTATAGCTGCCTGGCTGTCCGTACAAATACAGATATCTCTCTTGTATGTTTGATTGTCCTTCAGCCAGGACAGAACCTCGCGGATTGCCAGCACTTCCGCTTGGAAGACACTGCAGTAGTCCGGTAATCGAGAGTTTTCTTCGATCCCAAGACGTTCACAGAATATTCCCCCACCAACTCTGCCAAGCATTTTCGATCCGTCGGTATACCAGTGTATACCTTCGTTGCCTGGCGGTGTCCCATCCTCCCACTCCTCTCTGGCCGGTATTTCCGACCCGAATTTTTTCGATGGAAGAAGGGTTGATATGGTATAGTCAAGGTTTTCGAAAGAGGATGGTAAACCTTCCATGATTCTCTGATGTCTAACATTTCTGTTGGTCCATTTCGTTACAGCATTCAGCCTTACGGGCGTACACCTAGCCATTTGCCTTCCCATGATATCTATTGGGGGAAGATGCAAACGAAAAACAAACGAAAAATGACGAAAAGCACAAAACAAAACTCATGAAAAACACATGTTTCGTTTTCTTTTACGTCTTGAAACTATTTACATTATAAGGCTGAAAATTTGACGAAGTATTAGATACCATAATCTTTTCCCAAACACTGTAATAAAAGCAAATCGTTTACAGCAGAACTTTCAATTAAATTAATTTTTTCGCTACTTTTCGTCATCTTTATTATTATTTTTTGTCAAAACAGTTTACCAATACACAACTTTCATGCAACTATTTTTAGGTGCGTTCATGATACTCGGCAAGTAAATTTATATAGTTACACAAAGTGTAATTTTATTTCATTTCATGAATCCCCTTAATATAAAGGTGCGCATCCACCAAGGCACGCGAACAGAGCGCGTTCTGACCGCGAGCTTGGTGGAAACAGAAGAGCAAATGAATGCGTGATGTTCGCGCACATGTTTTTTAGTTAGTACATGTGGCGTACTGTCCGCGCTCTGCACGCGTTCTGCTCTGCGACTGTTCGTTTGCTTCCCATTTCTGTACGCGTTCTCAAATTCCGTTGTTTGACCAAATTCAAAAGAATTTGGAGAAGAAGAGAATTTCAGAAGAAGTCGTGCAAATTTGCGTTCATTTGGCCACTCCATGATTGAAGACCAACAAAATTGATAATTTACTTAATAAGTGTTGTAAAATAAAGTTGTTTAATAAGTGCTACACATAATATAAATATTTCCATATTTTTGTCTTACTGGTATAAGGTATTCAATTTGTTGATATGCCGACTAAATGGCCGACAATTCTTAAACAGCACGCTATGCTCGCAACGTAAATCATGCCAGCGCTTTACAAAGCTTGGGCATCTAAAAAGAAGCAGAACAAAGCTAGGAAAAGCAAAATTTCTTTCAAAAATCATAAAATGCAAAATTTAAAACGATCTCAGATGGACGGACGGCTGCTCATGGTTTGTTATTGTAAGAGAAGCAAAAGAAGACGAATCGCACCGTTCTTCTCATCGCCCGCTGTACTCCACAAATTTATTGATTCTTTCTTTCACACTTTACCTGGCATACGAGTGGCTGCATCGATCTCTTCTTACGCATATTCGCTTGCATTGTTAGTGCAAAATAACAGAAGAAAAGTCGATCTTGCGAGCATAGCGTGCTCTTTAAGAATTCGTATAGGGAGAAGTCGGCATATCAATAACTTTAATACCTTATACGAGTAATACTAAGAAGTTAATGGAAGCAAAAATAAAAAATGAAAGAATGGAAATATTTCAGAAAAAATATTTATATTATGTAGCAATTCGATTTTTTATGAGTATGTGAAGAAGATCGACTTTGTGTTATTTTGTACTAACAACTGAAGTGCTTCTGTCTGACCGTCTATGAATTTACCTTGTTATTGTAGTGTCCAAAACCATTATTAAACTTAAATTAAAGACTAAGATTTTTAATATTTATGATTTTAGTTCTATTAAGGAAGCATTGTCAATAAAACGAAATATTGGTACAACAATTATATTATAATTTTATATGTACATAAAAAATAACAATAAACAATAACCTAATTTAATAATAAACCTAATTTAAAATACTAAACAGTTTATTATGCCGGCAAAATGTTACAAAAAACAAAATTGATTTACTTAATAACTTAACTTCCCTTACTTAAGCGAAAAAAATCCAAATCAAAAGACCGACAGACGAAGCACCTGAATTGTTATTGCAAAGGAACCAAAAAGAAGTCAAATTCCCTTGTTCCCTCAACCACTGCTTTTACCCACAATTTCATCGTTTCATTCTCAACTCCTTTGGCATACATTGCGGCATGGATCAACTCTTCTTACGCATAATCATTTATGAACTACACCAAGCAAACCCGATTTGTATTTATACAAAAACAAAGCAATGGCAATGAGAAGCAAATAACATGAAATCGCCACGAAGTTATCAAACAATGAGAAGAGAATAGAGAGAATGCTTAGCAACACAAAAAACGACTCAATGTTGCGCAACATGGACGTACGGCTACGCCCACAGCACAAATTTTGCTGTTCAAAAATTCGTATGAGATGCGCCTTCTATATATTGTATATTCTTTGTTAATACTCTTTGGATGCGGTGGCAAGCTCGTAATTTGTTGAATGCGACGCACAAACTTTTCGGATAGCTGGCCCTCTTGACGAAGATGCTGCAGTTTCTGCAGCTCCTTCTCCCATGTCCTTGACTTTGGCTTCGCTCTGGTCTTTTTTGTATATGTTGAATGCACAAGAATTTCAGTTTAAAATAAATAAAGAAATACCCAATAACACTTTTAAAGAAATACGCAATAACACATTCTTGTGAAATTCTGTGACACGAAGCAAAAATACGTTGATCGGAAATATGTTATTCCGTTAGGTCAAAGTAAACAAACTTTGATTGTTTTTCTAAGAAGATAAGAGGCGACGAGTGGTCGCATGTTATTTATGTACGTTTTTAAAAGGATACGTAATAGTAGTTTACTTTATAGAAACGAAGAGTTCTTTTATTCTTTCTCTGGTGATCTCTCATAGTGATAAGATCGTATCTTAAACTTATTTTAAAATAAAGACTTGAAGATTCGTTTTGAAAATAAACTTGTTTTTATTTCTACATCTAAAAGTATACCTTTAGTGTCACCGACCTAAAGCCATAGCCGACCACCCAGCCTGCCTTCTCTAGAGGTTCCAGGGACTCCTTGTTCAGGACCATCATTGCTGATCTGTAGTCCCCCTTCGGCTCCTCTAGTTTGGAAACTTTCCAGTTTCCAGTAGGCAGATCTGCGTTGCTGTATTTGAACATCTCAAGCACAACAGCAGGATCGGATGGCTCCACTGGTATCCACGCCGTAGCTCTAGGCCGGGAAGGGATTTCCTTTCGGGGGATGGCTTCAAGTTTCGCACCCTCTTCGCAGGCGGTCAGCTTGACTCGACCCTGATGCCACCCAGCATCTCTTACTATGGGTACCGGGCCTGGAAACTCCTTCATCATTGGAAGAAAGCTTACAGCCAATTTGACTTCAACTTTCTTCCAATGATCGACCGATATGGCACAGTCAGGGTCACTTTTATCGACCACCGCCAGTACCAGCCGATCCTTCAGGATTTCGATATACGACTGCTTCCTATCAGCAGTGTTCTGGATTTTGGGCCTTTTCTCGGTCGGTGGAAGTAGCTCATCAGCCGACTTCTGTCTCTTTGTCGCAGGACTTTTAGATTCGGACGGACCCAGTATCTCATTTGCCCATGAAAGGGACTTCCTGTCCTTGTCTGTTAGTTCCTTTTCAGGAATCATTCGTATTTTGTCCCTAAGTCGGAAGGCATTTCGTCGGGTGCGGGAGTTTGCCTTCCAGTTCTGTCCGCCATCCTGCCCCTTCCTCAAGGAACCGGAGCAGGTACGTTGGTCAGTCATGGTCTCAGACAGACCCTTCTCTAGACGGCCCCTGGATCCGCTCTGGCTAGATTCGATGATCTTAGCTTTTGCCACCACTGTCACCGCCGGAGATTTTCCCTCCCCACATGCATTGCCTTGGCCACTTATTACAGTGGTTGCAGTTGCAGCAGGGTTGATTCTAGCCTGATTTGTAATAGTTTCGGCCTCTCTTTTTGTTGTTTGTTTTGTTTTTGTTTGGTTTATATTTGATTCCCACGAGTTGCGGAGAAGGGGTGCCTGTGCAGAATCCGCATTACACAGGTAAGGCTAAATAATCCGGAGGGCGCCAGGTATCCGGATAATCCGTTCAAGACTGGGCTATTTTTAAACTGGGCCCCCAGCATGGCTGATCATCGGCACGGGTCGTATGACACCTTGATCCAGCCCAGTTGGTGGTTGTTGGTTCATCTCCAACCTTGTGACCTTTCCCACAGGATAGTCAGCGCTCTGCATGCACCCAGTGCCCACACATACATGCATACATTGCTGTATACATGCATGTACGTGCTCCCGCCGCATACAGCTCACTATGCACCGCCTTGTCGGTCCAGCCAACAATGGAGGTGAATTAAGCCCCTCCACCACGACAAGGTCACCACCAAAGGAAGGGAACTTCACTTCCTAACACATAAGAAAATTGGAAATTCGAAGTGCTCTTCGTAAATGCGTTGGTTATTTCAGCCAATTCAATAATGCCGTGTTTACACGGGGGACATGTGTCGCACGTTTGGAGCTATTCATCGACCTTGTCCTGAAAGCGTTTACACGGGGGACAGAAGGGATTGTTGTTCGTAGTGACATGGATGATTTTGTAGCATGGTTTTTTAATACTTTTTGCTACCATTTACATACTTTTAGCTACTATTGAAGAATTTAAAATTTATTTTTACTATAAACCTGGTGATACCGCCATGATTGTAAGAAATAGAAAAAAATAATGGAAAGCTTAGAGGAAATACAAATAACAAACTCTATAAACTATATAAGGCCTCAAACACATTACAGCTTGATGTTTTCGGAAGGCTTCCTTGAAGTCGGAAAAAATGCAAAGCTTCAAGCATCAACAGTGCTTAAATAGGTTTTACGATACAATGGCCCACGGTGTTATCGTTTTTGCTGTTGTTGTTGTTTTTGGTGCTGACTCCAACGACATCGCAAAAAAGGGGTGGCAACTTCCGGTTCCGTTTTTACAGCCCTTTGAAATCTGAAATTGAACTGTCTATATCTCTTAAACTATAGCACATATCTGACCGGCATAGGTACCGTTAGAAAGATATTAAGAATACCCTCGATTTATATAATAGGGGGATTCATGATAACACGTAAAAGTCTCGTAAATAGCGGAAACTGCGTAAAATTATACCCGCCTAATTTAAATGACAAATGTTGTATGGAAATTTTTTTACACAACCGATGAAAGTTTCCGCAACTATTTTGGTGTGTAAATAGTGTGCATAATTTTATGCACACGTTAGTAAGTTATAAACAGCCTTATAATGTAAATAGTTTCAAGACGAAAACGAAAACACTAATGAAAACGAAAACGAAACGAGCCAAACTAGTATAATAGAAGCTTTTCGTTCGTATTGCAGACATTCGTTTTATTGCAGGCAGATGTGTACAATATTTGAAGTATTTTTATAAGTAATTTCTAGAAACGCAAAGATTTCGGGTAGAATTCAGTGCAAATGCGTGTCGGCAACACTATACACATACAAATTCGACACATACGATTCGACAACTTGCAAGACACAAACAATTTTACACTAGTCGAGAAACCTTCTTGCTTTCGCGTGGTTTCTCCACTTTTTTCCTGGAAACTGCCGATCCATTATAGCACGCGTAGCTGATAAAATCTGCAAAGCATGTAAAAATACCAAGAAAAAGCATTTTTTGCGTTTAGTGGATTTCACTCGAGTTTTGTTATGCGCAGTTGTCAAACAAACGAAAAATGACGAAAAGCACAAAACAAAACTCATGAAAAACACATGTTTCGTGTTCTTTTACGTCTTGAAACTATTTACATTATAAGGCTGAAAATTTGACGAAGTATTAGATACCATAATCTTTTCCCAAACACTGTAATAAAAGCAAATCGTTTACAGCAGAACTTTCAATTAAATTAATTTTTTCGCTACTTTTCGTCATCTTTATTATTATTTTTTGTCAAAACAGTTTACCAATACACAACTTTCATGCAACTATTTTTAGGTGCGTTCATGATACTCGGCAAGTAAATTTATATAGTTACACAAAGTGTAATTTTATTTCATTTCATGAATCCCCTTAATATAAAGGTGCGCATCCACCAAGGCACGCGAACAGAGCGCGTTCTGACCGCGAGCTTGGTGGAAACAGAAGAGCAAATGAATGCGTGATGTTCGCGCACATGTTTTTTAGTTAGTACATGTGGCGTACTGTCCGCGCTCTGCACGCGTTCTGCTCTGCGACTGTTCGTTTGCTTCCCATTTCTGTACGCGTTCTCAAATTCCGTTGTTTGACCAAATTCAAAAGAATTTGGAGAAGAAGAGAATTTCAGAAGAAGTCGTGCAAATTTGCGTTCATTTGGCCACTCCATGATTGAAGACCAACAAAATTGATAATTTACTTAATAAGTGTTGTAAAATAAAGTTGTTTAATAAGTGCTACACATAATATAAATATTTCCATATTTTTGTCTTACTGGTATAAGGTATTCAATTTGTTGATATGCCGACTAAATGGCCGACAATTCTTAAACAGCACGCTATGCTCGCAACGTAAATCATGCCAGCGCTTTACAAAGCTTGGGCATCTAAAAAGAAGCAGAACAAAGCTAGGAAAAGCAAAATTTCTTTCAAAAATCATAAAATGCAAAATTTAAAACGATCTCAGATGGACGGACGGCTGCTCATGGTTTGTTATTGTAAGAGAAGCAAAAGAAGACGAATCGCACCGTTCTTCTCATCGCCCGCTGTACTCCACAAATTTATTGATTCTTTCTTTCACACTTTACCTGGCATATGAGTGGCTGCATCGATATCTTCTTACGCATATTCGCTTGCATTGTTAGTGCAAAATAACAGAAGCAAAGTCGATCTTCCGATCTCTTCATACTCATTAAAAAAGATCTTCCGAACCACTCACTCCTTAGTAGATCATTCAATTTTGCTTTGCTACGAGCGCAGGAGTCTTCAGTTCGCAGTCAAAGTGGTCGACCGCGATATCGACCAGTTTTTCGACCTGAGCTTAACTCGACTCATTCAAACTAAATGTTGATAGCATCATTGGTCTCGTGAAATCTCTTTATGTATTAATACTCTTTGGATGTGGTGGCAAGCTCGTCATTTGTTGAATGCGACGCACAAACTTTTCGGATAGCTGTTCGCGTTAAGCGCGCGACCTGCGCACAATCTGTTCGCGAGCAGCTTTTGTGTTGATTTTTGGTGGAGACAAAAGAACGCGATCAGAACGCGGACAGTTCGCGTGCTGAATTTTTGGTGGATGTCTGCCTTAAGATTTTGTCGAAAACCTTCTAGTTATCGAGAAAAACGCAATTTAAGACTTTTAGTACTTCTTTTCCCAACCCTTACTTTTTTTCTAAGTAAAATGCCTAATTAAGACATATAATTGTTCCAATAATAAGAAAGCTGAGATCTTTAGAAATTTATTTAACCATATTCGGTGAATTATGAAAAATCGCGCGATTATTCATAAAAACTTTTCGCCTGCGACGCTTTTCTCCGACTTCAAAATTTTCAAAACAAAAAAACCTTCTTTCTACCTCTGATTGTCTTGAAAAGGGCAGATATTAATGCAAGCAATGTAAAACTTATATATCTCTTTATATATTTTCTGTTGCCCAGAAAAGGGCAGATTGTTCACCTTCTATTCAAAGGATATGCTCGTCGTTGGTATTGTTGTATGTCGCGATCGCAATTTCCATCCAAGCTTTCATTAAAGTAAACCTGAAAGCCAAGTCTGCAACCGCAGCGCTTTGTTTGGTAGCCAGAAGCTTTAGTCAAGCCTTGGAAAACCAAGCCAACAACCATAGCGTTTAGCATTGGTATTGATCGTGGAAGCTAGCTAGTAGCGAGCTTCCAAACCATAAAAAAATCATAGCTCTTTGCAGTGACCATAAAACGCTTGGTTTAAAGAAATAATAAAAATAATCCAAAACCAAACGCGGAAGAATTAAATTGGGAACGATTTAATTCTGCCGATATTGATATTTCGCAATACAAAAATTGCGAAAGAATGGAAATTGCGACACGCGCCAACACCGACCCACTTTGGTGCGGTCGACGGGTGCGTCGACCAAGCCAGAGTGGGACCAAGGAAAAGATTCGAACGGCAGTCTTGAAAATATATCCAAACGACGAGGTCACCTTTGGAAACGCGTATAAAGTCGCGGTAAAATAGTGTTAAGAAAGAATGTAACGTAATATTTAGTGAGCGATTAAGTAATGCGCACATAAAAATTAAGTTAGTGTAAAGTACGTGTAAGAATAAAAGTAGAAAAACGATAAGTGAACAAATAAAGATAAAAGGGAAGCAATTAAAATTACTAAACAAGAGTTTTTTTAATTGTCCCGAGGACAATTGAAATCGAGAAAAGACCACCCGAAGACACTACAACAAATTGGCCCAGCCGGTATTTTCGAGCCGAGGGTCGCTCGATAAGGAGAAAAGTAAGTAGTATAAGATACTTAAATAATCAACAGCTAAATAGTTTAGGAAAGATAGGAAGTGAAACAATAATTTAGAAATAAAGTTGCCAGGAAATTTTAAAAGGTGAAATAATAATGTTAGGAATAAGTTGAAATCGAAAGTATGGGAGTGACCAAAGAGAATTAAAATTCAACTTAATGAATGAATATATGAATGAATATACCTGAGTATTGAACAGAACCAAATTCAATTTAAACTAAAAAATTGAAACACAGATAAAACGAAAATTTTAGAGGAAAGGAAATCGAGAATAAAATACATTAGAACACGACATATCTTTAAAGCAAGTTAAATAAATAAGATATAACATTTTAAGATAATAAATTTAGGAATAAAGTGAAAAGTGAAATTATTGAAGTGACAAAATAAAACTAAAATTAAAAAGTGGGACAAATAAATGTGGAAAAATAAATTGATTAAAGGATTAGAATAATCTAAATTATATTATGTTAAAAATATATTACAATAAAATTTTATATATACCATGATAAATTTTCTAATTGTTCTCAAGCCACTGGCAATAATCTGCCGGCGTCATAACTCAAAGAAATAAAAATCTTAGCTGAGGCCGATGGCATACACTGCCGGCCAAGCCAAAGATTTTATAAATCAGCAAAAATAAAACTAATTAAGTTGTTAATTTATTTACCAACATTTACTTTAATTTTCAGCGTTGGCAGTCGGTTCAAGTGCCGAATGCCAACAAATCAGCAGATATCCTGGTGAAAGGTACTGGTTTATGTGCTAGTTATCTTTCGTTAATGCCAGTAATCAACAGCAACGACTTAAACGTCGCCAACATTAACAACTACGAATTTTTACGATTTTTTTTTTAATTAACGATATTGGTTACTGTGAGACAATTGGCGAAAGTCATAATAATTTTACTAACTTAAATAAATTTAAGGATTTATTTAACGTGGTAAAATTCAAATGATAAACGCAAATTGTTAAAAAACAGAAATCCAATCCAATACTAAAACAAAACGCGTACAGTATACGGGTTAGTTTTAAGTTTTCGTTGGATAATTTCTCGGGTGTGTCTTAGACGTTTGTTTTCAAATTACATTGTTAAATAAATTTTAACATTCAATGTAGTTGATTTCAAAGTCGCACATTTTAAGTTGATTAATTGATAATTTTATCATTTTATTCGAGTTCAACTCGCACAATTTTTTTAAGAATACGTCAATTACAATTGCTTGCTGATAAAAACAATCAAAAATAACAAGCAATTAACGAAGAAATAACTCAATTGAGTTCACTAGGTTAATCGTCCGAATTCGAGATTGCAAACGTTGCAGTTTTGTTGGCCGTTTGAGAATAGAGGCAGGTCGTTGATTCCTTTCTGTGAGGCCTTAAATTACCTCAGCGCAGTCACGAAAACTTTGACGCTTCTGCTCTGCTTGAAATAAAGCTGAACAGCGAAGTCACGAAAATTTTGACGCTTCGTCTCTGCTTGAAACAAAGTAGAACAGCGCAGTCACGAAAATTTTGACGCTTCATTTCTGCTTGAAACAAAGCAGCGGACGTCAGCGTACAGACGAATAAACAGATGTACAGCGAATGTTTACTGCACGCTCGGTAAACGAAGCGAACATGAAATCTAAACAGGTTAAGGAAGTTGAAACTTCATATTAAGAATTTTAATGGTTTCTCAATCCAAAGTACTACGAGTAGTATAAAAAATTAATCGTTTAATGAAACGATTAAACGATAATTGGTGGCGCTAAGTAATCGCTTTAATAAAAATTTAAGTACGGAAAATTGGGAAAAATTTACAGATACAAGACATATGTACATATTAATAAAATAAAAACCATTAAACTATATTTCGTTCGTTTAATTAATGGCCGAGTCATTACAGGAGCAAGGTTACTTAGAATTAGATAGGACTCATAAAGAACTGAAACGCCAGTTGGGGGAGTTTATATCTAAATATTGGGCAATTTTAAAGGGGACTGTAGGCAACAAAGAGAACTTAGAGTTGATAAAGTCTAGAATAGGGGAGCTAGGAGACCTTACAAGTGTAGAAAGAGCAGACGCAGTAGTAGAGGAATTGCTTACATTCCTAAACCAGATAATACAGAATAAGACAGAAGATTCCAAGACATGGGAATCAGAATTTAATGCACTAAAGAATAGGTATGATAATTACTTAGTAGATAAAGTATTTCAGGAGGATATACTAAGGAACGTAGAGGGCGAGAACATAAAACTAAGGGAACTATTAGAGAAAAAGGGAATAACTGAGGAAACGCTGAATAGAACGCTAGAACAGGGATTTTCACAGAAATCTAGAGAAGACTGTAGTTCTTTAGAAGAAGCGCACAAAAGAATCCAAGAATTGAAAGAGGAAAACAGACGGCTACAACAAGAAATAGAATTAGCTAACGATCAGACGCTTTATCATAAGGAAGCTACTCCGTCCGCAGTTATTGCGGAAGATTACAACAGAAGGTCATTTAAACAAATTAGGACGACAGAGAACATACATAAAATGGGTATAGGTGAGATAGCCAAGATTACGAATAGGCTGGTACCGCTCTTTTCGGGCACACAGTCACCAGACTTACGCGGCGAAGTCTACAAATTTATACAAGGGTGCGAATTAGCCACAAGGGAAGTAGGTACAAACAATAGTCAGGACTACATAGACTGCATTAAGCAGAGGTTGCATGGGGATGCCTATGACTTGGTGAGGTCAGAACGCTTCAATAGCCTCGAGGAATTCTACCTCACAATAAAAAGGGCGTATTTACCTAAAATCACCTTAGATACAGACATACAGAGTATCCAAAATTGTAACCAACTGCTTAATGAAGATATAAGACAGTTTGCAAGACGCCTAAACGCGCTAAGAACACAGGCTATAGAGATAATTCGAACGGATTACAACGGAGATGGAGATAGGGCACTATTAAGTATGCTGGAAGGGGTCGTAGAAAAATCATTTAAAACAGGAATAAGGGACGCCGCATTGAGAATTTATATGCTCAATGTGACGAAGAAAACCATTGAACAAATGGTAGAATTGGCCGTAAAGGCACTTGAAACCATACATAGTAGCTCCCTCCAAACAGACCATTTAAACATTAACATGAATTCACCTTTTCGTGCCTCAATGAACAACCAGCAAGAGCAAACTCAACAGGGAAGCCAGGGCAGAGCTACAGGAGAACGAATTGTTCGGCAACCACCCAGGACACAAAACCCTCCACAAGGAGCGACCGAGAGAATAATATGCTCTTTTTGCAACAAGCGAGGTCATACTAGAGATGATTGCTTAACTCGGAAGAACACACCGTATTGCCACAAGTGTTCAAAATATGGACACGAGCCAAACTGGAGGTGTGACCAAAAGAGAGGCCAGAAAACGATGACAAGGAACACATACCAAGGGAATAATTATCGAAATCAAGGAATTCAGCAATGGAATTCAACACAGCCAAATGTACAATCAAATTCAGCAATGGAATTCAACACAGCCAAATGTACAATCAAACGAAATGCAACAAAATTGGCAATCAAACCAAGTACAGCAAACCTGGAACCCAAATCAAGTACAGCAAACCTGGCAACCAAACCAACCCCAGCCGAATTGGCAACAAAAACAAGTACAAACGAACTGGAATCAAAAGCAGAAGAATCCAGTGAACTCGAATTCAACTACATTCAAGGGGGCACAGATGAATCAGAGTCCTGTGAACATGCCAAAAGGAACGAATCAAACAATATGTCATTGGTGTAACAGATCAGGACATATAGCAGCGAACTGCGGAGCTAAAAAGAGTTGGGAAACTCTACAAAATAATCAGCAGGGAAACTGGCAAGGGCCCAGATAAGGCCAATAATCTGGGACCCAACAAAAATAGGAATATAAGGCCAAACGAAGTAGTAACCGTACGTCCAACATCAGAAGAGATCGTGGATACGTTACTGACTCCAGATGGATTAAAAGCTAATAAAGCTAAGAATATTGGGCACAAATTTAATAGTAAAATAAAAATTATAAACCAAAATGATAAAATAAATGAAACAGTTGATAAATTAACCAATAAGGCAAAAATGATAACGCAAATGGGAGCAGAGTTTCTAGTAATTATCTTGCTAATTATACAGCTGGCATGTACATCGATTGTAAAAACAATGTTTCTCAATTATCAACATTATAAAGCAAGGAGCACTAGTCTTAATATAGCAGAATATATTACAGACATAAAAGCACTTGCAAGTAACATAAAATCAGAGGCATTAGCGAAATTTAAAAATTTCAGCTCAAATATACAGAACCAGGACATGAAAACAATATGTTCGTGGTTAACGTATAATTTAAATAATAATTATAAAAACACTATAAAGGAAGTATCTAACTGGGATTCAGCCACGTTAAGTGATGTGTTCATTGAACTGCCTTGTGTAGAGGCGAGAAATGGAAAACTCATTTTACTGGTGGATACAGGAGCAGATACAAGCCTAGTAAAGAAATGCGCATTAAAAGAAAATGCCATTATAAATAAAAAGGTTAAAAGGGAATTAAGTGGAGCATTTGGAGGCTGTATAACCACAATAGGGTCCACCAGCATATGCCATGATGAGGTACAGCCTTTACGTTTAACGCTACACGTAGTGTCACTTAAACAAGGGGTACCGGCGGACGGCATACTGGGTAGAGACAACATGTGGAACAGATCCATTATAAACACGCTCAATAAAAAGTTAACCCTATTTAATGAAAATAAAGAATTTATAGTTAAATTCCACTGAAAGGCATCCAAAATATAATAGAACAAAGAAACAAAAATAATATAACAATAAAAGCAAGAACGGTTAGAATAACGCCGTTAAAAATTAAAACTAAAGTTATGACTGTGGTAGTTCATAAACAAGAGACTGCACCAGGAGTGTACCTGGGAGAAACACTAGCAAATGTGGAAAACAAAGAGGTCAAGGTGCCAATCCTAAATTCAACGGCAAAAGATTTCATTCTTAGTGACAACTTTGTACCGAAATTTAGTGATTTTCACAAATACAAGCTAAGTGATGAATCAATGGACTACCATCAACAGTATAAGTAATGCAGACATAGCTCAACGCATTAACATTTTAATGAAAGATTTAGAATTGGATCCTTCCTTAAACAGAGAGGAAAGAGAATCCATAACGAAACTATGTGCGAAATATAATGATATTTTTCTTTTAGAGGGTGACCCATTGACGTATACCCCAGTAATAACACATAAGATTCCAATAAAGGTGGATCAGCCACCAATGAACCAAAAACAGTACCGAATTCCTCAAACACATAGGGAAGAAATGAATAAACAAATTCATAAATTACTAGAAGAGGATTTAATATCCCCAAGTGTCTCTCCATGGAACTCACCACTACTTCTAGTTCCAAAGAAGAGTGGAAAAGATGGAGAAAAGAAATGGCGCTTAGTAATAGATTACAGAAAAGTAAACGAAGCGACAATTAAACAAGTTTTTCCACTGCCTAGGATAGATGAGATATTGGATCAGTTAGGCAGTAGTAGATATTTTTCCACGTTAGACTTGGCAAGTGGATACCACCAAGTCCTAATGGACAAGGCGGATAAGGAAAAGACCGCATTTAGTTCGGCTTTAGTACATTTCGAGTTCAACCGAATGCCTTTCGGGTTAACCGGCGCCCCAGCAACCTTTCAACGTCTTATGAATCACATTCTGACAGGACTTCAGGGTATAGATTGTTTTGTCTATTTAGACGACATAGTCGTGTACGCAACAAACCTGGGACAGCATGAAGAAAGGTTAACTAAGGTTTTCGAGGTCATTAGAGAAAATAACTTAAAATTAAACATTAGCAAGTGCCAATTCCTACGACGAGAAGTCGTATATTTAGGGCACAAGTGTTCAGAACATGGAACACTTCCAGACCCTAGCAAGGTGGAGTGCGTTAAAAACATTCCGCCTCCTAAAAATAAAAAGGAAGTACAAGCCTTCCTAGGCCTTGTTAATTATTATAGAAAATTTATACCGGGAACCGCAAAAATAGCACTTCCCATTAACAAATTGTTAAGAAAAGACGCGAAGTTCGTCTGGACAGAAAGCTGCCAAAGAGCGTTTGAAGAATTAAAAGAATCGGTTATGTCACCACCAGTGTTAGCATATCCAGACTTTTCAAAAGAATTTCTTTTAACTACCGACGCTAGTAATGAAGCGTTAGGCGCGGTCCTTTCTCAAGGAAACGTAGGCGAGGATAGGCCAATAGCTTTCGCTAGCCGAGCGCTAAGCGACACAGAACAAAGATATTCCACAATAGAAAAGGAATTTTTAGCAATAGTCTGGGCTACAAAAAATTTCAGAGCATACCTTTTAGGCAGACATTTCAAAATTTTTACCGATCATCAGCCATTAAAGGGAATAGCAAATTTAAAGGACCAAACTTCAAGACTGGCAAGATTCAGACACAAGTTGTCAGAGTATGATTTTGAAATCATATATAAGCCAGGTAAGAAAAATTTAAACGCAGACGCATTGAGTAGAATCCCTCAAAATCGTAATGTAGTAACAGCAGTCCAGACTCGCGCTAGAACAAAAGAAATAGAATTAAAGGACCAAGGAAATATTGATAAAACAAAAACAAGTCCGACGCCTGTAGAACCTGACACTCCAGGCATAACACAAAACGAAACCACAGTTTTATTAGAAAACCCGAAACAAATAGAAACAGTTATAAAAGATTTCCATAATACCCCATTAGGAGGTCACCAGGGAGCAGTGAAAACGTACCTAAGAATCAGGCAACAATATAGGTGGCCAGGGATGCAAAGGCAGATAAAAAATTATGTAAAAATTTGTCCTAAATGTCAAGCGAATAAAAGTTCGAAATTAACAAAAATGCCCATGGTGCTGACAGATACACCAATGAGGCCATTTGATAAAGTCTACATGGACATAGTAGGTATTCTACCAGAAACTGTATCCGGTAACAAATATATTTTAACATTCCAAGATGATTTTTCAAAATTTATGGCATGTACAGCTATCCCAGACGCGGAAGCAAGTACTGTCGCCAGAGCTTTCTACGATGAAGTAATCACGCGTTACGGAATCCCTAGAATTTTAATTACGGATAACGGAACTAATTTCATTTCGAAATTGTTCTCAGACACATGTAAATTGTTAGGCATTAAAAAATTGCATATAACACTTTACCATCCGCAAGCTAATGGTTCATTAGAGAGAAGCCACAGACCATTAGCAGAATATTTGCGCAGTTTTGCTAAAGAAGACGGGTCGAATTGGGATCAATGGTTAACTGCAGCTATGCATGTTCATAACCACACACCCCACATTACGACGAAGCAAACGCCATTCCGTACCTTATTTGGATTCGATACAGAAATGCCGACTAACTTAAAAAGAAAGTGTAGTCCGGTATATAATGCCGAAGATCCGAATAAAGTTCTAAAATTCCAAATACAAAGGGCTCACGAAATCGTGAGAAAGAATCAGGATTCAGCAACACAAGTAGCTAAAAGGCAGTACGATAACAAACTAAATTTAGTAGAATTTAAGGTAGGAGATAGTGTATTGATTAAGAATCAAACGAGGAAGAATAAGTTTTCTCCAATATGGATAGGGCCTTATGAGGTAGCGAAGATTAAAACTCCAATTACGACAGTTTTAAAAATTAAGGGAAAGGAAAAACCTTTCCATAATAACTTACTTAAATTATATAATAGCAATTAAATAGGAAAATAGGATTAACTAGATAATTACATAGGAATCAGAATCACTTAAACTAAAAAAATAGGTTGATAGGTTAGGAAATTAAATTCAGTAGTCATAAAGTAAACTAATCACAATAGACTTAGGATTAGGATAGAATAAATATATATAAAATAGGATTGATAGAATATAGGATAGGATAGTAGGAAACTAACATATTTTAATTTTTATTTTACTAATAACAATTTTAGTTTAAGTTCAGTCTTACGGTTGAATAACGAATGAATTAATGAAAAACTCAACCAGAAAGTAAAGAGAAAATTAGAATAACGTTTCAATAAGCAACAACTTGTTTATTTAAGCGTAAAAATATAAGAAAAGAAAACTTATAACAAAATGAATTCATATTTAATTCATTGGAGTAATTTGAGGAATTTCTTTTGTAAATTGAAATTTTGAAATTGAATTAAACTTAATTCTGTATTAATTCTGTCTGTATTAATTTTCATTGATTAATTATGATTTAATTTAATAATATACGGTTTATGTAAAGTAGCTGTTCCGTTTTAAATTAACAGCCGATATAACTTTGCATTTGCAATTATTATATTAATAAATGCACATGTAAAGATATGCCTGAAGACTTAGTTCATGCATAAAACACACACGCACACCCTTTATACAAACAAATTCGCACCCATGTAGAAATTAAGATGAAGACATAGATTAGAACTAGTATTAATACTAATTTCAAATAAGAAAATTTTGTTTTTGAGAAAAAAAAAAAAAAAAAACCTCTTGGTATCCTTTATTGAGAATTTCGGTTCAATAACTAATTAAGTATATTACTGCTAAATGTAGAGCATTGACAAACATATGTCAAAATAAGAGTAATAACAAAATGTAGCGATTAATGCAAGCACTGCAATAATGCAGAAACAAAGTTGAACGACTGAACACGAGCAAAATGCAGTGTCAGCTTTAAAACAACTAAAGAAAAAAAAATAGAGAAAGAAAAAGAATAAAACACCAAAGGTGAATAACTTTAAAATAACCTAAAGAGAAAAAAAAAAAAAAATAACACAAATAATAACAACATTCTTATATACATACATATATATAATAATTAAAAGTACAATTACAAATAATAAAGTACATACATACAGTAATTTTAAACTTAATTAAACTGTAATTTGAAATAGACTATGTACGTTCCATTAAAAAATTTATGAAATAAAGGCTTAAGAGAAAACACAAAATTTTTTTTTAAGATTCAAATAAGGAAAATACATACTTATAATAACAATACCAAAAAATATATATATAAAGTCTTAAAGAACAAATAAAAATATGAGATAAGATAAGATATAAGATAAAATACTTGTACGAATTTTATTCAAAATGGTTGAAAATAATATTGATAGTTAATATGCAACAAAATTCTATTCCACAAAATTAACGTACATATTATTGAAGAATTAAAATTATTAAACGGTTTAGAAATCACGCAGTGGAATTTTATGTAAAATTAGAATAGAGAGAAAATTTTAGAAATAGATGAAAATAAATACAATATAGTACGTTACAAATAATAATATAAAATCATAATAACAAACAAATAATAAATAACATAAAATATTGTAAGAACAAAAAATATAAAAATTGATAGTTAAATGTAATAACGTACACCCATGGCCAAAAAAAAAGCCGCACTAGTAGCATTTCATTACTCATGCAAAATTTAATAAAAAAAGGAAAGCTACCTGCAAGTTTTTATTTTTTTTATATTATTTGATCCCTATAGCCTCTACCTGTAAAAAAATTTTTAAGAAAAGAGAAAAGGGTTGGGCGGCAGCTCGATTTCCGCTAAAAAGGTGGAAAAACCTAAGATATAATTTTTTTTACCTTTTTTTAAAAAAGGGTAATAAAATAAAAAATGTTGTTTTTTTTTGGTTTCTGTTATTTTTATTATGTTCAAATATTCTTAGAATTGAAGAATTTTCTGTATACTCTATTTTTTTTCTTTAATTTTTTTTCAGTATTTCGTTGATCCTCCTTTGGCCTTCAAAACAGCTTCCACTCATCTGGACATTGAATCATAGAGATTTTTTACCTGGTTCTTGGTTTTTTCGTCGTACCACACTTCCTATATAATAATTTGTAACTCCTGGATGGATTTTGGAGACATCTCTTGAATTTTTCGCTGCATAAATTCCCCAGAAATTTTCAATGATATTAAGGTGTGGGCTATTTCCTGGCCAGGACATCGATAATATCCCCAGATTTTCTTTTAATTGTGTTACCTAAGAATGCACAATGACCATTAGAATGCATTTTTAGGTAAAACTTAAAGGTTTACTTACAGAGCGAGCTCGGTGGCAAGGTGCACTAGCGTCTTGAAAAAGTGTGTTTTCAACATGGCAGCTCAGCCCCTCGATTGTTGAACCACGCCTTTTTTGATATCATTTTTATACTTTTCTGCATTCACGGAACCTCCAGCAATAAAATTTGTCCAACTCCACAATGTGTTATGCATCCCCATACCAAAACATAAGGTGAATGCTTGACTATTCGAAGAATGCACTCATCGGAATATCGTTCTTTCGATCTCCTTCGAACTGTGGCTTTTCCATCGGGCCCAATCAAATTGAACTTCGACTCATCAGAAAATATGACATTTCTCCAATCAGAAGCCGTCCATTCTTTATGCTCCTTGGCCCATTCTAGCCGTTTTTTCTTCATAACCGCTGTTAAAAGTGGCTTTTTGGCAGTTCGGCGAGCTGGAAGACCCATATTCTTTAGGCGTCTGGAGACAGTTCTTCTACTGATTTGCATTCCCAGCTTTTCCTGAAGGTCTCTCCTTAATTCCCTAGCAACCTGGAACCGATTTCGAAGGCACATTCGTTCCAACGATCGATCTTCCCGTGGTGTAGTGATTCTTGGTCTCCCACTTCCGGTTTTCCTCTGTATGCTTCCGGTTACTTGAAATTTTTTTAAAAAACGTCGCACTGCGCTTTCGTTACAACCAATTATTTTAGAAATTTTTCTATTGGAATAGGTTTCTCCACTCAGTGCTACAATACGGCCTTTTTCTTCTTCACTTAATACCATATTTAAAACTTCTAAAAAACGACTTCGGATGGATCTGATCTAATTTCTCAAACGTTAATGGACAATTGTTGACAGAGTGTGCCATTTTATAGAAAAAAATACATGTATTAACAGGTAAAAAGAAAATTTTTTATCAGTCCAAACCCTTTCCCAACATTTTTTACCTGCAAAGTGAAAAATTTGCGAATTTTCCAGGTGCGGCTTTTTTTTTGGCCATGGGTGTATGTATACTAAATAAGGATCCAGCATGCAGAGAAACCGGCCCGAACGTCGATGTACACCCACTACAACATAAGAGACGCAGTCATACTACAACCACACCACAACAGGGCGACGAAAAAGCGCCCAAACAACTCGAGGAGGGAAGGGTAGCTGTAACAAACAGCTGATCAGCGTAGCGTTGCAACAGCATTCGACAACAAAACACGAAGTTACCTTCAAAGAGGTCATACAGCAGCAACCACGATAAAATAACTAGATGGTAATCCCGTGAGGAAAGTTAACAATCATGATCGCTATAAGCAAATTCATCGGCGGATACAACTCAGTTTCCGCTCAGCAGCGAGATCATAGTCAAAAATGATCGCTAAAAGCCAACAATTTAAGACAACATAAGTTATCGCATCATCAGGTGGCAGCGATGGTGATAAACCACGCAAACGAAACGAATAGCAGTAAAAGGTTAGCCAGTTCAATCTACTGCGACCTATTCATCTGTAATACCTATTACAGCAACAACAGTTACAAAAGTAAAATTTTTGAGTTATAGCATCAGCAGTCAGCTTATGTACAAATGCTAATTTTACAAAATCTGAACCATCAAGGGCTCAAGCCAACAACAATTGATTCACACTTGGGATCAGCCGATACTACCAACATCAAAAACCATCAACAACGACACCGATCCTACCAACAACATTACTACAACAACTACAACTAAGTAAGCTACCCAGCAGCAGCATTCCTACATAACACTCGGGAAGAAGATAGTGATACAACGGGGTCTACATCAAGAGTAGCAGCAACGCCGACTTCAACATGTTCGTCAACACATCAACGGCAAGATGAACATCGACGTCAACAATAAAATGTTATATCATCTTATTATTTTATTTCATTTTATACATTTATATAATATATTATATTATTACATACATGCATTACAATAAGTACGATTTCATAATTTAGAAAGAACAGTGAAACAGAAACAAAGAACAGAAACACACCCCTAACACACATAAGCCATCCAAACCAATCATAAATGTACAAGAAAAATTTAATATCGTTTTATACGATACTAAATTTTTCTTCCCCTAGGGTGGAGGGATGTTGTATGTCGCGATCGCAATTTCCATCCAAGCTTTCATTAAAGTAAACCTGAAAGCCAAGTCTGCAACCGCAGCGCTTTGTTTGGTAGCCAGAAGCTTTAGTCAAGCCTTGGAAAACCAAGCCAACAACCATAGCGTTTAGCATTGGTATTGATCGTGGAAGCTACCTAGTAGCGAGCTTCCAAACCATAAAAAAATCATAGCTCTTTGCAGTGACCATAAAACGCTTGGTTTAAAGAAATAATAAAAATAATCTAAAACCAAACGCGGAAGAATTAAATTGGGAACGATTTAATTCTGCCGATATTGATATTTCGCAATACAAAAATTGCGACACGCGCCAACACCGACCCACTTTGGTGCGGTCGACGGGTGCGTCGACCAAGCCAGAGTGGAACCAAGGAAAAGATTCGAACGGCAGTCTTGAAAATATATCCAAACGACGAGGTCGCCTTTAGAAACGCGTATAAAGTCGCGGTAAAATAGTGTTAAGAAAGAATGTAACGTAATATTTAGTGAGCGATTAAGTAATGCGCACATAAAAATTAAGTTAGTGTAAAGTACGTGTAAGAATAAAAGTAGAAAAACGATAAGTGAACAAATAAAGATAAAAGGGAAGCAATTAAAATTACTAGCAAAATGTTTAAGGAATGGAAGAATCACTATTTTTTCTTTGAAAATTTTTTAGGCGAACCGCAATGCATGATTTGCAATAAAAAGGTGGGATACGCATCTAAATTGTTTGTAAAGAGGCACTATAGAACGTGTCATTTAGATTATGATAAGGTTATTAATGAAGAAAGGGCACAATTAATATTTAAGTTAAAGTCTGCTATTAAGAAACATGTTTCAAAATTTGAATTAGGAATGGATTGAGAAATAGTAAACTCAATTTCATTGCAAAATCATTTCCATGATTTAAAGTTTAACAACCCCCAAACAACAATCTTTTCAGTGTACCGTGCAGAGAGAATTTTTCCGCAAAACAACCTCTCTCAACGCTTCACACATGCACAAAATATGATTGTATAAGTTTTGGCCAGCACTGCCCTAAACACATGTTTAACTACATGCTTAGCCACATATTCCTATGCCTATGGATTCTTGCACCAATGTGAGAAGCCAATGCAATGTTGTGTTGGACAATTCCCATTAACATTCTCATTAATACTTTTCGTTTCCTTAGCCGAGCTAATATAGAATTTCTTACTACGCTTCTAGTTGCATTTTCAATAATAATTGCTTGAATTATGTCTTCTCAACTCATTTTTATAAAAACCAAATTAATATAAATAACTAGAACACGTACACAATAGAAGAATCAAATGACAAGCTGTCAAAAATATTAAACATGTTTGGCGGTGTAAACGGTCTTGTTTAGTGTTAAGCAGAGATAATGAGATAGGACACTTCGAATTCGCTGTTTCAATACATATGCATTTTGCTGAAATTTCACTAAACCTATGACAAAAAAACGTGTGCGCTGTCCTTTCATGTGTACTTCCCCACAGAAAATCGTGTGCTTTGTCCTCTCATGTGTACTTCGCCGCAGTATCACATGCACGCATGCAATATTGATTTTACGGGGTGTATTTTTGGAAACGTCAAAAATATATTTAAGAAATTAAACTTTTATTTATGCTCACATTATATACATAAGATATCTACCAGTTCCTTATAATTATAATAAATGTATACTTTCAGATTTTACATAGTATTTGTTGATTTATTTGTTTATATTTAATTGGTATAAAGTTGTCGTTGTGCGAATATTTGGCTGCCAGTGCAAAGTTGTTCGAATTTTCACAAAAAAAATTAAGATTAGTAAGTCCAGAATGGTCGCATTTATATATTTTCTTTTATTTTCCAATATTTTTGAAAATTATCTATTGTTGATCCATCTGGGGGACTTAAATTCCCTTTTAACACCTACTGCTTGTATATTTGAGAAACTTCTCCACCTTTGTTTACATATGGTGAAAAATTAATTTCATAAAACCAATCAGAAGTTGATCGTTGTGAAATGTAATTTTATTTTATTTTATATAATATAATTCTTTAAGATAAATGATGATAAAAGATGGGTGGAAAGCGCAGATGCGTAAAGCACTGCGTATAGAAATTGCATTGTGTACATTTACATAATTTATTTTAATTTTCTCTTCGTTACAACATATTATCAATATATTTGCATATGTACATATATAGGCATTACAAAAAGAATAAGAAAAAATACCATTTTTATACATTACATTTTTATACATTACAAGAAAATTGAAATTACAGATTTGTATGCATATTCTCAAATTTACTTAAATCGCTAGCAAGCAACTCGGATGGCACCTTAGCAACATCCTGTTGCTTTTTCTCCATTTGTCTGATCCGTTCATCACGTTCCTCTTTGATAATCCTTGGAATGAAACACTGATTGCAGCTGTAAGAGCCTGTTAAAAAAGTAGGTAAAGTCAAGCTCAGCAGGAATTAGCAATTGCAGCTATTTCCGATTCCTTCTCTTTTAATTGTGCCCGCAGTGCATCCATATACAATGACACGCGAAGTGAAGAAATTTCCGAGTTCAGCGTCGCCGGTACATTCTGACTATGATGCTTCTTATGTTCCACTAATTGACTTGCTTCTCTAAGTCATTAATGTGAGATACATTCAACAATTGCACTTTGCAAGTATTTTGATTTTGTTGCAACAACTTTCCATTGTGCGTGCCTAATTCATGCACAAAACTACATAATCAGTAGCTGTAGCAAGGTGGACCTGCGATTAAAAAAGTATAAAAACTCATCTTATTTCACTGTATGTAATTTATAGACACTAACCTCATTTTTCAACCTATCTAACCCAAAAACATTATTCCAAAAGCCGACACGTGATTGGAAACGTTCCACATTGTCTTGCATTACTTTGTGCTGATCCTGCAGCAATAATTATGAATCATCTGCAGTAGTTTTACCATTTCTGTTTCTCCTGGTAAATCTGCATGAAATGAGTTAACTTATTTATGTTTTTATTAAAATTATACTCAGTCTTACCATACCTTAGGTTTGTGCATTACACGCCTCAAATAATATCCATTCCAGATATCTTATATTGCTTTATCAGCTTATATTGCTTTAATATAAGCTCCAAACTTTTGCAAACAATAATGTTTAAATAAATAAATGTATAAACTAAATGAATCCGTGGTGAAACATGAAACAGCTGTTTTTTTCAACATACTGAAAGACAGAAAACAATAACAACAATATGGTAACTCTCACGTATAGTGTCCATGAATTCAACAGATTATCAAAAATAGACGTCAAACCGATTTTTGAAGCGGTGAATTCGAAGTGTCCTATCTCATTATCTCTGGTGTTAAGCACATTGGAAGTAAAACAGGCGGTGTAAACGTACTATTAAGGAAAAGTAGAATTTAAAAAAGTACATAATTACGTGTTAGCGACCTTTAAATTGCGTTTTCTCTTAAATTCCTCCACCGATCATGGTGGAATAGCGTTTTTCTCGAAAATTAAACCCAATCATGGTTAAATTGCGTTTTTCTCGAAAACTATAAGATTTTCGACAAAGTCTTATATTAGCTGCGTTCCTTTTTCCTAATCTAATCCTGATTTAAAATGGAACGCAAAGGGAAGTCACATGCCGATGTGCCCACAAAATCACACAAAAAAAGGTTGTGTCATGAAATACCAACTGTTTGACTGTTAAGAATTAAATACACTTTTTGCTCGAGTAAATAAAATCTTTGAATTCAAAATGGTAACCACAGCGATGCAATCATGGTCTTCACAGGTTTGTCAGAATCTTCTTTATTAGTCAAATAAGATAAACTGGGTAACGCACACCATCAATTAAAAACAAAAAATGTCATCAGCGCCATCTATAGTTCCATAGGGAAGTAAAGTTTTTACATTACAAAAGCGCCATCTACGTATAAAATAACGAAAAGCCCAGTCCGATTAGAATTTCTAATCCTAGTCCAGAGTACGATTAGAAAATTTGTATGGAAACTGGTCTAATCCGAAGTAAAAGGAACACAGCTATTATATAAATGGACGGCATAATACCTTTCTAAAGGTACCTTTGTCAATCCGATAAGTGCTATAGTTTAAGAGATATAGACAGTTCAATTTCAGATTTCAAAGGTCTGTAAAACTGGAACAGGAGGTTGCCACCCGTTTTTGGAGTTATGGTTGGGTTCAGCAGTTATGGTATCTCTTCCAAAAAACGAATTTTAAATATAAGACAGAATCTAAGCAGACCTCTGTGTTTTTTACACTTTATCTCTACTCCAAAATCAGAAATTTTCCGGATTTAAACGCACACAACTCCTAAACAAAAGCCACACCCGAAACAATTTTCGTAGGTTAGATTCTAGGGGATAGTGCGGCGATAAAAATTGCGTAGCGCCCTAAACCTAATTTATACCCAAAAGGGATATACTCCTTTTTTTTCTTTATACTCCTTCATTTTCTCACAGTTCATCTTGCCGTTTGGATGGGATCAATCACAAATAGTGTCACACAAAGGACATATGTCCCATGTGTAACCAAAGCATATTTTCGAAATGAAACACCCTCTACTAATAGCAATCAATGATTTTACAAAATATCTTCATAATGGTAGGCGGTTAGAGGTTTCTCCAATATTATACAATGTCGCTCAATGATTTCATAAATAGTTTGTCTGCAAATCCGTATTTTGGAGCAGGTTTCGGACTTTTTGGAATCGGTGCTGGTGCTGCTATTTTACGCAGAGGTCTTCAGGGAGGTCTAGTATTATTTAGGCGTTATTTGATGATGAGTTTGGAAGTTCCTTGCAGGGATAAATCTTACCAGTGGTTGTTGCAATGGATAACTTTAAAAGGTGCTAGCAAAACGCAACATCTCAGTGTAGAGACAGCAGTTGTTCAAAAGGATTGTGGACAAATAAGAACCAGTTACAATTTCATTCCAAGTATTGGCAAACATATAATGAGGTACAAAGGAGTCTGGATACAGATTGAACGTACACGTGAGCAGCAATCATTAGACCTACAGATGGGAGTACCATGGGAATCGGTTACACTTACAACTTTTGGACGTGATAGCAAGGTCTACTTCAATATTTTGGAAGAATCAAGGCAATTGGCTCTGAAAGCCAACGAAGGTAAGACTGTTATGTATACAGCCATGGGTTCAGAGTGGCGCCCATTTGGCCATCCCAGAAAACGAAGGTCTATATCATCAGTTATATTAGAACGTGGTATTTCTGAAAAAATAGTAAGTGATTGCAATGAATTTATTCATAACTCACAATGGTATTCCGACCGGGGAATCCCATACAGAAGGGGCTATCTGTTATACGGCCCACCTGGTTGTGGAAAGTCTAGTTTTATAACAGCTCTAGCTGGAGAGTTAGAATATGGAATTTGTTTGTTAAACTTATCTGAACGGGGTCTAACAGACGACCGATTAAACCATTTACTTAATGTTGCCCCTGAGCAGAGCATTATTCTCTTAGAAGACATTGATGCTGCATTTATTTCCCGCGAAGACACAACAAAGTATAAAACTGCTTACGAAGGTCTTAATCGCGTAACATTTAGTGGATTATTGAATTGTCTAGATGGTGTGGCTTCAACAGAGGCTCGGATAGTTTTTATGACAACAAATTATATAGAACGGTTAGACCCGGCATTGATCCGCCCAGGTAGAGTAGACGTAAAGGAACATATTGGTTTTTGCAGTGGCTATCAATTGGAGGAAATGTTTAAGCGCTTCTACGGTAACGAAAAATCTTCACAAATAGCAGTCGAGTTCGCTAAAAGAGTACTGGCTTACAAAAAGTCTGTAAGTCCTGCTCACGTGCAAGCTTTCTTTATGAGGCATAAATTGTTATCTCCGCAAACAGTGTTAGATAATACAGCTGAGTTATGGGAAAGGGAAATTTGATCATCCAACCGACACATATTTGATGTTTGTGCTGTTTTTAATTTTAATTAAACACAGAATTTTCATGATTTTAGATTATGAATAAATGTTCTTATCATGCTGTAAAATCACAACTAATATTATTATTAAATAGATATCATTTGAATAATATAAATATAATACATTAAAATTAAAATCCTATACAAAATGTAATTAAGTTGTTTTAGTAAAACTAACAACTATAAAGAAAAAATTAAAAAATATTCGTAGAAAATATATAACCTGTAAAAATAGAGTGGAATATCGCTTAGCGAGATATCGCTTAATTACCATTTCGTATAACGACAAATTAAATTGAAAGAAAAATGCTCGAAACACGAGGACGCTTTCCACTTTCCGATTTTGTTGTTTTTGTGGTTGTGGAATAGTTAGAGCAGAGTTGGAAAATTGGACGTATGCCTCTAAAACTATAAGAGATACATACATATGGGTATCGTTGGAAAGATCGAATTATCTTTCATTTCAGCAAAACAAAATTTTATTGAAAATAGTTTGCAGTTTGCGAAAAATTCAATTTTATATTTATATATACATATATCCCAATATTAACAAAGTAAAGTCGCTTGCCTTTCTACTAATATACATATATTATCGGAATCGGGGAAGGAGTTTAGGGAAAAATTTATTTTAAACCTGACAATCAGTTAAGTATAACAGTTTCTTAAATTTGCCATTGATGTTCAAAGCTTTTCTAATGAACAAAAGAAAAAAAATTTGTTTTTATGGAGGAAGCGCTGCAGGTGGAAAATTGTTATGAAAAATTGCGCAACATTTACATATACCAAATGCTCCCTTAATTTCGCATGAATGACGCGATAATGGGAAGTCCCTGTTCACGACACTCATTGTGTGGATGCGTTTGTAACTACAGCAGCCAGTGTAAATTACTCGTTGTCCGTGCGTGTTCATTACTGTACCTTTTGGGGACAAAAGACACGAGTATAGGATTGAGTCGAGACAAGAAAAACTCTTATGGGATTGGTCCCAATTTCCCCTTTTTTAGGCGCGCTACTCATTTTCTGAAAACCCGGCTTAAAATCGGAAAAAAATTAAAAAAAAACGGTGATTCATAGATCATTCATAAACATTGAATTTGAAAGCCAATTGTTTGCTCCTCAAACTCCTTTTGAATACGTTCCTGTGTCGTTTATAGTTTTTGAACAAATTATAATAATTCCAAACTTGTAAAAATTTATATAGCCATTTTAAAAAAAAAAATATTTTAATAAGTGATGTATTGTGGAACGATTTTCCGTCATCCCATGTCAAATTTGGTTTGGAGACAAACCGGTTTGGCGTTGTGCCATCTTCATTGCCTTTTTCCGTTCTGACTTTTTCATTGTTGTTCGGTTGTATTTATTAAGATTGTGTGGTCCTTGTAATTAGTCCGGTAATTAGTTTTCAGGTATGTATACGTCAGGTAGCAATCGGTTGTTCTGTATGGCAGGTGACTCAGGTAGCTGGGTTCAATTAGTTTTTGTGTTTTTTTGATTGCTTTTTTGATTTTTTTCTGCTAATTGGGTTTTCCGTGATTCCGGTATCTGTGTTTATTGCACCATTGTCTTTATGGTGCCTGGGTAGGTAGAAGTCAGTAATTCTTTGTTTATGGGTTTTTGTAGTTTGATCTTGTGTATTGGGTTTTATGATTCCGTCGTTGTGTTTGATTCGTTTTTTATAAAGTAATTTTAGGGGTTCGAATATTACGTCTGAGATAGTGTTTGTTTGTTCATTTATTATGCGCCCGTCAAATGTTTTTTGTTTATATATTTCCATGTTTTCTAGAATGTTCAGTCGTCGTCCTTTGTGCTGTACATGTAATAATTTTACTGTCTTCTTTATGTGCTGTGGTGTGCATTTGTTGTCGAACATGTGGTTTGCGAAATTGGATTCCGGCGTCGCGCTCGGTTCGGTTCGCTCGGCCGGAATCCAAAATGCCTAAAGTGGGCCAAAGAACACCAGAATTGGACTGTGGTGAATTGGAGAGAAGTGATCTCAGACGAATGCAAGTTTAACTTGTTTGGATCCGATGGAATTTCGTACGTGAGGCGAAGAAAACGCAAGCGTTACAGCTACGAATGCATTAAACGTACCCTCAGGCAGGGTGGTAGCCGAATGGTATGGGGATGTTTTTCCTACCATGGTGTTGGACAGCTGGTTCTTCTAGACCAAACAGTGAATGCTGTTATGTACCAGCGCATACTGGAAGAAAATTTAATCCCCTCGGTGGAGCAACACTTTTCGCTACTAGGCAACGTCATATTCCAGGATGATTCTGCTCCTTGTCACCGTGCAAAATTGGTAAGTCATAATATTTTATGGATGATTGTAGAGTTGACTAATAATTACAAAAATTTTAATTTGTCAAATCGTTTTATTTTTGTGTAGGTAAAGGATTACTTATCAAAAGTCGGAATTTCGGCATTGAAGTGGGTTGGAAATACCCTGATCTCAAACCAATGGAGAACCTGTGGCACATTATAAAAGTAGAAGTTACAAAGAGGAAGCCCAGAACTTTACCTGAGTTAGACCGCATTATCGAAGAAGTCTGGTATAACGGTATCACAGCACAGACACTACACAATTCGATTGACTCAATGCCTGATCGCATTAATATGGTCATAAAAACAAAGACGGTTCTACGAAGTATTAAAGTAAAGTTTTTTAGAATCTTTAGGCTTATAATTGTTTCAAGTGCAATTTTGTATTTTTATTGAATGTAATAAAAAAACCAGAAAGAGTGTTAACTTCGGCCTGGCCGAAGTTCATATACCCTACACACGTTTACTTAAAAATTAGGCGTGGCAATTGTCTAATTTGTTTCCTTTTCAATCTCAAATAGCCTGTGACGACAGAGAATATTCGTGCCAAATTTGATGAAAATATCTCTATTCGTTCTCCTGGGGGCGTATTGGAGGTATATATGGAGGCGTTCATCAGTTCTGTCCCATCTACGAAATTTACATTCACGCGGTATACGAAATATGTGGCTCCTAGGCGACAGTGGATTTCCACTTCAACCATGGTTATTGACACCGATTGGTTCGCCAACAAATGAGCCTCAACGTCGGTATAACAGAGCACACAAAATGTCGCGATGTGTAGTGGAGCGTTGTTTGGGGATTTTGAAGAGCCGATTTCGGTGTTTATCAAGTCAAAATGTGTTATGCTACGATCCGGCAAGAGTTGGAAAATTAGTTAATGCGTGCTGCGTACTGCACAATGTCCTTACAAGACATAGGGTGCCATTTAACGAAGAATTCCTGCTTATAAATGACAATTCTGGAGATGAAAGTCCACTTTCCGAGGAACTACGAGAAAACGCTAGTGATGGAATGCTTGTCAGAGAACGTTTAATTGCTTCATATTTTTCAGAATAAAAATAACAATGGAATTCAATAATTATTTTTATTTATTTATTTGTAGTTTTAGTTTTTCTAATTCATACATTTTATTTCTCCATATTTCTTCCTTCTGCAACTTTTTTTCTTCCAACAATAACTTTTTTTCTTCCACCTCCAGCTTTTTTTGTTCCACCTCCAGCTTTCTTTCTTCCACCTCCAGCTTTCTTCGTTCCACCTCCAGCTTTCGCTCCTTGAACGCCAAATTCTTTTCCTGCATTCTTATTAACTCTGTTTCGATGCTGCCCGTATCACCTCTTTTCCTCTTTCGCGCAGGCATAGGTGAAGCCGCCAACGAAACCTATTGAAATTAGTTAGAAAGTCATTTACGATTCAATATATTAATTCCTTCACTTACTCCCTCAGAGCTGCCCGCCTCGAGTTTCTCCTTTCCGGCACCCGCTTCCGGCTCACTTTCAATTGTGCAGCAAAAATCCTTGAAATTAAAAAAACAGTTAATCGTGATACAGTGCATTTTTTTTGTCACTTACTCCTTCGATCGCGAACACTTCTTCGACGAGATCGTCGCCTGCCACTTGCGCAGGTACCAAGAGGGCCAGAACACGCTCTTCAAAGGCTTGAAGTGGCTTAGTTTGTAAGGGCCCGTTTATGCCGCTTCGCTGGTAAGCCGCCCGACGCAGTGCCTCCCTCTCTTTTATATGTATTCTAAAAAAAGTATCACGTCAATTTCAATTCAATGTAATTCTTCATATACTTCAAGCAGAAACTTACTTTTGATCGCACCAAAATTTGCGCCACTGCTTTGGATCCTTCTTCGCTCCACCTAGGGCGTTCAACTGGACCGCAAGATCTTCCCATTTTTTTTTCCTCATTTGGGCGCCATCAACCGATTCGAATCTATAAAACCACACATGTTCAAAGAATTTTCGTCTACATATGTATTTTCAACATACTTGTCCTGAGAAAAAGGTTTTTTTTTCTTCCATATAAGTAATAAGGAAGTCTCGTTGCTCCTCACTAGCTTTTTTAGATTTTGAACTCATAATAATAATAATAAATTCTCCAAAAAGAAACGTTTGCACTTCAAAAGAGACAGTGAATAAAAATTTTAAAAGTGTACACTTTTTTGACATTCAAATACACTTTACACACGAACTTAATACGAATTCAGCGGTGTACATAAAAGTCGGTGTACACATCAAAATTCACAGGAACGTAATACGCCCCCTGTAATCGAGTTTTATTTAATTAGTGGGCGGACCACGCCCATTTTTGGTGATCTGTTTTGGTCAGAGACAATGGACTTCTGGACAAAATTTCAACCCCAAATTCGTTCTACAAGCTGAGAAATTGAGCTAGAAGCATGGATGAATTGATATTCAGTATAAAAAGTAGGCGTGGTAATTATCCGATTTTGCCCATTTTCAATAGCGATGAGTTTCTAGTGATATACAATATTCGTGCAAATTTTGATGAAGATATATCTATTCGTTCTCTTGTAATCGTGATTTCCACAGACAGACAGACGGACATGGCTAAATCGACTCAGGAGGTCACGCTGATCAAGAATATATATACTTTTCTATACCTGTCACGCCTCCTTTAATGCGTTACAAACGGAAGCAGTAAGTGAATATACCCTATTCACTTCGTGTGTAGGGTATAATTATGGAAATTCTTATTAAATGTTGTAAAAAAACCGAAAATCCTTAATAAACATTCTATCGTTTTAAACAAAAAACAGGCTTTTTATTACCTTGTTAATTATATGTTTCAGGTAGTTAAAGGACATACATATTCATGGGTAAGAGGTTTTTTAATAAAATATTACCAGTTAAAAAAATAAATGGGAAAAATACTAATTTTTTAGGTGTCGGGATTTTTATGTCCGCTACTGTATGTATATTGGATTTTTTATGACTTGTGAAGCATATGTCTCTAGATGACTTCCTCGTAAAAAATAATTAGGTACGTATGTGTAATAAATTATATTATAAAATCCAAGTCACTTCCAGATTTGTTAGTACCGAAGAAAAGATACGGATGACTTCGTTACTTAACAGTTTTTATAATTTTCTCTCAATAAAAGTTAAATATTTTTTAGCATGGAACTCATTATCGTACTTTACATTGCTTTATATGGGAAAAGTTTCGCTTAATAAGCGGTTCGCATACGATACGAGTAAGATTCTTAAACGAATTAAACTCCTTAAGCGAGGTTCCACTGTATTGTAATTTTACTTCGTCATTATAATGTATAGACGAATTTTTGGTTTTCCACTCGGTTTAAGTAATTGTAAGCATATTATTCTTTGATGTTTTGATTATTATATTTGATGTTACAAACAAAATACCAATAAAGGCACACTACAAAACGCGTGAAGAACGAAAACTCGGTTATCAATTATGGGGCTGTTTATTTATTAGTTAAATATTTTTATAATAATTTAATGGCGTTACTGTGATTACACATAACGCTCAAAGAACAGAAAAATTTATTTCCCTTGCAAAAAAAAAACTATCCCAAAAGACGAAAATATATTTTACCTCAAAACTAATATTTATTTTCTCATCTAAGTAGAAAAGTAAATATCGCTCACGTTCAAAATAATTGTGATATTCCCAAAATAAAAATTACTTGGGATGGAAAATATTCATATCTTATTATTTAAAGAAAATTCTTTTTTAAATTATTTTCTGGGATTATAAAAGACATTAATGAGGATGGAAATATTGTTATCTTCAGTGAAGCATATGCATTGAGCGATATAAAAATGAAACATTTTCCGAACACTGGTTAGAGCACTTCTTCCAGATTGCTTCTGTGATATCCTTTAGGTGTTAGTATTATCTCATTTCACATTTGTGTTGTAATTTAATAATGTTTACATTTAAATAAATAAATATCTTTTCACTTTAAAAAAATTCGAACTCAAATTTCTATTTGTCATGCGTCATTATTATTGTTATGATTGAAGTGTGTTGACTGAAATTTTATATGTGTATTGAATATATAATTTGATATATTGAAGGAATAGAATAGAAAAAAAGAAAATTTTTAAAAATGGAAAATTAAATAACTTGTGATAGCTGCCCTTCTCTTATCAAAGGCATAAAGAGACGAAAGACGTAGGTGGCTTACACATAATTCACATAACTCAGATCCATTTGGTATGGAGAAGACCATCTTCCTGACGAGTTCAGGTTTCCGGAGAGAGTTTCGACAGCGACGCTTTCTATAGAAAAATCGTAAACAGCCTGGAATGAACAATTATTTATATAAAGAGCGATATATAAAACACACTTCATCACGATACGTGAGGTCAGTGAGGCTCTGTTAGAAAGATTTACTAAATATATATATATACATATATATATATATTTATGTGACGTGTAGAAGCAGAACAAATTTTTTAAGGAAAATGAGAAGGATAGATTAAAATGCCCTTTTAATTTCCATGTTGAAATATGATTTTAAAAAGCACTTTGTTTCAAAACAAAACTTTTCTATTGGTATGTTCTTTGCAAAATTGAATTTTCGCATTTAGTTCCTCTAGTTTCAAAATAAAACATTTTCAATATATTGGTCTGGGGAAAAGTGACGTTTTTCCGATAAGCGTTACACAGTCGGAGCAACAGGAGACAAGATACATTTTCAAATGTCAAATTTACATGTGCTCTTATGGTGATCGAGAAAGAAGTTTGCTTTCCAGTTTGTTGCTCTGGTTTCCATTCCAATTTGTATCTTGTCTTCGGGCTAATTCTAATTTTGACAGCAACAAAATCATTCTTGTTCTTCTTTTGTATGTTTGTTTACATTCTGTAATGAAAAATTTGACAATTTGCATTAAGAATTTGACATGAAATTTTTGTTGCTTAGCAACGTTGCCCAGCAATTTTAATTAACGTCATGAAATTTTTTGTTGCCGTGAATTGTTGTTGTTGCTTATTGCTCCGATTGTGTTTAACGCTATAGGTGGGATCAATTGCAAATAACTCTGGGAACACTGATCGCAGCGATAACACTGTATGCTTATTGGAATGTTGACACTTCGATAAGTGTCGAACTGTCAGTGTGTAAGCAAAGAAATTGGTGCAGTGGTTGGAAAGTTGTTTAGGTTTGCTATAATGTCTTTTGCGCTATATTTTGAAGTATTATGACAAGAAAGGGAAAAATGGTGCGTAGACTTGTGAAAAAATTTGTGCTGTTTACGGTGAAGGTGCTTTATCAAAATCTGCTGCGTGAAATTGGTTCGCTTTCGTTCTGGTAATTTTAATGTGAAAGATGTCTCACGGTATGGTCGTCTAATGACTGGAACAGTGTTGAAATTCTTCCAGCCAGCAAGATAAGCATATCAGAAATGTCGATAATGGTATGGAGCTAGACATGATTACAAAACTGTTTTAAATCATCTACATAAGACTGGCTACGAAAGAAGCTCAATATATATGAGTTCCTCATGAGTTGAGCGAGAA
Organism: Myopa testacea; assembly: GCA_949629155.1. NCBI lineage: Eukaryota > Metazoa > Arthropoda > Insecta > Diptera > Conopidae > Myopa > Myopa testacea. The sequence goes on along the minus strand of OX451347.1, from coordinate 35,987,740 downwards.
AAACATGACAGAAACAATTAGCATCTACGATGCGCTGCTGAAACGCAATTAAATTGAGCATTTCTTGAAACGTGTCATAATCGGTGTTAACAAATGGGTCACGTATGATAATCGGAAGCGTCAAAAATCATGGGCCAGGGATGGAGAGCGGTCACAAACGTTCGCAAAGCCAGGATTAACAATGAAAAAAGTGATGCTGTGTGTATAATGGGACTGGAAGGGAATCATCCACCGTGAGCTACTTCCAGTTGGTCGAACAATTGATTCTCAACTTTATTGTGAACAACTACAGAGATTACGCCAGGCAATTGATAGAAAACGTCCGGAATTGACTAATATGAAACAGACTTCTTTGATGATCCGTCAAAAATTGCGAGAGTTTAATTAGGAAGTTTTGATGCATCCACAATATAGTTCAAACATAGCACCCTCAAACTACCACTTCTTCCGATCTCTGCAGAACTCTCTGAATGAAATGAAACTGCTTTCAAAAGAAGACCGTGAAAATCACTTGATTCAGTTTTTCAACCAGACACACATAAATTCTTCACCGATGAATCGGGCTCTACCCGAAAAATTACGAAATATTGTAGATACGAATAGAGCATATTTGGTTTAAATAATTTAATTTTCAGACTATAAGAAAACGAGTTAAATTTTACTAAAAAACGTCACGAACTTTTTCCCAGATCGAATATTGTCAAAAAGAATCCGAATGCCCAAGGACGTGCAATTTTCCGTTACAATTGTTACAGTCATTGTACGGAGCAGGGCATTGCCAGACCGAAAAATCGTAAGACTACAATGAATCATGGTTTTCACTAATAATAAAATTTTACTAAAAAATTATTAAATGTATGTTTTATTACGACTCGCGTTAACCGTCTACAGTCATTCGAACAGTGAAATGAACTTCCAGAACTGGTATTTTCTAAAGAATTCAATCACCATACGTTTTTTTTTACCTTTGAAAGTAGATCCAGCCTGATTTTCAATAGGAATACTGCCTCCATTTCGGAAACTTCTTCCGTACACGCCTGTGACTCTGGTTTTTCCAACTCTTAACATGTTATCTACCTTCTTGGAATTGGTTATACCACTCCTACATGCCTTTCAGACAAAACCTGATCAGTTTGATTCTGCAAACAAAATTTAATGCAACGTTTTTGTTCAATTAAATCCAGGGTTCGGAAAATATTTCTTTTTTATATCGCTCATTTCATACCTCCCCTCACTAAAGATAAAAATATTTCCATACTCATTGAAAAATATCTTTTTTCATCCAAGTACAAAAAAATATATATCACTCACGTTCAAAATAATTTCGATCTTACAACAAAACTATCAGTTGGGATGAAAAAAAATCCTCCAATTACTTCTACAGCTTTCCCTCAAACCATATACCATGCCAAAGTATTTTTTAATCATCATTACGAAATAAAAAAGAACATATTCATACACAACAGAAAAAAAACTTAATTTTCAAGCACTCAAATGTCTCTGCCACGAAGCAATCCAACCAAAAACCAACAAAACCCACAGCTGTTCAACTCTGCTCCGCTGCTTTTTCGATCTCTGCGTTGAAACTTTTTTCATCTTCAAACACATAACCAAAGAAAACACGTAATGACGTGAAATTCTACATAGGTATGAATTACAGTGAGTGCTGCCAACCTAAAAACAAAAAGATTTGCTCGAATCGCTGGACCCGGGCAACTCAAATTCAAAATTGGCTTTACTTTTAGAACAGACTTCGTATTAATGCTAGTAGTGGTTATATGTACCTTCTGGCACAAGGTAGCGACTGCGCTGCCCGTGAGGTGCTATGGTAGCGACTGCGCTGCCCGTGAGGTGCTATGGTAGCAACTGCCGTGAGAAGCGACTGCGCTGCCCGTGAGGTGCTATGGATATATGAGCGTGAGCGAGAGGGCAATGGTTGAAGGGAAGGGGAGGGAGGGAGAGGAAGGGGAAGATAGAAGGGGAGGGAGGAAGGGGAGGGATGGAGAGGAAGGTAGGAAGGGGAGGGAGAGGAAGGGGAAGGGTAAAGGGGAGGGAGGAAGGAAGAGGAGGGAGTGAGGAAGGGAGGAAGGAAGGGGAGGGACAGACGGACATATAGACGGACATACATACATACATATAGACTGACAGACAGACATACATAGCTCGGCGTGCTGACTGTTGCGAGTGTGGTGTGTTCCTCTGCCTTGATCTCTGCCCGCTTGTGTATCGTTTATGGTACTTGAGATTTTTTGTTTGCGTTTTGGGGTGTACTCTTTGTTGTTGGAACTTTTATTTCTTTTTTATTGCTCTGAATTCATTGCTATGTGGTTGTTGTAGTTCTTTTTCTTCAGCTGGCAGACGTACTTTTAGAAATTTTTGTTTTTGCACAGAATCATAATGTAAATAAACGCAATTAGTCATTTAGAACATGTACGAATTTGTTTGCATATTGAACTTTGAATGGATGCGAATGGCTGGGTAGTAGTTTTGCTATGTCGTTGTTGTTGTTGTTCTTTTTTCTTTATCGCAACGGACTTTTAGAAATTTTTGCACAGAATCATAATGTAAACAAACACCCATAAGCATAAAATTAGCTACATCGAGTATAAAGAGTCAATTGTAAATGTGTCGTCAAAGTCGCAAACACCAAAGTCTCAAAACGCTCTACAACGAAAAAAAAACTTGTGAAATTAACTGACAATTCGGAGAAGTAAAGTGAAAAGTTAAATATAGTATTTAAAATATTAACAAATTCTATAAACAAATTTAACAACAATTAAAACTGAACAATATTAATTATTTACTATAAAGTGACAATTCGGAGAAGTAAAGTGAAAAGTTAAATATAGTATTTAAAATATTAACAAATTCTATAAACAAGTTTAACAACAATTAAAACTGAACAATATTTATTATTTACTATAAAGTGACAATTCGGAGAAGTAAAGTGAAAAGTTAAATATAGTATTTAAAATATTACTAAAATATAAACAAATTTAACAACAATTAAAACTGAACAATATTAATTATTTACTATAAAGTGACAATTCGGAGAAGTAAAGTGAAAAGTTAAATATAGTATTTAAAATATTACTAAAATATAAACAAATTTAACATTTCTTTTAACAATTAAAAGAAAAGTGTTCTAATACAACATCCAATCTAAACAATCTAATCCAAAACAAGTGAAATATTTACATCAAAACAAAAATGAAGAGCTTCATATGCAATGTTTGTGGACAGGAGTTCACTGCAATGCGCGGCCTCAAAAGGCATGTGCAAGAGCAACATAAAAGTGTGGTATTCCAGTGTGAAGAATGTCATCAACATTTTCCAAGACTAGATAACATGCGTAGACACAAAAAATTAGTCCACAAAATATCCAATGCAACTTCATCATCATCATCAGCAACGCCATCAACATCTATAGCAGCACCATCATCATCAACATCTGTAGCAGCACCATCATCATCATCATCACTAGCCGCAGCATCATCAACAACAACACCATCATCATCATCACTAGCCGCAGCATCATCATCTTCAACATCTATAACAACAGCACCTTCATCATCATCAACATCCAGAGCAGTACAATGGCTACCAGTTAAAGCTAACGAGAACGTTCGTTGTCCAAATTGCAATGAAGATGATTCTGGAAGAGACTGGAACCATCACATCAAAACATTGAAGCATAAGAGGAATTGTTGGATGACAATAGACGGTGCTCTCAAATGCATAACATCATCTTTCCGGAATAGAATTCAAACCCTGATATTCCAAAATGAGGATGAGGGTCTTGGCATTCCGGAAAAGTTTTTTGAGAAGGCTCAAAATATAGTAGCCAAAGAGCTAGTAACAACGTTAGACAAGCATACATCCTGTAAGTTCAACATGGAATTGTATGCTGAATATTTCAAAGTCGTGGATGATGATGAAATGGTGGTTGAAATCAAATCATTTCAAACCAAAATGAACTTAATTCAAAAATATGAAGATATAAGCGACATATACAATGATATGTGCCAACAAATCAGCTCTAAAATGGGCGAGTTCCAGGAAAGGGACAGTGGATGGTCCCTACTTAGAATATGTCACCTGGAGGTGAACATAAATAGGTATCGACCGTTGAAGGGATCGTCATACATCCCGCTCCCAGAATCCTTGCAGAAGAAGCACGCCTGCGTGAATATACAAAACGATGATCCATACTGCTTCAAATGGGCGATCATCTCAGCCCTTGCTAACGTGCAAACAAATTCCCAAAGACCGGAAAATTATGGGATCAACAGCATCGAAGCTGATCTCATAGTTCTGGATAATGGAGCTGTAATAAACTTTGTGGAATTGACGTTCCCCATGTCAACAACAAAAATTGACCAATTTGAGAAGCAGAATCCGAACATAAGCATCAACGTGTTTGGATTTGATGAAGTTTCGGGCAACATCGAGGGACCTTATCATTGCACAAAGCAGGAGAAGGTGCAGCATATAAACCTGTTCCTGTTGCAGGAAGGAGAGCGGTTCCACTATGTGTGGATTAAAAACATTTCAAGGTAATTATAATTATATCACAATGTTGAAATTTTTGTTTTTTATTAACTTTCTTATATTAAGTATAAATTTTTTCCAACTAATTTTATTTTTTTCTTTTGTTACAGATTGCTAAAACATCAGAACACGAGCCATCGCAGAATAATATTTTTATGCAACAGCTCTACAACAACATAAACTGGTGTGCGGGAGGACGGTAACAGAGATGCCGTCGATGGATAAGGCGGTAATTAATTTTAAAAATTATAACCATAAATTGTATGTACCATTCGTTGTCTATGCAGACTTCGAATGTGTACTAAGTAGCGTAGATTTAGACTTAGCAAGTAATACTAGAAATATAAGTAAGCATATACCTATAGGTTTTAGTTATTATATTAGTTGTAATTATAATAGTAGCTTAAATAAATTTAAAATTTATTCAGGGGAAGATGCCCCCAAAAAATTTGTAGAATATTTAGTTAGCGATGTAAGAGATATTTATAATAATTATTTAAGTATAGTTAGGCCAATAAACTTTTTGTCTAATGAAGAGGTAAAACTCCAAAAACTCTCCAATTCTTGTCATATTTGCGAACAAGAATTGGGGGCTGATAGAGTGGCAGACCATTGCCATCTTACTGGAAAGTACAGGGGGTCGGCACGTAATGAATGCACTTTAAAATTTCAAATTGCAAAGTTTGTGCCTGTATTTTTCCATAATTTTTCTGGTTATGACTGTCACCTCTTCATTAAAGAATTGAATTTATTTGCGGGTGATATTAATGTTATCCCCTTAAATAAGGAATTGTATATATCCCTTTCCAAACGTATACAAGTAAGTGAAAAGAAAACAATCGAAATCAGATTCTTGGATTCTTTTCGTTTCATGGCATCGAGTTTGGATGCATTAGCGCAAAATTTGTCATCAAGTGATTTCAAAATAGTGCGGCAAATGTATCCAAACGATGATGAGTTTGCATTACTAACAAGAAAATATTCCCATACGAATACATCAACTCGGTCGATCGTCTGAAGGAAACCTCTCTTCCTACTCAGGATGAATTTTTCAGTCATTTGACAAATAAGATTTGTTCTACTGAGGATTATGAACACGCGGTTAAAGTATGGCAACAGTTTAAATGTCAAACACTAAAAGATTACATGCTGTTATATTTGAAAACAGATGTTTTAATCTTGACTGACGTTTTCGAAATTTTTAGAAAAGTGTGTCAAAACATTTATAATCTTGATCCTTGCCAATATTACACAGCTCCAGGTTTATCGTGGGATGCAATGTTGAAAACAACAAAGATAAACCTGGAACTCTTCACGGATATTGACATGCACCTTTTTGTGCAAAAAAGTATTCGAGGCGGCATTGTTCAATGTAGTACAAGGCATTCCAAGGCAAATAATAAGTATATGATGGGGTACGATAAAACCATCCATCCATAAAGTAAACCATCTACATATTTAACTTATTTGGATGCCAATAATCTGTATGGATGGGCAATGTCGCAATATTTACCTTATGGGGGATTCGAATGGATGGAAAATATTGACCAATTCAACGATTTTAAAATTCCATTCGATTCTCCCATCGGATACATACTTGAAGTAGATTTGGATTACCCACAGAATTGACATGATGTACATAATGATTTACCATTTTGTTCTGAGAATAAAACTGTGGGTAATTCAAAGTGTAAAAAGTTGATTACTGACTTAACCAACAAAGCTCGCTATGTTATTCATTATAGAAATCTTCAGCAATGTACAGAAAATGGTATGTTGTTGAAGAAAGTATATAAAATATTGAAATTTAAGCAGTCTTGTTGGTTAAGTGAATATATCAATCTAAGTACCCATCATCGCAGTTTAGCAAAGAATATTTTGAAAAGAATTTTTTCAAACTGCTAAACAACGCGGTGTATGGAAAGACTATGGAAAATGTAGACAAGCGTAAAGATGTCAAAATAGTAACCGATTGGGAAAGTAGGGGAAGGCGGTTAGGAGCCCGAGCACTAATTGCCAAACCAAACTTCCACAGCTGTACACAGTTTACAGAAGATATTGTTGCTATACAAATGTCTAGAGCTCGCTCTGTCTACAATAAACCCATATATTTAGGATTTGTTGTTCTCGAGTTATCAAAATGGAAAATGTATGACTTCTATTATAATTATATGAAACCCAAATTCACAACAAATCTCACATTAAATTATATGGGCACTGATTCTTTTATTTATTCTGTTCAGTGTGAAGATTTCTATAGGGATATTCGAGATGATATCGATTCAAAGTTTGATACATCTGAATATCCCATGGATAATGTGTATGGTTTCCCCCTTAGACACGCCAAAGTCCTTGGTATGATGAAGGATGAGAATAAGGGGGAAATTATGCAAGAGTTTATTGGGCTCAGGTCAAAAATGTATTCAATAAGTGCAGAAAATAACATAGAGATTAAGAAAGCAAAAGGTGTCAAACAATCAGTAGTAAGTAATTTAAGTTTAAAAGATTATAAAGATTGTCTAGTTAATAAGAAAATTATATATGGAGACATGTATGTATTTAGATCTAAGATACATGAAATATATACACAACTAGTACATAAGATAGCTTTAAGCCCTTTAGATGATAAGCGTTTTATAAGAAATGATAGTATAAACACATATGCGTGGGGGCATTATAAAATAGATTTAGAGCAGGAGTTAGATATAGATGAAGATATGTTTATGGATATAGAAATATAGAATATTAATTATAACTATTATAAAAATAAATAAGAAAAAATTTGTAAATAGATTTAAGAAAAACATTTATTTTCAATCAATAAAATTATATATTAACATTTAAATCTTTTGCATTGCATTATAATCTTTTATTTATTATCAATGAAATTTCGGAGTAGGATTGCATTTTCCAGCGCGCAGTGTCCATTATGGGAATGGCATATTCTTTGTAGTAAGTATGTATCTCTAAGAGTTTCTAGATTCTCGCAACCAAATTCTTCCACATTCAATACAGGTTTCCCCAAGATTTCTTCAATCCATTTAGATTTTTCACCTCCTTTTACATATACAAGTTTATGTTTAATATTTAATTTCAAGAAATTCTCAACGCTATTAAAAGAGATAGATCCATCGTTCCAACGATGCTTTTTATATTTTAAAGATAAGTCTCTAAATTCAAATGGTGGTTCGATGATAAAGTTTTGATATTCACTAAAGATGAAGGTTACTGCCAACTCTTTAACTATAAACTCATTAAAATTTCCTTTGAAGCCCTGCACATCCAATGTTACAAATTTTTGTTGCTCCATTTCACTTAGACAACTTTTTTAATTTCGCCAGTCAATGGAGTGTATTCAATCAACTTATCGTGTATAAGTATACAATAAGCTGATGTATTGGCTGAAATAGACTTTGATGTTTTAAATTCAATTCGAATATCAATTGGTCCAGTTTTTATCGCTTCGTTTTGATGAGTTACATCCACTACTATTATCGGAGCTGTATCTTTAAAGTCTTCAGGCAGCAACAGAGGTTGGGAATCGCGCGCAAAGTAATTTTGTTGAAATTTCAAATACATATCATAAAGCAGAGCATAACGATCACGGTTAAAATTCAGATTGAGATCATCATAGGGATATGTATCAGAATTTAAGTGTACTTTTACATCGGTTAGATGGCAATGTTGAAATTTTTGATCTCGTCGAAAGGCAATAAGTATGAAGCGCGGTCTTTCATTCTGCGGTGATAATTTTACATTCCACAGATGATTGTTTCCTTGAGTGAGTACCGGATTGAAATGACAATCCCAACTACGGAATGCCATTAATTAAGGTTTTCCATTTTGGATCGTTTGAAAGAGTTGTAGTTTTGCAAAATCAGCCAACTGTACATGAGGAATTTTCCATGTGATATTAGTTATTGTTAATTTTATATTTTCGGTGGCAACAGTTGAATAAACAGCATTTTCATCGGATTTCGATCTCAGTAGTATAAGTTCATGTTTAGAATTTAAAATAATTTTGTTAAAGTCTTCAACAAATCCCAATAGCATTTTCAATGGTACACAGAAATTAAAATATCCGTTCTTTATTTCAAGTTCATTCTTTGAAAACCATCTAGCATTTTTGAGCATGTTACTTTGAATCGAATTTAATGAGACATAATTTTTTACTTTTGTAGTTACACCCAAGTGACGCGTACGATCGATCTCTAATCCATTAACTTCATAGCGAATTTCATCAAACATGAATGCAACACAATTGTTTTTTAATTTTACATTAGCGGTTGCGCCTCCATTTTCTAAGGTAACTGTACCTTCAATGTAAATTAAACTCTCACTGGGTAGAACTTAAAGATCTTGATTTTGAACGGCTGTCCGTATCTCGTCATTGCTGTTATATGATTGTAAATATGGTGAATAGCTATGGTATTCCTTTTTAATAATACTGTCATCGTAGAGCGGCGTTTGTAAAACATCAAGTATTTGACTCATTTTAATTTCAGTTTGTCTTTAGTTTTAAGCCCAAAGATTTTAGAAACTCTTTATTTTCAAATGACAGCTTTTTACGTTGTAGAGCGTTTGTAGAACGTTGTTGAGTTGTTTGCGACTTTGACGACCTTGTCAGTTCAAATGGTAAAGAAGAAGTGAATGTAGTTGCACTTGGGTATGCGCTTTTATTATACACAATCATTGCTCCTGCGGTTTTAGGTGAAGTCTGAGTGTTATTGTTTCTCCGCAAAAATTAATTAGATTACCGTTTTGGTCAACGATTTTCACAGTAATTGAACTTATCTGTTTGGTGTTTACTGGCAAATAGATTACATTTTTAGGGATCTCGTCTATTTTATAGCCAGGACTAACATTTAATGCAAACATATGGATTGTATGAGCTGGTATGTTGTTAATGTAGGCGCCGCTAATTATGTCGCACTCAATGTGTAATGCGTTTATTTTCGTTATATACACAGGTAAGTCTGATGTATGCAGTTTTCCTGCTTCCAATACTTTTTTACTGAAACCCAATAGTGACCCAATGGTGCGTTCTTTATTAACCGTAGACGCACGTTGGGGTCGTTTTCGACCAAAATTCGATTTGAAAATATTATAACTAATAGATTAACTGAGACCTTTTGACTTTTAATTTTTTTGGAGTTTAAGCATAAATTTAGTAGTTTTGCTTTTTAAGCTTTTTTTAAAAAAAAAATAAATCGACAATTACAAATTAGGTATGCTAAGGGTCGTTTTCGACCCCAGTACAATAATGTTGATTTTATGTTATTAATTTCAATTAATAAGTAAAATCTTAGAGTTTAATTTGAAATCCATACTTTTTCTGGTCTGCCAGCACACAAAGGCGTTAAAATTGAAAAAATTTAGTTAATTTCAGCTTACGTCAAAATTGTTACCGTTATTGGTTATGTGTAAATCAAGTGGTAGTGTTTAGTTATTGTGTGAAATAATTATGTCCCGTATAATAGAAGAAGAAATTGCAAAATGATTGAGGAAAGCGAAGGCGATGAATTTAATGAGAGTGACGACGCGTCGTCGCGACGAGGCAAGCCAAGAACTATTAGAAGAATACGAGGAAAGTGAAAGCAATTCTTCAGATGAAGGGAACTTGGATCCCCTGCAGTGGATCACCTTTTTACATCAAAATCCTCTTCAGTCAATATCACTTGAAAGATATAAATCTTACTGTATATTTTTCACAAAACTGGAATCAGGTCGTGCACAGAGCTGTAACGTTTTAAATTTACAACCTGGGGTAACGCGTTACTCAGCTTTAGGTGTCAAAAACATCAAAGATTCTTTTCTGCAATTTTCCCGGCTCCAATTGAAAATATTGTATTACAAAATACTAATGAATAATGCAAATGCGGAGAAAAGCACAGACCAATAGATCGAGATTTACTCCATGTATATTTTGGAGTTCTGCTTCTGGCCGACGTATATACGTAATTCATTGATGAAAATATATACTTCAAAGTATTCAAATTCAATTTCGTAGAACATAACACATTCACAAAACATAGTGAATTTGTTTGATGCAAACTACGGACGTCCAATTTTTATAGAAATATTATGTCGAAAGAAACCTTCTTTCAAATTACATCTATTTTACGCTTCGACAACCCATTCACCCGCCGCCAAAATATGTCTCTAAACGTCAAGTTTGGTCCGTTTCGCACACTTTGGAAGAGATGGGTCGAACTTCTGCCAATGTTCTATAATCCATGCGAATATGTAAAAGTGAATCAGCAATTGGGCTCCAACGGACGATGCTCTCTTCGTCAGTATATTCCAAGCAAGCCCGAAAGGTATGGCATTAAGCTTTGGGTGCTGCTTAGCTCAAAAACATATTATGTATGAAAACGTATGTATGTATGAACCCTATTTAGACAAACAACCAAGAGCTAAGCCAGAGCAAAATCAAGGCGGATATTTCCAGTTTCTCATTTGGATCTATACTAAAATATTTATTTTGAATAAATTCAGCAATGTCGTCAAGTTCGTATGAACCGACAGGAATCTCAATGCTACGATCGCCAATGTGAAATAAATTATTTTTGTAATCAACATTCGGTATAGTGTCATAACTATGAAAGTCTACGAGACCACACACATACTTTCCCTCTAAATCTATGGGTGGAAAATAATTAGCTGATAAAATGGATTTATTTCCACTTAAAGTAAGAGTTATTGACATCTTGAAAGTTGGTTGAGTAATGAAATGAAAAGTCAAATGTCATTCTTTGTATATAAAATTTTTAATAATAATGTTATTATATCAACAATATACATATTTGAAAATATATTTATTACAATTTTATGAAATTTCATTTTTATCGATCCAAAAATTGTGATCATTACTAAATCCTAACCACTTGACAAACACTTGACTGCCTTTAGTTTTAAGAAGTTTTTCTACCAGATATATGCTGGGATATTTTGTTTTCAGTAGTTCACTTTCGTAGAATCCTCCTCTAATTGGATTCCCTTGATAGTCTTCAAGAATATACTGTTGTAGGTCAGAATCATTGCTCTGGTAATAACAACGCTTAACTTTGGTTATCACCACATACCTTTCGGCCCAGTAGGTAACAATGCTTAACGTGTGGTAACACATACTTCTAGGCTACACTTTAATTGTGAAGCTCGAAAGTACAAGTGAGTCACACACCACTGTGGCCTAGATAAAATCGACCGCGACCGCATTCCAAGAAGTGGAACATCGCGCTAAATTCAGAAGAGCAAAATTCGCAACTTGTCAAGAATTGTTGTCAAAAATAATTCTTGAGATAATTGCAAAAACGACGCGGAAATGATTCTGGCCAACAACGAATCTCAGAGGAGATATAAACCCATCTTTCGGATTGAAAGTGGCAGTTGTAATTAAGCAGTTAAAGTTGCAGTTAAAACTAAGCAGTTGTTGTTAAGTGACAGATTAAGTGGCAGTAGTTGTTAGGAGTTGAATAAGAACATTGTCAAATACAAGCGAAGTCCAGGAAGGACGCCCCCGAAATAAATAAACGTAAGGAAAATTAACCCAAGTCTTTATTTTCAGCACCTGTCGAAAGTCGGCAGCATTGCCCGACAGGTTAAAGGACCACAAAGGCGGCACCTTGGTGCCCGTGGTAGCTAGGCGAAAGGGATCCACCTGCGGCATTTTGCCGGATCCCGATAGGAAAGTCCACACCGTCGGCACATCCATGCCCGTGGCACCGTCGTCCAAGGGATCCACCTGCGGCACCTTTGCCGGATCCCAACAGTAAGTCCCCACGGTCGGCACATCCTTGCCCGTGGCACAATCGTCCGTGGCCCTTCACGTCGAAGGACCAACGACGACAATCCCATCACATAAAAGCACTGTCAGTGATCCTTCTTGAGGAAGGATCTACGACATTACGTTTGTTTTGGTATCCTACTGGAGGATACTAGGTACAACATTTTGGCGCAGCCGTTTTTTCGATCCAAGGATCTCTTCCGTTATTGATGTGAAGTACAGTAAATTAAATAGCAATGTTTTTTTTAAAAATAGCATAAACAAAAAGAGAAAAAATCACCAACCAAGATCGATGTCTACGAAACCTGTATTATCCCTCGAAGAAGCTCTTAAGGACAAGCAAGCGGGACCCAGACCGATAACAATAGAAGAGTACTGGAAGAGGCAGAAATCGACACGTGAGGAACAAAGGCAGGAATTAAATAGTAACCCACAGCCACCGAAGAAACGCGGCGGGAGAAAAGTAAAGCAACGGAGAGAAGTAGCCAACCTGCACCAGCTAGCGACAATAGCCACAACCAAAGAGGAAAAGAATGAGTTCCTGAGGCAGATCCGCCAAATTTACAACACCAACGGCAAGAAACAACGTAGGAAAAACCGCAACCAACACTAACTGAAATTCTTGTGATATAATATACATATTTAAAAATTCATTGGCAATTCATGTATAAATAAGATATTTTTGTTAAATAGAAAAATTTGATAAAATTTTCGGGCAAGTAAGGAATAAATTTGAGATAGTTAGACACAACCACATTTACTAAACAAATTTGGAATTATGTTTACACTTAAATATTGTAAAAGAACAAATAAATGAATACAACAAACAAATCCGTTAGTATTTCTTTAATAACACATTAATTAATAATTACCAGACTAGCAGCATTTACTGCAAGACAATAAATAAAATAAATTATGCTTAATTGCAAGAAACTCATTGCAACAAGAAGTAGGTCATTAACTTGAGCTTGAACTTCAAGCAAGGCCATAAGCGACAAAATTGCTAGCGAGCGGCAGCTGGTAGCAAAAACGCTAAAAAGAGCATGAAAAACAAAAACAAGCAATAACAAAAACAAAAAGTACGTCAGGCACCGGGCGAACAGAATTGAGCCAGGAGCTCGAATTACAAAAAAAAATAATATAATAAAAATAATATATATGTACATATATGCGTACGAATGTACGAATGTTTACAACGTGTTCAGCCAAAAGGGTGTCAATGAGCCGTATTAAAGCTGAATAAGCAAAATAATTGCTTGCAGAGAATCAATTAAAGTTTTAATTGATTCCAAAAATATCCAAAATAAATACTTAGAACAATAAGTATAGGATAATTAATGGCAGAATCGCTACAAGAACAAGCATATTTAGCCTTAGAAAAAGAGCATAAGGATTTGAAGAGGCAAATAGAAGAATTTGCATAAAAAATTTGGAACATCCTGAAAAACACCGTTTCCAACAAAGAAACTTTAGAGCTAATCAAAACTAAAATCCAAGCCCTAGGAGAAACATCAACAGTAGAAAAAGTAGACGCATTCATAGAAGAATTGCTGATTTTTTTAAAGAATATTATAGAAAATAAAAACCAAAGTCTAAGGGACTGCTGCGTTAAAAAATAAGTTCGATACTTACTTAGAGGAAAAACATTTTCAAGAAAACATACTAAAGACCTTAGAAGACGAGAACGAACAACTAAGGAAATTACTGAAAGACAGGGGTTTAACAGAAGAAACATTAAATAAAACGCTAGAACAGGAATCAGCTTAAAAATCAAGAGAGGACTGTGCATCCTTAGAAAAGGCGCATGCTAGAATACAAGAACTAAAAGAGGAAAATAGACGCCTACAACAGGAAATAGAGCTAGCGCACGAACAATCACTATACCATAAGGAACCTACCCCAGCCATAGCCAGTCCAAAGGAATATAATTCAGTTTCATTTCCTACATTTAAACCATCAGTGGCACAACAAATCAATATGGGTATAGCAGAAATAGCCAAAATAACAAGCAGTATTGTTCCACTATTTTCAGGGACACAATCACCAGATTTGAGAGGTGAGGTGTATAAATTTATACAGGCGTGTGAGTTAGCTGCAAGTGAAGCGACTCCAGCTAAAAAAACAATTTACATTGATTGTATAAAACAAAGATTATACGGAGACGCTTATGATCTTGTAGGCACACGACGCTTTAACAGCCTGGATGAATTATACATGGTGATACGAAGGGCCTACCTACATTAGACGTGATGTTGGCAGAACTTCAGAATTGCAGCCAACTGTACAATGAGGATATTCGGCAGTTCGCAAGACGCCTAAATACGAAAAAAGCGCAAGTGTTGCAAGTAATAAAAGATACATACAAGGGAGAAGGTGACAGCGCACTCGTATCTATGGCAGAAACATCAGCAAAGATGGCGTTTAGAACAGGGTTAAAAGATGCAACCTTACGAATACACATGCTAAGTGTCACAGGAAAAAGTATCGAGGAAATGGTAGAAATAGCAGTGAACACACTAGTCGAGATACAAAGAAGTAACTCCATACATCAACCAACAATGACACCCATAACAAATATGAATTCGGTACAACCCTACGCAAGACCCCCTGTACAAGATCGCGTGGAGTATAAAAGACCAGAAGAAAGGCAAAACGTCTCGAGAGCTCCACAGCAGAAAATAGTTTGTTCATTTTGCAATAAACGTGGGCATACGAGAGAAAAGTGTTTGATTAGGGAAAACACGCCGTATTGCCAAAAGTGTCTAGAATATGGACACGAGACAAACTGGAGGTGTAGCAAAAAGGAAAGCCAAAGAAGTGGGGCAAAGAAGAAATATCAAACGCCCCATAACCAGAATCAAGTACAACAAACCTGGAAAACTAACCGACCACAACAAAACTGGCAACCAAGCCAAGTCCAACCTAATTGGCAACCCAACCAAGACCAACAGAATTGGCAGAAACAGACGTATGGAAAGCAGAAGCCGTATCCAGCAAACGAAATACAAAAGACTCAATCTCAATGTGAATCTCAAAAGAGTAGGACATAATACACTCGAATGTTATGCAAAGAAAAGTTGGGAGAAGTCCCAAAGCAACAGTCCGGGAAACTGCCAAGGGCCCAGAATAGGCCAATAATCTGGGGACCCAAAAATATTAGTAACTTAAGGCCAAATGAAGGAGTAACAGTAATTCATACATCCGAACCGATTGTGGATACGTTACCAACTTTAACAAATAAAGTGGTAACCGTAAGTCCGACATCGGAAGCGATTGTTGAAACGTTACCAACTCCAAAAGACTTAAAACTTAATATCAAGTTGAAGAAGACTGACAATAATAAAAACAACGTCACAAAGAGAAATCATACGTTTGGGGAAAAAGTTGATTCAGAGATACCAATCATAGCGAAAGAGAAAAAACAGAATTCAAACCCAAAAGTAGCTTGCTCAATGAACAAGTTAGCAAATAATAATAGAAATACAGAAACAGGAGTATCTAACTGGAATCAAACCCAGCTAAATGACGTGTTCATCGAATTACCTTGCGCAGAGGCAATAAATGGAAAACTCATTTTACTGGAAGACACAGGAGCAGTTACAAGCCTGATAAAGAAATGTGCAATAAAAGATAGCACTATAATAGACAATATATGTCATAATGAGGTACAGTCCTTACGTTTAACGCTACACGTTGTGTCACTTAAACAAGGAGTACCGGCAGACGGCATACTAGGAAGGGATAGTTTGTGGAACAAATCCAATATAAATACAATGGAAAAGATTTTAACACTCTTCAATGAAAAGAAAGAGGTTATTTTAGAATTACCAATAAAAACTATGTATGGTATGTAAAGTAAACAACATTACATACCAGTTGATGCAAGAACAATTACGATAGTACCATTAAAACTTCGTACTTAACTATGTAATTTAATAATGTTGTAATTCATAAAGAAGAAATAGATCCAGGAATCTATATAGCAGACACATTAGTAAATGTGAAAGATAATACGATTTATGCTCCGATATTAAACACATGAGTATGATTACGAAATAAATAGCGAATTTAAACCAAAATTCACAAACTTCGACGAGTACACAATACAAAGTACTAAGTCAATAAATAGCATAGGCAGAATAGATGCCAAAAAGAGAATAAATGAATTGCTCAATGAAATTGAGTTAGATAAAAATTTAAATATGGAGGAAAAGAATTCCATAGAAAAAGTAGTAAAATCGTTTCATGACGTCTTCCTATTAGACGGAGATGAACTTTCATTTACAAGTGTATTAAAACACGAAATTCCAACAGGCGCAGATCAACCGCCAATAAATAGAAAACAGTATAGATTACCCCAAATACATAGGGAGGAAATAAATAAACAAGTAAACAAACTTTTAGATGATGGCATAATCACACATAGCACATCACCGTGGAACTCACCGTTACTTTTAGTTCCCAAGAAAAGTGGCAAGGACGGCGAGAAAAAATGGAGACTCGTAATAGACTACAGGAAACTAAATGAAGCTACAATCAAACAAGTTTTTCCAATTCCGCGCATCGACGAAATTTTAGAGCAATTAGGCCATAGCAGATATTTTACAACGCTAGATTTGGCAAGTGGATATCACCAAGTTTTAGTCGATGAAAAGGATAAGGAGAAAACAGCATTTAGTACGGGACTAGGGCATTTCGAATTTAATCGAATGCCATTTGGGCTAACAGGTGCCCCAGCAACATTCCAAAGGATAATGAATCATATCCTAACAGGTCTACAAGGGATAGACTGTTTTGTTTATTTAGATGACATAGTTATATATGGTAGAAATCTAAAACAACACGAGCAAAGGTTATGTTCAGTATTACAGAAATTACGCGAACATAATTTGAAACTGAATACAGAGAAATGCAAATTTTTAAGAAAGGAAATAGTTTATTTAGGGCACAAATGCTCGGAAAATGGTGCTTTACCAGATCCCTACAAGGTAGAATGCGTAAGGAACATAGGAGTACCGAGAAACAGAAAAGAGGTAGGAGGAGGTTCTCGGATACTTGTAAATTATTAGGCATTAAGAAATTACACATAACGCCTTACCATCCACAGGCTAATGGTTCATTAGAGAGAAGCCACATATCTTTAGCAGAATATTTGCGTAGCTTTGCGAAAGAAGACGGGTCGAATTGGGTCAATGGTTAACTGCAGCGATGCATGTTCATAACCACACACCCCACATTACGACCAAGCAAACACCATTCCGTACTTTGTTTGGTTTCGATACAGAAATGCCGACTAACCTAAAAAGGAAGTGTAGTCCGGTATATAATGCCGAAGATCCAAATAAAGTGTTGAAATTTCAAATACAAAGGGCTCACGAAATCGTGAGAAAGAATCAGGATTTAGCAAAACAAGTAGCTAAAAGGCAGTACGATAACAAACTAAATTTAGTAGAATTTAAAATAGGAGATAATGTACTAATTAAGAATCAAACTAGGAAAAATAAGTTTTCTCCCATATGAGTAGTGTGTATAAGGGGATTCTGGGCCAACGTATCGACTGCGCTGCCGTGTGGTGCGTATTGTGCGCTATGTGTATGAGTGAGATAGCACTATATGGATGTGTGGGAGTGAGTGAGAAGGAGATAGCCTCTGCCGGTAGACTGAAGCGCTGCTTTGAGTGGGCCATGTCACACTAGTAATCATGATGTGTGCATCACTCTCGTTAATTGGTAAATTTAGGGGCATGTGTTAAATGGATCATTGTGGGAGAAGGGGGCGTAGAAAAAGTGGGTGTGGCAAAAGTGGGCGTAGGCAAAGTGGGTGTGGCAAAAGTGGGCGTGGCAGACGGACATACATACATACATATATACATACGAACATACATACATACATATAGACGGACTTACATATATATACATACATACATATAGACGGACATACATACATACATATGTAATACATACATATTACATAATATTTTTAATATTTTAGTGTTACTCGTATAACGTATTCAATTTGTTGATATGCCGACTAAATAGATCTTCTGTCCAAAAACAAATTCTTCAACAGCACGCTATGCTCAGAACGTAGATCGTGCCAGCGCTTTACAAAGCTTGGGCATCGAAAAAGAAGCAGAACAAAGTTACGAAAAGCAAAAATTCTTTCAAAAACCATAAAATGAAAAATTTGAAACGATTTCAGGCGGACGGACGGCTGCACATGCTTTGTTATTGTAAGAGAAGCAAAAGAAGACAAATCTCACCGTTCTTCTCATTGCCCGCTGTACTCCACGAATTGATCGATTCTTTCTTTCACACTGTATCATATTCGCTTGCGTTGTTAGTGCAAAATAACAGAAGCAAAGTCGATCTTGCGATCCCTTCATACTCATTAGAAAAGATCTTCCGAACCACTCACTCATTAGTAGAGCATTCAATTTTGCTTTACTACCAGCACAGAATACAAAAGAATTTTTGTACTCTGTAAAGTTGTTCGTTTTCATCTTCGGTTTCCTGCTTTACAGAGATGTTTTGTTCTTTACAGTGCTAAGTCCTGCTAATTAACAGCTGCCCTAATCTTCGCACATGAAATCACGATGTTGCCGGCAATAAATGTTTCATGCAATCTCTTTACGAATATATGCTCGTTGCATAGTATGGGTAAGCAAATGGTATTCAGTGTATTCGTAGTTTCTCTCTTTTCGTCAGTACGATGCATATACATTGCATGGTTAGGCCTTTAGCCTTGTTTGTGAGTGCTAGATACGAATCGTTAAAAAATATGCAGAAAAAACGTGAAACTACTCGCATTTTTCAGATTTCACGTATTGAAGTTTTTATACCCTACACACGAAGTAATGAGGGTATATTCCGTTTCCGTGTTTCCGTTTGTAACACATTATAGGCGTGGCAGGTATGCAAAAGTATATATATTCTTAATCAGCGTCACCTCCTGAGTCGATTTAGCCCTGTCCGTCCATCTGTCTGCACGAATATTGCACGAATTTGTCATTTGCACGAATATTGTCTGTCGTCACAGGCTATTTGAGATTGAAAAAGATAAATATTAGACCATTGCCACGCCTAGTTTTTAAGTAAACGTGTGTAGGGTATATGAACTTCGGCCAGGCCGAAGTTAACACTCTTACTGGTTCATATTTATTCTATTTTGTGCTTTCGGTTTCCATTCTAAATAACTTTGACAACTCAAAACTGTAATTCTTTCTGAGAAACATCAATTTCAAGTAATTTTTAATTCTACACACCGTGCCAAAAAAAAGCCGTACCTGGAAAATTCGCGAATTTTTCACTTTGCAGGTAAAAAATGCTACGAAAGGGTTTCGACTGATAAAAAATCTTCTTTTTACCTGTTTATACATACAGTGTTCCGCTAAAGTCTTCGTACAGCACTTGGTCACAATTTTATTGATAAAAAAAGGTAATGCGTGGCAAGAATTTAAAAAAAAATTTAATGCAGCTTTGTTTATTAAACAATTTCCTTCAATTTAACAAAAAAATTAACCAATTTCATCAATTAATCCAAAAGTTATTAACTAAAATCGCAAAAAAGTCACTGAATCAGTTCCAATAAAGTCTTCGTACACTCACAAACAAAGTAACTAAAAATTCTTATAAACTGTGAACTTTTTTTTAATATTTTGTGGGGTAGCCTATATTCTTAATAAGGGCTTTAAGAAGGTCCGGCATCGATTCCACAACTTTCTGTACAAAGCGTGGTTCGATTTTCACCCATGCCTCCTGAAGAACATCATTTAGTGGAGACTTTGAGCTAATATGATGCGCCCTGATCCTTTTCTCAAGCATATTCCACATATACTCAATGGGGTTGAGATCAAGACTCTGTGGTGGTGTTTTGAGCATATGTGGAACATTGTACGCCAAGTACATCTTGGTGTTGTGAGCCATGTTTTTGGGATAATTATCTTGCTGAAAATAATATCACTGAAATACGCTTCATTTTCCAGCACTTAGCTTCAAATTTCTCTTCAATATATCGATGTATGTACGGTGGTCCATAGCTTCTTCAATTATCCCCAAGTTTCCAACGCCACTAGCATCCATACACCCCCCAACCACCACTCCGCTACCATCTTATTTTACTTTTTTGTTTTGTAAGATTGTATGGGGATGTATGGCTGTATGGAACTGATTCAGTGACTTTTTTGCGATTTTAGTTAATTTTTAACTTTTAACTTTTAGTTAACTTTTGGATTAATTGATGAAATTGGTTTATTTTTTTGTTAAATTGAAGGAAATGGTTTAATAAACAAAGCTGCATTAATTTTTTTTTTAAATTCTTGCCACGCATTACCTTTTTTTATCAATGAAGTTGTGACAAAGTGCTGTACGAAGACTTTAGCGGAACACTGTATATTTTTTGCTATAAAATGACACACTCTGTCAACAATTGTCCATTAACATTTGAGAAATCAGATCAGGTCCATCCGAAGTCGTTTTTATAAGTTTTAAATATGGTATTAAGTGAAGAAGAAAAAGGCCGTATTGTAGCACTGAGTGGAGAAACCTATTCCAAAAGAAAAATTTCTCAAATAATTGGGTGTAACGAAAGCACAGTGCGACGTTTTTAAAAAAAAATTCAAGTAACCTGAAGCATACAGAGGAAAACCGGAAGTGGGAGACCAAGAATCACTACACCGCGGGAAGATCGATCGTTGGAACGAATGTGCCTTCGAAATCGGTTCCAGACTGCTAGGGTACTAAGGAGAGACCTTCAGGGAAAGCTGGGAATGCAAATCAGCAGAAGCACTGTCTCCAGACACCCAACGAATATGGGTCTTCCAGCTCGCCGACCGGTCAAAAAGCCGGGTTTAACAGCGGCTATGAAGAAAAAACGGTTAAAATGGGCCAAGGAGCATAAAAAATGGATAGCTTCTGATTGGAGTAATGTCATATTTTCTGATGAATCGAAGTTCAAGTTGATTGGGCCCAATGGAAAAGCCACAGTTCGAAGGAGATCGAAGGAACGATATTCCGATGAGTGCATTCTTCGAACAATCAAGCTTTCACCTCATGTTATGGTATGGGGATGCATAACATATTATGGAGTTGGACAAATTTTATTGCTGGAGGTTCCGTGAATGCAGAAAAGTATAAAAATGTTATCAAAAAAGGCGTGATTCAATAATCGAGGGGCTGAGCTGCCATGTTGAAAACACACTTCAAGACGCTAGTGCACCTTGCCACCGAGCTGGCTCTGTAAGTAAACCTTTAAGTTTTACCTAAAAATGCATTCTAATGGTCATTGTGCATTCACAGGTAACACAATTAAAAGAAAATCTGGGGATATTATCAATGTCCTGGCCAGGAAATAGCCCAGACCTTAATATCATTGAAAATTTGTAGGGAATTATGCAGCGAAAAATTCAAGAGATGTCTCCAAAATCCATCCAGGAGTTAAAAATTATTATAAAGGAAGTGTGGTACGACGAAAAAAACAAGAACCAGGTCCAAAATCTCTATGATTCAATGTCCAGAAGAGTGGAAGCTGTTTTGAAGGCCAAAGGAGGGTCAACGAAATATTGAAAAAAAAGTTTAAGAAAAAAAAAAGAGTACACAGAAAATTCTTGAATTCTAAGAATATTTCGACATAATAAAAATAAGAGAAACCAAAAAAAATCCAACAATTTCTATTTTATAACCCTTTTTTTAAAAAAGGTCAAAAAAATTAGATCTTCGGTTTTTCCACCTCTTTAGCGGAAATCGAGCTGCCGGCCAACCCTTTTCTCTTTTCTTAAAGATTTTTTTACAGGTAGAGGCTATAGGGATCAAATAATATAGGGTTTTCCAATAGGGACTTGACAATTTTGAATTTAGTTTGTGAACGCACCTTCTCACTTAACATCGAACTGTCACTGTCAGTTTATTCAATAGACAACCATTTCATCAAAGACAATATAATACAAAGATGTCTCACTCGGTACGTTGAAAAATATCAAAAAAATTTTGTTCTGATCTGATAGCTTTTGTGCTTTTGAGAAAGAGCTTTCAGTTTTGTTGAGATGCGACGCACATTCTCTCTCGCCTTTTGCATGGTTACATAAATATATAATTCGCGCTCAAAACACAGTGATCACAAGCGGTGCGAGAGAGAAGCGAATGTTTGCTTTTGTAAAATACATTTTTAGAGTTTGTACGAATGTGCAAGAATACCGCTCGCCCGACAACAACAAGTATATGAATGACGACAACAGCGTTCTTTACCGAACCAGAAACAAATTTTTTTGTGTTTTTATTTTTACTGGTGTTTTATGATGAGCTCAGTGCATTTTCCTTGTGATTTTTGATATTTTTACTCCGCTTTTTGTGAATTGATTGATTTTGACTTTGGCTACTATTTTTGATACTGATTTTGGTTTTTTATTTGGATAATTTGGCAATTTATTTATTATTTAGATTATAATCGGTAATTTGTAATTAATAATAATTAATTAATAATATATAATACAAGAATGTATTCATTGTACGAACCAAAGTCCAAATGCGCATCGGTTTGAGATCGCTTGATAACCATATTACACCGTAAGCATCGTTCTTGGTCAAACAATCAGAAAAAAAAAACTTCAAATACTGAATCATAAATAATTGTCATTTAATATTTGAAGATTTGATTTTTATTGTTTTTTTCTACTTATATAGGGCCTCTGAAAGTTTGTTATGCCACCACCCTTTGTTGTTATAATTAAAATAAGATGTTCTACATTCTGATGGCAACTGCATTGATTCTATACATTCATTTGTAGCAAACGCGCTCTCTTTTGTGCTCACTTTCTTGCAGATCTTACTCTCACAACTTGATCTCTTACTCTCACAACCTGATCTCTCGCTCTCACAAAATGTTAATTTTACTCTCCCAAAGCTTCAGATGGGATTTTCCGAAAATCCCAATTGAATTTTAGCTGCTCGGTTGTTTTGTATAGCAGTGAGACATCTTTGTATTATATTGTCTTTGATTTCATCATGGTGAAGTACACGAACGAACAACGCCTGCAAATCTTAAAAATTTACTACAGAAATTCGAAGTCGGTGGCCGCTACTTTAAGAGCGTTAACTCCGATTTTCAATAAACAAAATATGCGGTATTGGGCGGGTGAAAATTCACATGTGCTTAATGAAAAACAAGTTCATCCACAAAAGATAACTGTTTGATGCGGTTTGCATGCCGGCGGCGTCATAGGGCCATATTTTTTCGTCGACGATAGTGGTCGCCACGTTACTGTGAATGGTGATTGTTATCGCTTTGGACATGTTTCATGTTGTTTCCGTTGGAGCATGGAAATTTGAGTCCAACGAATCGACCGCTGCAAACGTGCCCACGGTGGCCATATGAGCGAAGTCGAGTTCGATTCATAAATGTTTTGAATATACAGTACAATACGCATATAAGAAACTCGTTTATAAGAAAAACTCGGCTATAAGAAACACTTTTCCAGACACCATGTACATTTCCATATAACTACGTGCTAAATAATCCT
Organism: Myopa testacea; assembly: GCA_949629155.1. NCBI lineage: Eukaryota > Metazoa > Arthropoda > Insecta > Diptera > Conopidae > Myopa > Myopa testacea. The sequence goes on along the minus strand of OX451347.1, from coordinate 35,963,891 downwards.
TATATAAGAAACTCGCTTATAAGAAAAACTCTGCTAAGAATATATCTTATATATATGCGTGTTACATATATAACAAAATACCTCTCCTATATGCGTGTTCTCTTTATAAGAAAGCTCACATATAAGAAACAAAATCTGTACATTTTCAGACTTTCTTATATGCGTATTGTACTGTACTTCAACCCGATAATAAAGTTTTTGAAATATCTCAAATGGTTTTAATTTTATTTTGAAAAAAAGTTTTCAAGTCCTTATTGGAAAACCCTTATTGGAAATATATAATAAAAACTTGCTTTCCTTTTTTTATTAAATTTTGCATGAGTAATGAAATGCTACTAGTGCATTTTTTTTTTGGCACGGGGTGTATATAACTGTTTTGTTACATGTTTTTTAGACAATACATTATAGTCTTTAATTTTGTTTACAATTTGTTAAATGAATTAATAATATTATAATGTTATACAAAAATAGCCTCAATAAAACTTCAAACTTCTAAATGCTATTTTTTTAAAAATAAAAAATTTAATTATTGGGTTTAGTGCACGCATATATAGAATTCTTGTATGCTGCTGCAATATTAGAAGAAGAGGAACCCAGAAAGAAAAAAAGATATTCCTCAAAGTGGCTTTTGCGAAGAGAACACGAACGTGGTAAATTCATGGCATATCGTTCAATTATTTACCTGTAATTCAATTTCAGGCTTTGTACGCTTTGAAAGACGATTTTCTGAAATTCCCATCCTAAACAGAAGTTTGGTTGAAAATCTCAAAGGATTTCTCGGACATATGGGGTTTTCCAAATTGTGTTGGTGCCCTTGGCGATAACAAGTAAGGTTAGTATGTAAATTGTGTACAACTAATATTCTTTCAATTTCAGAAAAGCACTGCAAATTACGAGCACTTCGAAAATCAGGCTCAACATATTTTAATTATAAAGGAAGCCACTCCATTTTGATGGTTTCGGAAGCGCATTATCGCTTTTTATACGCCGACGTTGGTGTAAACGGACGTGTAGGAGATACAGTATGGGTATGGCTACGGACTTATAGAAAAAGGTGAAATTAACGTGTCATCTCCGAGGCTTCTTCCCGGTACAAATATATTCCCACCATTCACCACTTGTATTTCTGGCAGATGATGCTTTTGTGTTGACCAAGTATATGATGAAACCATTTTCTCATATCAGGTTAACCGAAAGCCAAGAGCATTTCAATTACATGCTCTTCAGAAATCGGACAGTGATTGAGAACGCCTTTGGAATATTGGCCAACAGATTTCAAGTTCTTTTTTCACCCATACTGCGCAGTGGACCACAAGCAATTGAAATTCTTTTAACTTGTTTGTTTTTGCATAATTATTTAAGAACCACAAATATTAATGCCTCAAATTCTGTTGACAATATTATATTAGAAATGCAGAAATAAATGAAATATTACTGCAACATTTCATAGATATTGCTTCAACTAGAACAAAGAGGAACTTAGTAATTTAGGAATATAGTGTTTATTATAAAACTAAACCAAACTAATATTATTAGTCTTTATTATAGTACAAAATAGTTTATATTATATGTATCGGTTTTGGAAATCAAGTATTGGCTTATTAAATTCTAGGAATTTTTGGGTTCCAAATTAATTAACCGTCCTCAGAGAAGCGCAGCAACCGCAGCTAAAAAGCTACCGCTTTTTAACCGCACACCGCTTCCCCTTCTGTTGGTTGCAAAATATGCTTTTCTAACGTAAATACGTAAGAAGAATGCTAACTGTTGTTGTAAAGAGGAGAAATTTTAGCGGTACCGCTTCTAACAGAAACCCAAGTTGTATGTATACTAAAAACACATTTTGAACAGCTGTTTAACGAATATAACAAAGAGTAACGCTGAGAAGCGGTACCGTTCGCAGATCGAGCATAAGGCCCTAAGTTTCCATGTAGAGTTAACTCCGAGTTAGAGTTTTCATTGAGTTACAAAGTTGTACCGGTAACCCAAATGTGTTTCCATGCACGGGATCAATAAAAAAAAATATAATAGGGATACCGGTTAATTCGTGCGTTTTTTTTCGAAAATTGAAGCTTTATTGTGAAAAAATAGTTACAAATTTAATATTCAAAGTATTGTCCATCGCTAGCTATAACTTTTTTCCCATTTTTCTGGCAATTCACGAATACCCTTTCTGAAAAATTCGGCCGGCTTCTCCGCTATCCACGAATCGATCCAATTTTTGACTTCTTCATAATTGGAGAAGTGCTGGTCAACCAGGCAATGTTGTATTGTTCGAAAGAGATAGTAATCGGATGGCGCAAGGTCTGGTCTATACGGCGGGTCGGGTAAGACATCCCATGTGAGCGTTTCAAGGTAGGTTTTGACGACCTGTGCAACATGTGGCCGAGGATTGTCATGTTGCAAAATTACCTTGCCATGCCTTTGTTCATATTACGGCCGGGAAATGGTTTGCTGAGCGACGCCAAGTGATTTTGAAAGTTCTTCTTGCGTTTGGGATGGATCTTGGTCGAGCAATGTCTCCAATTCGTGATCTTCAAACTTTTTTGGCTGTCCGGGCGGTTCATCGTCCTCCAAGTGAAAATTGACACTTTTAAACCGTGCATACCACTTCTGGCACGTACGCTCTTCCACCAAAATACTATGACTTTCGGCAGCCTTTTTCTTCATATTGAAGTAATGAAGAAGTACTCCCCGCAAAAACACTTTATTCGGCACGAAATTCGACATTTTCAGAGTAAAAAAATAGGATTGTTGTTTACGCTTCAGCTAAATGACACATACTGATTCTGAAACTATATGACAGTAGTTTTCCAACACATATTTGGAAAGATGAATCACTGGAATAAAAATCAAGTTACGCCACCTGTTAGAAAACCGCACGAATTAACCGGTACCCCTATTAAATCGTGTGCTTTGCTCAGAAAAGCAGAATAAATCAAACCATTAAAATTTTGACTGCACAATTTATAAATATTGCTGGATAAGATTTACCCATGCCCGGTGTGATTGTTGTTGTTTTTGTTGTTGTTGTAGCTACCAAGAAAAACAAACCCCGCCCCTCGCCCCGCCCCCGTTTAGGAGTTATGAGCCTTCAAAGTTTGAAGCTTTTATGCCCTATATCTCCATAATCCCGGCACATTTAGGAACGATGTATACATCTTTGGAAAGGTAATTTTAATATCTATAATTTATCTTTTTAGAGATTTTTTGGAAAAGCTTTTCGTTTCCCCGCAAATCGCATTTATTATTTTTACTACTATTTTTTATAGTATTTATTAATTTTTTCCAAATAAAGTTCTTCAGAAACCTGTATCGACGTTTGCCTTTTAACAAAGTACAGTTAATAAGCTATTTACAGGTGTTTTTTTTATTGAAATCGGTCCACTAATTCGGGAAAAAACGAACATAAAAATTAGCTAAAACTACGTTTTCCTAATGGTATTCTTTATTAGAATAACCACTCTGTCAAATGCTGAGGTACCTCAACAATAAATCATGTTATATTTTTGTTGTTGTTGTTTTTGTTGTTGAAATGAGCAATTTTTATAAAAAAAATCGCGCGACAACAAAAAATTTTTCGCCCCTATTAAATCCGAAATAGTGAACCGATTTCAGTAAAAAAAAAAACTGTAAATACCTTATTAACTCTACTGTGTTAAAATGCAACGTTGATACAGGTTTCTGAAGAACTTTATTTGGAAAAAATTAATAAATACTATAAAAAATAGTAGTAAAAATAATAAATGCGATTTGCGGGGAAACGAAAAGCTTTTCCAAAAAATCTCTAAAAAGATAAATTATAGATATTAAAATTACCTTTCCAACGATGTATATATCGTTCCTAAATGTGCCGGGATTATGGAGATATAGGGCATAAAAGCTTCAAACTTTGAAGGCTCATAACTCCTAAACGGGGGCGGGGCGAGGGGCGGGGTTTATTTTCCTGGGTAGCTCCAACAACAACAAAAGCAACAACAACAAAAAAACCACAACAATCACACCGGGCATGTCTTAAATATAGCCAATATTGCTATCAAGAAGAGACATATTTTTGTATCAAAACTACGCAAAACATACGATGATTCGCCATTTTTGCTTAAGGTACGGTCAAACAGAACGCGTAAATAATCAGGTAGTTGCATTACACAGGTTCTTATGGAGGCAGTCAAACAGAAACGCCCTACTCGGCGTAAAAACTGACGCGGAGTAGAGTGGCAAAACAGATCCGAGTAGAGCGTTGCAAAATTTTACAAAATCTTGTATAAGTATGTGTGTATTTTAAGAGTGTGAGTAGAAAAATCACAGGTCTCTGAACTGTGGTACCTAAATAAGTGCGTCTTGCGTTGCGTTTATCATTGCGCCCTAGAAACTATACCGAAATAACAGCGTTGCGTCACCATATGTTTTGACAAAAAGTTTTTAAACATTCACACGCACATGAACATTTTTGTGGTAACGTCACTTCGTAGCAAAATTGGAAATTGGAAGTGGTCTCCGTCAGTGCGTTTCTTATTCCTGCCACTTCCATAATTTGGCGTTCGAATTTCATTTTGACAGCAACGCAACGCACGACGAACTTATATAGGTACCACAGTAAGCCAGAAATATGTTTTTTAAAATACGTAAAAAAGACCAAGGAGCCAGTTTTGAAACCAACGAATGCTTCTAGAAATATATATGTAACCTTTTTTAAGTCAAACGAATGCTTCTAGAAATATATATGTAACCTTTTTTAAGTCATATAGTTGCACAATATTGAATATTTTGGGCTTAAATAAAGCGCTTGTCGACAAAACCAATTTTGTTGTTGTTGTTGTTTTGCGTTGCTGACCCCAACAACAACAACAACTTTTTCTGCTCTCTTGTCGTTTCAGAGTTATAGCACTTTAAAGTTTGAAAAGTTCAGGCCTGTATCTCCTAAACCTTACAAGATACCTATATGTTCTTGATATTGCTGGAAAGGTAATTGTATTATCCGTCATTTATGTAAAATAATATTTTGTAGAAAACCGTTCAGTTTTGGAGAAAAATGGAAATTTAGATTTTTCGTACTATTTTTTTCCATTCATTACTTTTCTAAGTATAATGTATAATTAACCCACATAATTATGTCAATAATAAGAAAGTACAGCCATTTACCTTTTTATAGACGTATATATCTCTGGAATCAGTATAGGATTTCAGGTACTCTCATAAAAGTGAAAAATTTTTATGAAAAATCGCGCGATTTTTCATAAAAATTTTTCGGCTGCGGCGCTACTCCTCTCTCTCTCTCCTTGAACTCATAAAAGTGAAAAATTTTTATGAAAAATCGCGCGATTTTTCATAAAAATCGCCTGCGGCGCTACTTCATTCTCTACTTTAACTCGCAGAAATGCATAGTTAGCAGCGCAGGATATAACAACAAAATAAAAGTGCTCTGAAAAGTACTATAACTATCCATTTTTATTAAATAATCACAAGTAATCAAAGCACAGCACAGAAATCAAAATAACTACACTCATAAATTGCGCAATTCAACGGAAACATACAACAACAATGATACGAATAACGGTAACGGTCATCATCATTTCAAAGTTCCAAAAAGAACATGATTGCAAAAGTAAGAGAATGACATATACAGAAAAAGTGCACTAATAAAATTCAAAAAAGTGCTGATATACTTACGCGATTGTGATTTTGAAAATTAGTTTTCTCCTAAGATCCTGGACTGATCGCGATGAAAAAAACATGTGCCGAAAGCTAAAAATCTCTACTTTCTTATTATTAAAAACGAAACGTAACGCAAGTAAAACGAAGTTAAAATTCATATAAATTGCTCATTTCAAAAATTTTGTGTTTTTAACCTACCACGCGTATTTTTAGCCGAAAGAGATGCCAACGTATTCAACATGTTTTGTTGAATATTAATCAGTGATTTAGTTTAATATTTACTTAATTGCGATTTTAGTTCTTTTGGTATTTAATTTAAATTAATTTAATGTTAAATGCATAAATTGAGACTTTGTTGATGTTTATCTAATATTAATTTAAATAAATGAATTATAAATGTATTTGTGTTCACATTTTAATTTAAACAAAAGAAAAATGAAAAATTACAAAAACAAATAAGTTTACATTACTTTTTAATATTTCTAAACAGCTTAGAAATCGTCAAAACCGCGAGAACTCATAAATGCAAAGTAATTTTTCCATTAATGTATACTTAAAAATCAAACAAATAATAAGTAATAAAGTTGTGTCATTGGTATCCCTGCCACTAACTCACCCCATCATTTTGTGCCGGTGTGGTAACAAACCAAAACGGTTTACCTTTTCAGATATCATGCTTTGTCATAGTCTGTTTTAGCTTGTAACAAGTACACAATTTCACCATAAAATTCACATACACTGTACGTGAACACGCGAACGGACATTTTTTTGAGCTCGCTCACGAAATAAGAGGAGTTTCCAGTCATGTAGTCTTTGATGGAAACACATTTGGGTTACTGGTACCACTTTGTAACTCAACCAAAACTCTAACTCGGAGTTAATTCTACATGGAAGCTGAGTGATTGTCTCACATAAATAAAAGATAATTTGAATAGCTTTCCAACCATGCCCTCAACATGTAGGTAACTCTTCCAGTTTCGGAGATATAAGTCCAGAATTTTCCAACTTGAAGGACCTATAACTCCAAAAAAGTTGAGAGCATGGAATACAATGTCATAAAATTGAAGCTGCGTCAGCGTCCCAGATATGCTCTCAAAATCTATTTCAAACTCTTTTATAATGGTACCAATCCTATCCGGATATTTGTAATAGTTTAGGTTATATAGTTATAGGATACAAAAATTTCCAACTTCGACGCGATATGCAGACCCCAACAACAACAAAGTTATCTTCTGCCCCTGATTATTATTTATAACCCTTTGAAGTTTGAAATTAGTCTCCCTATCTCCCTAACTATATCCTATCCCTAACTATAGCAGAATTTAGTTGGAATATATAAGGTTAGAAAGCTAAAATATCTTTCATTTATGTAAAGTAAGTATTTCTCTTACGGAGAAATGCACATTTTTGGAGAAAATGCGATTTTAAAATTTTTAGTACCTTTTCCCCGATTAATAAAGTAAAACGTGTAATTAACCCACATAGCTTTGTGCGAAATAACAAACTAGAGGTCATTAACTTTCCACAACTGTTTTTGTCGCCATATCCAATCGCTGCAGGATTTAGGATCTCCCATGGTTAAGGAGATATAGGGAAACTAATTATAAATTTCAAATCACTATAACTCGGTAACCAGGGGGACTGTGTGGGGCTTTGTTGTTGTTAGGGCCTTCTTCACAAGTAACAGCAACAAAAATAACAACACGATTGGCGCTTCCGGAAGATCCCTATCTGTTCCAAAACAAAATTGTAGTGGTTCCATAACGGTAAAGTTAAGACCGAATTAGATACATGATGATATTTTACTACTTATTTGTGTGCTTAGGATCGTTTTCTCTCAACGAAAAGAAACTTAACGATTTAACTAACCATTATTCAATGGACTGAACGAAATTATTTTCGCCGCCATTTTATTTTGTAAATTTTTGTCAATAGTTTACTAGTACTATAGCTAAAGTGGGCTATTTTTGGAAACAAATATATGGAAATTATTGTCGCAATTTGACTTTAGTTGAAATTAAAGGATAGCACATAAAATTGTAATGGTTTGCAAAATGTTTTAGTCAATCAAAAGTTTCAAATCCTATGTCAGTGAATGAAGGAGTTGATATCAAACCAAGAATTAGTTCCTGATGCTTTGCAGATTGAATTTTTGTATTACCAACTAATCGAGTTTTTAAATCAATTATTAAAAAGGAAAAGTTTTTTAAGGGTAAGCCTTTTTTTATTTTGAGTGTACTTTTAGAGTGAAATTTAATAAAAAATAATGTAATTACGATTTAGTAATTAATACTGAAATAAGCTATAAACTAAAAGTATATTTAATTTTCACACTTGAATATATGCTACAGTTGAAGGTATACAATTAACTAAACTCATTAAGAGGATCAAAACCTTAACGTCAGAATGGCAACAAGCGATGATGAGCCCATGCATTTGTATGAAGTGTTCCAAAATTGTTTTAACAAAATCGCTAATAAACAAACTTCTGTTGCTGGAGAACGCAATGTCTACCCGAATTATGCAGCCCTAGGTGTGGAAAATATGTATCCAGTTGATGAATTCAGTGTACTGCAAGAAACTACGCCAGGCAGTCCCCGATTTACGCCAAACACATCAGTGGAGCCATATTTTGATGGCGGCCTTGGAGGCAGTAATATTGTTAGTACGGGTTGGTATTCAACACCAGTCAGTGGCTACACACAAACACCGTACCAAAGCAGTTTGTTAACCGGACATCACATTGTTCAACAACAGCATCATGCCGGCGAAGCCCATGGCTTGAGTAGCGAATCCAGTATTGCATGCCATATGGATCCGAGTCATATAAGCATGCATAGTCCAGCTGCTACTTTACCACCGATGAGTTCTTTTCGAGGGCCTACAAGTACTATACAACAAATTGGAGGAGGAAGCAGCGCTACAAACTCCCCAAATTTATACACATCGTCCCAGTCACATGGCCAAATGAGTAGCAGCACATTAAGCAGTTTAGTGACCACAGGATCACATGGTCCCCAAACTATAACTCACCACTCCAATCAGCAACACAGCCCTTCTTTGCAGAGCGACACATTTTCAGTTGGTGTAACAGTCGGTCCAAAAAATCGTCTTTCTGGAAGTGGGCCAGGAGCAACGTCATCATCGACTCTGCGTCATCATATGTATATGTCATCCGCTGCGGCTACATCTGTTACAGCAGAGCATAGCATTAGTAGCTTCAGTTCGAATCCATCAACACCCGTCAATTCGCCACCGCCACTTACACAATCCGTTTTAGCGCAATCTCTTGTTGATAAGACAATTGCAGGCGGAACTGGATCCAACTGGGGAAATCACGTTATAAATGGGACTGCAACTGCTGGTGGCGGTATCGAATCTGATGGTTACTCAAATGAGCTGGTAGCAACTGGATTACATAATATAGCAACCAACTTTCAGGGGGCTCGTATGGAGGAACGGCTTGATGATGCGTTAAATGTGTTGAGGAATCATTGCGAACCAGAGCTTCTGGGAGGTGTAAGTGCTACTCTTTCTTCTATTGATAATATGGATGGGTTATCATCATTCGTGCCAGCATCACCTAATTTGGTAGGTAGTGCAGTGGTACTACCTTCTCCGCATGATTTATTGGCGAGCAGCTCAGCTCCAGGTGCATCAATAAAAATAGAACGCACGCCACCTACATCTACGATTATGAAAACTGCAAAAAAAAAAAAAGAATCTAATGCAAACGTAAACGCTGCAGTGTCCGGTCCATCTGCATCTGCTGTTATAGTAGGCGTTTTAGATTCTGTAGATACGAAACCCACCAGTTCAGTGGAATCTACACACCAACAATCAAAGTCTAGTAAACGGCCGCGTCGTTATTGTTCATCAGCAGATGACGATGATGATGCTGAACCAGTTGTAAAGGCAATGCGAGAGAAGGAACGACGTCAAGCTAACAATGCCCGAGAACGAATACGAATACGTGATATTAATGAAGCTTTAAAGGAACTGGGTCGCATGTGTATGACTCACTTGAAATCAGATAAACCACAAACTAAGCTTGGAATACTTAACATGGCTGTCGAAGTTATCATGACTCTCGAACAACAGGTACGCGAAAGAAATCTTAACCCTAAAGCAGCTTGTCTGAAGCGACGAGAGGAAGAAAAAGCGGAGGACGGCCCAAAAATATCTGTCCAGCATCATATGCTTCCTCAACCACCTTCAGCAATAAATGTTTTTGGGCAGTCTATTCCAAGCCAGCCTTCTTGTTTACAAGGACAACAACAACAACAAGGTAATGTTAATTTACCATCACACATGCAGCACAATTCCGTACAACATACCCAATAGCAGGCTTCTAATACTGTCAACTGTTTCCATCTCCAACATCAACAATCACCTGTCGCACAAATGGTTACGGACAAGCATCTGATATCAAATTTATTTAGACTACGTCATCCCATTTCGTTTCCAAACCAGCTATAGATTGCTTCATGTATGAATGTGTTGTTGTACCTATTGTACATAATTGATTAAGAACTAGGAATTTTGTAATATTAGTTTAATTAGAATGCCGGAATTTGTCTTACTTGAATTGAAGGGCAACAATTTTATTTTTAATTTATTGTAAGCTTATTTTAATAACGATGTGTACTGTTTACTGTTGTATCACCAATAATTTTGTTGATATGTATTTACATTACCATTTATTTTATGTGCATTATAAAGTTTTGTTGTCTTTTCTATTAACTTTCATCTTGATGTGTTTAATGCACACCACAAAAATTGTACTTTCTCAATCTACCACATATTGTCGCTTTTCATTAAAAACGGTAATAACACAGTACCTGTGTTGGAAAATAGTAGATTTAAAGTAAAGTAATTTGTTTGTAATTACCAAGAAAATACTAAATAATATTTGTTACCATTAAGTGTTGCTAACCTCTGACTATAGGTCTACAATTTAACGAGGTTATAAGTTCCCTAAAATAAATTGAATATCTTTATTCTACCACCCATTTTAAGCCAACATATTTAATTATAACAAACACATTTTTACATATATAACTCATAAACAGATTTCGGTTTTTTTTTTTCAAACCAAAACAATTCGATGTACTATTTAATATGATTTCATTACAATTTATGTGAACGTTTTCAATCTTAGGGAAGTGAAATTATAGTTCGGTTTTAAACTTGTGACACATTCATAGTAATTCCTGATATATGGTCAAAGCATTATTTGTTATATGTAATATTTATACTGATTTTGAAATTTCAGATATTCGTGCGTATTGGACTATATTTATCGGGAATCTCTTGTAATATTAATCTGCAATTTTTAAATAAATCCTGTTTTGATATATCTGTGGCTACAAGCCTCAATCCCCATACTCGAGTTCACTACCACTAGTGGGAGGAGTGGATGGAGTTCGTGGCCACTCTTAAATTGTGCTTATTTCATTTTTATCATTTTAATTTTTAATAACATGATTATAGAAGTTATTCTCTAAAAATCACATAGCCCAAATTACATTTAAGTTAATACATTATATGCAATTTTTTTTTAGTTACATTTTACTGTAGTCAAAAAATGAAAGTGGAAAATGCGGTAAATTCTGCAATAAATCATAAAATAAAATAAATACATGAACTGAAATTTTAAATAAATAAATATAACTTCATGGTTACAGATATATCTGGGAGAATTCAGCAATTTTGCTTACATCATAACCGAAAATAGAAAATAATTTAACGGTCTTGTCAATTCAACATGTAATAACATGAACATGGCCACAGATTTTGAAAGGTGCTTTCTATATTTTCGGTTCTCTAAATTTTCCATTTTAATTTTCTTTTGCCATTTCTGGTGATATTTTTTATATTCGTATTATTTTCCAGTAGTGATGAAGGAAGTTTGAGTTTTTAATATATGTAAAAACTTAAAAAAGAAAACTCATATGTGTTTTCGGTTTAATTTACCTTCTAACTTGTTTTAAAAATGATCCTATAAATGTATTGTAGAACATTTTTTCAACTTCGTCTGTGTCCAAGTTTACCGAAATTAATACATTAATGTAATTTACTAACCAGTATCTATAATTTGAAGACTCATGAGAATTTTCGTCTGTAGATAAATCAATAGTTTTGAGATGCCAGTTAAAATCCTACTCAAAATCAAAATACACAAAACCCTCAATATCTCAGTGTACCACTAGCAAATGCTAAAGATGTTTCTACTTAATTTAAATAATAATGTAAAGTTTTCTCATATATTCAACTGCGTTTTCGAATGTAGGTATCTATCTGAAATGTGAAAAGATTTTATTTAATAAACGTATTACTAACGCCTAGTAGCTAATTCCATAATTATTGCACACGATAGAACATGTCAGCTGCTTTTTATTTATTATCCAAGTGAGCATTTTTTAGTATTAGTATTAAATGCTTCAATAAAATGTGTATCAATAGATTCCAGTTATCTTTAAAAGCTAGTAGTTTGTTTATATATTTGATTATTAAAAAAGTTAAACTAAGTTAAAAATTATTAACATCAAATGAAAGTATTCCTTATTTTATATAATCAAATAATTACATAAGTTACATAAATAAGTACGCATATTTAAATGTAATTAAATCTTTTCAAATTGCAGCTTTTTTAACTACAGTGTGTGCTAAGTAAAGCAGCAACCGTATGAAAAAAACAATCAAATGTCTTTATTTTATAAAATTTAGTTACGTCAAAAATTATAATAAATATAATATAATAATATATATTTATAATACATAATATCTTTATTTTTTTCTTTAGTTACGACAAAAGTTATAATAAATATCTTCATTTAGAATATTTATATTTTAAAGAAAATAATGAGAAAATTAAGAGCTCAATTTTGTTTACAAAAGTACATCAAACAAATTTGGTATAATAATCCTTTTTAAATGTCCTTTATAATAAACGAATTTTTCTCATTTGGTTAACAAGCATTTCTCACGTAAAACCTAAAAGTAGCATTCACTTTTATATAGTTAGTGTTACCCGAATTTTCCAAATAAAATATTTTTTTCCACTAATCAGAGACTACGTGCATTTTTCTATCATATTCCATTTATGTCACCAAAATATTACAGATTTCTGAACTTGGACACACAATTTACATATGTACAATACGTGTATATAATACTGTAACTAACCTAAGGTTCAATTATATTCAGAATTTTTTCTGAATTAGCATTTTTCTGAATAATTGACTATAATTTTGACAATAATTCTAGAAATCAACATGACAGCAACTAACACATCTGTCCTTTTTAATTTGGTGTATACGAGTAGCTTTCGTAGCTTTTCGGTGCATATTAATACATATACAGTATTGTGCATAACCCAAGCAACATTTCCTGTGACAGTGGAAAAAGTTCCATAACATTATTAACTATTAAGTTATAACAAAGAAAATTACATTTATTTACTTCTTAATATGTTTTTATTATATATCCAAAACAACAACAAATTTTCTCTCGAATAACGGTAAATATGAAAAGAAAACCAAAAATAACTAAAAATATCATGTGCAAAACCTTAAAAGGGCAAAAAGTTAATTTAATATTTAGTATAGTAGCCATTATTTTTTATACAGCTAAACAAATTCGATGTATTGACTCAATTAGCTTTGTAAAGCTGCTGTTTGGGATGTTTCCCCCTTCTTCCTTTACTGCAGTCACAAAATCCTTCTTATTTTTTAAGCGCCTAGTACCTACACAACGTTTTAGTAATGAAAATAGGTTTCCGATCGGAAAATTCTTGTAATTCTAAATCCGATCGGAAATCTATTTTCAATACTAAAACGTTGCGTAGATACTAGGCGCTTAAAAATAAGAATCGAATTCTTTTCCTTTTGAGCGACGAACGTTTCTTCCCGAATAGTTACCAAACAAATTTATTTTTGTTTCATCGCTCCAGAGGATATTGCGCCATATCTCTTCCCTCTGTGATCCGCACCAAGTTTTGTGGACTAATGCAAAGTTTTTCCTCGTCCTCAAATTTGCAGTTCTAAGCAGAGGAACTTTGCGAGTAATCCTATCCGGTAGATTTGCGAACACTAATCGTCGTCGAACGTTTCGTGATGATATAACATTCCCACTTTCGCCAGAAATTGTTCTGGATGACTTGAAGGGGTCGCGTTTAGCTAATGTAATGAGAACGTTTTTTTTAGGTGCTCCACGCTGGTCAATGCATTTTTTTGATTTTAGAGCATTTGTGACAACATTTTGAGACCGTCCCATTGACCTGGCAATGAATTTGTAGGTTTTCCTTTATCGCGGAGCTGACGAACATGTCTTTTCTCCTCTGCACTGAAGTGAGCTCCACGACCCATCTAATGTTATTACAATATTACAATTAAACCTTTATTTAGTTTAATTTCCCCAAAATCTTACCTTCTGCAACTAAATAATACTTTAAATTTGTTTTCTTCAAATTTTTACTACAACACACCTATTTTATTGTCCAGCTAAATTTGAAGGTTGAACAAATACACAGGCCAAAATATTTATCAAGACCAATTTTTATTGCGGGGATTTCCTCATTTGATTACAAAGCAGTGCTATGACAATTCTAAATTGATTTTGTGATTGTAAAACACGCCATATAATTTTTTCTTTAGATTTTAAAAATTTTTGGATTCACACCTATTATTTTGTCCAGCAGTGTATATACAAGTATATACTACCGGCCAAAGTATTTGTCCATCCCGAAATAACACAAAAACGTGAGAAGTATTTAACAAAATAATTTTTATTTGAAATATATGTATGTAAAAACAACTAAAAACCAGAAAGAGTGTTAACTTCGACCTGGCCGAACACACGTTTACTCAAAAATTATGCGTGGCAATGGTCTATTTCTTTCTTTTTCAATCTCAAATATCCTGTGATGAAAGAGAATATTCGTGCCACATTTGATGAAAATATCTCTATTCGTTCTTCTGTAATCGAGTTTTATTTAATTAGTGGGCGGACCACGCCCATTTGTGGTAGTCTGTGGAGACAGTGGACTTGTGGATGAAATTTCAACCGCAAATTTCAGAATTTCAACATGCCGTCACAGTTTGCCTCTGGAGCAGATATTTCAGTCACAGTTCTCTTCTAACGAGTATTTTGTAGTAAACAGTGACGAGCTGTAACAGTTTGCCTCTGGAGCAGATATTTCAGTCACAGTTCATTTTTGAACTGATTAAATATTAGATTCTGCTGATTCTTGGAGCAGAATGTATTATAGAAATTTAAGATAGGCATGTGGGCAAGGGATGGAGCGGTCACAAACGTACGCAAAACGACTGGAAGGGAATCGTCCACCATGAGCTACTTCCAGTTGGTCGAACAATTAATTCTCAACTCTATTGTGAACAATTAGAGAGACTTGACTTATAGGAAAGGTGTTGTCTTCCACCATGACAACGCTCGACCACACACTTCTTTGATGACCCATCAAAAATTGCGAGAGTTTAATTGGGAAGTTTTGATGCATCCACCATATATTCCAGACATAACATCCTCAGACTACCACTTGCTTGGATCTCTGCGGAATTCTCTCAATGTAATTAAGCTGCTTTCAAAAGAACCCTGTGAAAACTACTTGCTTCAGTTTTTCAACCAGAAACCACAGAAGTTCTTCACTCATGGCGTCATGGCTCTAGCCGAAAAATTGCGAAACATTGTAGATAATAATGCAGCAAATTTGGTTTAAATAAATTAATATTCAGACTATAAGAAAACAACTTGGAATTTACTAAAATCCACTTGGTGCGTAAAGTATTCCTATTGCATATAGAATCTCCCACTCTTATGGTAAGCCAGGGTAAAGATTGATTAATAATGTTTATACTGTGCCGAAAGGTACAAAGGTGTGATTTAAATATCTAATACTATTATTAAAGAACATTGTGTCCAATGAATAGCCATTGCTGTATTTAATAAAGACATAAAATAATGGCATTAAACTTACGAAATGAGAAAGAAGATGTAGTCGCACATGGATTTAAACGAATGTCAAAAGACCTAAACAAAAGATCATGATCATATACAACATGATCAACAACAGTACCAACACAGGATCAGAAATAAAAAAATAATCTACTAACTTAGGGAAATCTTTATAACAGTATCGAGATAGCAAGGTGTCATTAGCAAAGGACATACACCTTAACAAAGGATACACTTGAGATATATAATATATACTTCAGATCAGATATGTTCACAAACAAATAATCAACCTCAGAGTTGTATGCAGACTTTACATACATCGTCACACCGCCTCCACGTTTATTTTGTCTATCCACACGATAAAGCTTATAAGAAGGAATAACAATCTCAGATCTCGCCAGATCTCAGATATACAGATGAGAAGGAATAAAAATGTTTGGATTAGACAGATCAGAGCAGAACCAGATCTCAGATATACAGATAACGTCAATGCCTGAATTTTGGAACACAATTTCTGATAGAGAGTTAGTATAACTGAGAAGGTAAAAATAATAATACAGAGCCATAGCAAGAAATCAAAGAGCCATAGCAATTAAGAGAGCAATGAGCTATAGAATAACAGTATTGTATTTAAGAAAACTAAGCTCATAGTGGCAAGGGATTTCAAACCAATTAGCATATCACCTTTAAGCAAGAATTGTGAAAAGTTGATCGCTCAGCAAATCTCCAATTACCTAGAGGAGTCAAAACTTTTGTCTCCCCTTCAATCTGGCCCCCGTGTAGGGCACAACTGTTCCACTGCAACTGTCAAAGTGAATACTTTGACTTCATTTGATGATGGTTCACTCACGTTACTTTGTTTCTTAGATTTTACCAAAGTCTTCGACAGAGTTATCCATAGTCGATTATGCCACAAACTGAAGTATTATTTTGGTTTTCGAAAATGCTGATTTGAGTGGGCTTTTGGAAATGGCCTCAGATCGATGTGTCTAAATCTTCTATACTGCCTATATATAAAAAAAAAAGTCTTTCCAACTCTCTCAATGATCTTGCTTGCTGGAGTTGCTTTAAATGTGTTATCGAAAGTGATAAATTGGGGTGTAGGTATTAATTCAACCTTTTCTGGTATTGATCACATAAATAATGTAGTACGAAAATCTACCACTTGAAGCACAATCTGAGGGTATCAGCAAACTCTACCCCCTTTAAAGTTCGGCGTTTGTTAACATTACATTTTTTATACTCATAATCATGTACTCTGATGTCCTCATCACAGTGAAGGTTAAGCATTGCCTTTAATCATATCACGAGATACGTATTTGGTTTGCTAAAGTTTGATCATTAAGTACCCATAAAATCAATATGCTTGCACCTTCTTAAATTAATAGTAAGTAAGGGCCGTATTCAGAGAGTCACGACGACGACGTTATCGGGTGACCCTCTTTGTGCTTTTCATCGATTACAAAAACAAAGACATTAGAAAATGTCAAAGTCGACGAAAACCTCAAACAGGGTCACCCGATAACGTCGTCGTCGTGACTCTCTGAATGAGGCCCTAAGACTCTGGGGTATGTATTTGAAAAGTTGCAGTTCAGTAGATATGCAAGGTGTCGGGTACTTATAATGACACATTGTGCATCATTATATACGTCGCGTTAATTTTTTACCACCGTCATACTGCTGTGGCATGTTGCCACGCTGGCACAGGTAGGTGTCTGGTATGGGGGAGTTTACACGTGAAATTTTCCAATACTTCTCGCAGCAGTAGGACTTTCCCTATGTATTCTATCTCTTCCCATTGTGCTGCTATCGCTATTTTTATGATATACAGGATTAGCTGAATGAACTGTTAACTATTCAAACGACCATACGACGACATAACGACCATTTCTTTGGGTGAAATTATTTTATGTTGATTCAAATTACAAAAATGTGTGGAAATAATAAAAATTTTAGAATCCATTCACTCTAGCTCGATGCATCATTCTTGGTTCACATAAGCTTTATGAGACGGTGCTGATTCTTGTTGGAATGTCCATGGTGTACGACCGAAATGTTTACGTGCCCTTGGCTGTAAAGCAGCTTCCAAAACATTTTCCCGATAATAAAACATTGACTTTGACACCAGGGTCGATAAAAACGATTGACAGCGTCCATCGGCGGTCACAGCTGCCCATACCATTGCTTAAGATGGAAAATTACTTCGGGTTGACGTTCGTAGGCAAATTTTCGTAAGTGCAAAATCCAATCTTTTCGAAGCCATTTACGCATTCAGTCACTTTCTCCTTAGTGAACACAGTGACTTCATGGCAAAATTAGAGCAATATCATACAGACATTCGATTTAGAGATACCAAATAATGTTCCCACTGAGCTCATTTTAGGTGATGACTTTAGTGTTTATAATGCGATAGCCACACGCTTATGAAGTGGTATACACGACCTGTAATTGGTATCTTGTCTGGATAGAGTGTTCCTAAAAGTGTTCTTAAAAAACACTTCATCATTACGGGGTATGTCCCGTCCATGAAATGCCCATGTCTTTCCTGCATAATGCAGACATTTTTAAAGTCTTGTAGATCTCTGACGTGGATTCTTACAAGAGTCCAGATGTTAAGAATTTCATTCTGGAGAAGTAAAGCAGAGTATATTTCTTGGTGCCGTTTTCTTCAAAGCTCTCGAATTGCTTTTTTCTTTGCAATAATGTTTGCAGTTAAAAAAATTAGCTTTAGATAATTCTGTCTTAGCTCTACACTCATTTTATAAAATAAACTATTTTTAACAGACTATTATAAATTACGCAAAGGACATGTTAAATTAATGTCAGCTCTGTAATTTTAAGTTGGTGCAAACGTTGTAATTAAGCTGCTATGACACTTCATTTTTTCCAAATTTTTTTAATTTTGCTTCAAAGACGAATAAAACGAGATACCTTTATAGCGACGTAGATCAAAGATAGCGAGATAGATACATAGAGAATGTGGAAAATGAAACAGTGTCTGAAAAATGCGAACAGTTTCACATTTTTTCTGCATATTTCTTAACGATTCGCATCTATAGCTGAGCACTCAAACACAGGGCTAACTCCACTGTTACATTAGTCTAGCTCTTCTTTTTCAACTTGACGAGGAAAAAAAATGTAGAAAAAATGAAATGTCATAGCGGCTTTAACGGTAGTGCTTACGTTAAACATACGGCAGTAAAACCGCGGTTGCATAAGTGTATTATTGTCAAAATAAATAAATTGAAGTTGTAGTAGCAGAAAAATAGGGAAGTTAAAAATGGAATGACAATAAATTGTAAGATCATGCTTGTATATAACATGATGAAATTAAAATTAAAGAATACGGCTACACAGCAAATGGAATGGAACACAGGCACTGTTAATGAGAGTTTACTGTGGTAGCTAAATTAGTGCGTCTTGCGTTGCGTTGATCACTGCCTCTTATAAGGTGTTTCCATAAAATGGTTTTTCCAGGTTTTTGGAATAACCTGTTTTAAGCCCCAAAACCACTCGTAAACTGTTTTAACTCCCGTGAAATTGTTGTTGCTATTCCAGCGCTAAACCAAAATGCGTTTGGCTTTTAGCCTCAGTTTTTAGTTTGCAAGTCTGTTTCGAAGAACGGAATTGCAGACACACTATCTTTCTCCTTTTCTAGTGCCAATAAGTTAGAAAGAGATAATTTATGTCACCAAACTCTTCTGCCAAATGCCAAAAAAAACTCGACATACTGAGAGGAATTTGTTATTTATGATGTACGATTTTTCGCTCTCCAAATTCTGTAAACTTTCGAATTTCATCACCATACCAAAATACATTTCAACAATTTTTAATATTATTGTTATTTTATTCACTGTATTATAAATGAAAGCGATGCACAATTTTAAAAATATCTGCGTAAATATATAGGGTCCGCCAAATAACTTTTTTGAAAATGCGAGTGTAGCTTCGGCTGTGTGGCACGTAGCGCCGTCCTGTTGAAAACAAATGTTGCCAATATCCCCTTCAACATGGCCCGATAACGATCGCCATTGACTGTAACGGCCACTCCTTGCTCATTTTCGAAGAAAAATGGCCCAATTATGCCTCTGGACCAAAATCCGCACCAAACAGTGACTCGTTTTGGGTGCACCGGCTTTTCAATGTATGCGTGCGGATTTTATGTGCCCCAAATGCGACAATTTTGCTTGTTTACATACCCGCCAAGATCAAAATGAGCTTCATCTGAAAAGATGATTTTTTTGGCAAAATCGGCTTTGGATTTTCAAAGTAATGTCGCAATATTTCTCAGCGTTGTTCAAGTGTATACACAACCATATTCGTTCAGCGGAAGGATAAAACTAATTATCTGTCAAACCAGACATGAGCTAAGTGATACCATTCACGAAATAAGCACTAGTTGAAAAAAAAAACGTTAGATAGCGGACCCTTTACATCGTTGATGCACTTGGGGTGTCAAACATCTGTTTACACCTACCATTTTAGATTTGAGAAACTTCACCACCTTTGTTTATTTATAGTGAAATTTATATTTTAAAATCCAATTAGAAGTTGGAAAAAATTTCATCAAATTTGATATGGACCTTTTTTAATTTTTTCTTCTGTATTAGACATTTATTGCAATTAACTAATTTAATATACTTAGAACTTTTATTTAATAATTTTATATAAAATTGGTTTGTCATATGGTTGTTGTTAAATTATCAATGCCGACGACCATGTTTTCACCAGCTTGTTAGGCAAATATCTACAGCACCGACAGGGACAGGGAACGATACAACTATCTCTTCCAACTAAACGGTGAAAACTAACACGCATGTTCTTCATAGCTTCCACTGCTTGCTCGAGAAGTTGTGCTTGAGCTTCTACCTTAAATATGAACGAAATGAGTTTCTAATCCAGAATTGTTGTTTATTACTTACATTACTTTGTGTTGAGCCTGTAGCAATAGTTTTGAACAAAGACTACAAGACTGGAAACTCCTCTTATTTCGTGAGAGAGCTCAAAAAAATGTCCGTCCGCGTGTTCACATTTAGCGTATGTGAATTTTATGGTGAAATTGTCGACTTCTTACAAGCTAAAACAGGCCATCTCAAAGCATGATATCTGACAAGGTAAATCGTTTTGCTTTGTTACCACACCACCACAAAATGTTGGGGTGAGTTAGTGGCAGGTATACCAATGGCACAACTTTATTACTAATTATTTTTTTGGTTTTTAAGTAAACATTAATAGAAAAACTATTTTTCATTTATGAGTTATCGAGGTTCTAACGAATTCTAAGCTGTTTAGAAATATTAAAAAGTAATGTAAACTTATTTGTTTTTGTAATTCTTCATTTTTCTTTTATTTAAATTAAAATGTGTTAACACAAATAAATTTACTCTTCATTTATTTAAATTAAAATTAGTTATACATAAACAAATTCTCAATTCATGCATTTAAAATTAAATTCATTTAAATTAAAGACCAAAATAACTAAAATCACAATTAACTAAATATTAAACCATTTCACACATTAATATTCAACAAAACATGTTGAATACGTTGGCATCTCTTCCGGTTAAAAATACGCATGGTAGATTAAAAACAGCTGACTCAATTTGTGAAATTAGCAATTTTTATGAATTTTAACTTCGTTTTACTTGCAAAATATTCAAGATTGTGCAACTATAAGACTTAAAAAAGGTTTCATGTACATTTCTAGAAGCGTGCCTTGGTTTTAAAACTATCCCCTGGGTCTGTTTTACGTATTTGAAAACTCATATTTCTGGCTTATTTCTATGAAGAAGAACAAAAGTTCATTCCTCTCTCAAAATATTTTGTAAACAAATTCCCGAACTGTCAAAATTCGTTCCCGAACTGTCAAAATTACATGCGTTTTGTTTTTGTAATCTACGGCACCCAAGCCTGATTTAGCGATCTACGGCACCAATACATTTAAAGCGAAAAAAGAGTTTCCAGTCTTGTAGTCTTTGGTTTTGAATCACTAGTTTTATCATGTGTTGTTTCTCCTGGCATGTCTTCATAATCTGCGTAAAATGAGTTAACTTATTTGTGTTGTGATTAAAATTACAGTCAGTTTTACCATACCTTAGGTTCGTGCATTAGAGGCCTCAAATAATTTCCATTGCAGATATCTTCTGTTGCTTTAATCAGCTTACTTAAAGACTTATTTAGACAAAAGTTTGGTTTAGAGCAGTGGTGCGCAAAGACAGCCATTCGGCTACTCAATTTTCAAGTGGCATAATATGTATACATTGAGTGCGTTTGACGATCGCTCGTCAGTAGCTCTCAAGCCATCAACGAGGTAGGTCTGTCTCGCTGCGTTCTTTTATTTTGACTACACCCAAAAAATGACGATTGATATGACGCAAAGAAACGAGACAAATGCGTCATACTTTACCGCATCCATTTCTATCAGTGCTGAGAGAAAATATGCCCAACACACACTCAAAATGTGATAGTGTTCGTTTGCGCACCACTGGTTTATGGGCATTTAAAACTCAAAACTTTTAAGTGCGATATCTTTCAAACTATTAAGTGCACCGTTGTAAGCGAGGTACCGTTTGAAAGGTAATTTTAATATCTATTTTTTAAGTCTTTATCCTTTTCTTGATTTTTTCAATAGTTATGGAGATAATTTAGTTTTAAGAAAAAATTGTGGAAGTTGTATTAAAGCATAAGTTTTTTCTCAACTTAAATCATAATTAAGGTATAAATAAGGTTTTCGTTATATATCCGAGCAAACATCTTAGACTTGGCTAAAGGAAACTTTTATACTTTAAGGCGCGTAGTGTTCGGTATTTAGTACTTAAAATTTAAACGTTTTTATGAATTGGTATAAATATTGGCATAAACTACTATTTTACTGCGTAGCCAGCGTTGGACATACTAAGGGTTATTATTAAAATGCACGGCCGGAGGACGCATACGCACCAAAAAATTTCCTATTACTAAAGAACTCCATATTTTCATATAAATGTCTATAACATCTGAACTGTGAGTGTGTGCCCAAATACTATATGGTACAAATGAAGATGTCGAATATACGTTTTCAACGACATCAATAACGTTACAATCTACTTTAGAAGTTATTGCCATTAGTATTCAGTGACCTTCAAGCGCCTACCTTCACACACCCCCAAATCCAAAAAACGTGCCTTGCCCCCTTAGGGAGGAACCAATTCACCCTTATAATGAAAAAAAGGTAAAAACAAAAACAATAAAAATACAAAAGAACCGCTAAAGCTAACTTTTCCCACATTAAACAGCTGAGTTTTTTTAAACATACTGAATGACAGAAAACAAGATCAACAATATGGTAACTCTCACGTATAATGTATACGTACATTAGGGTGGTCCTTAGCTATATGGGCCGAAAATTTTGTTGAGTTTTTTTTTGTCTTACCCTCTTAAAATATGATTGTATGTCAGGAAATGATATGTGCGAAATTTCAGCGAGATCGGCCAACGGGAACCCGTGCCGCATATGTGCGATATCATTTCCTGACCTACAATCATATTTTAAGAGGGTAAACAAAAAAAATTCGGAATTTGAAAATTTAGAATTGTACTGAAATTCGAAAACTTCGTCCTTGATGCGGCACGGGTTCCCGCTGGCCGATCTCGCTGAAATTTGGCACATATCATTTCCTGATCTACTATTACATTTTAAGAGGGTAAGACCAAAAAAAATTTGATTTTGAAAATTAAGGACCACCCTAATGTACATGAATTCAACAGATCATAAAAATAGACCACAAAACGATTTTTGAGGCGGCGAATTCGAAGTGTCCTATCTCATTTAGAGATGAGCGTTCCAGTGATTTTTTAGGAATGGTGACAGCAGTGACTGTGACCTTTCTGTCACCGTGATTTTAACCAGTGACTTTAAGTCACCGTGACTTTGGGAAAAGTAACCGATATCAAAAGTTTTAACATGTTTAAATAATGAAAAACTTGAAAAACAAATATTGACCACGAAATAATATTTTTTTGTCTATAAAATATTTTATTTATAGGATAATGCAAATAAAATAATTGTAAATTACGGTGCTAACATTAGATTTGTATATTTAATATAAAATAAAACAACATTGTCATAAAATACCTTGTTTGTGTAATTGTTTAAAAATAATATTATGAACTTGTTTAATACCATACATATAAAGCACTGCCACTAACTACTAGAAATATAACAATGCAAGGTAGTTCTGGTTAATACTCTCCTGTATTTTTTATTTATCAATATAAAAACCGAACACAACAACAATAAAATTGGAGTAATTCCACAACGGTAAACTTAAGCCAATTTAACCTGTCTTTTCCACTGTAGGGCATAAAACTAATATAAGAAAGTTGGGATAACACAAAATAATAATTTTGTTACTGAATATTTTCTTCTTTATCATTATTTTCATATTATTTTATTTTTCCAATATTGTTCGAACAATAATAATAATTAATATGTAAGATAAAATAAAAATAAGTCATAAGCAAATATTTAATAGCGAATTCTTTAGAACAGAATGTTAAATGTCACATAAAGGCAACCCTGGCTTTTTGTATAATGCCTTGAACACATAGAAAATCGCACTACGAATATTTCGGTGCGAACTGTCAAAATTACACGGCCTCTTATGGGAAACGAGAAAAAAATAAAATTACGTCGCTGCCTCTGCTTGCGACTGCGAATAAAAGGCAGCTGCGATCGATTTGAATGCGATTTGTTCGCAGTCGTCGCTCTTGTTCTTCTTATTTATATGTGTTTACATTGACTTTGACAAGCCAAAACTTCGCTGCGGCAGAAGATTTCTGAAAGTTCGCACCGAAATATTCGTCGTGCGATTTTCTATGTGTTCAAGGCATAATTCGTGAAAAAATATCGTATTCCGAATTCACGGCACGGGAACAAACCAGTGAAAGGAACGAATAAATATCGTGGAACGAAGGCTGTCACTGTCACTGGTAAAAAAAATATTCGGTCACTCCAGTGACCAGTGACTTTTAAATCACGGTGACAAAGTCACCGGCACAAAAATATCGCTCATCTCTAATCTCATTATCTCTACTTTACATGATAATGTACTTACAGGTAGAGTTCTCAAAAAGAAGCCGTTGTTTTCGAAAAGATATCCACTGTGTTTTACTGTTGCCGTAATATTTGGAAAATATGAAATGGAAAATAAGGGAGTTTTCGTACTCTGCTATGAATAAATACATATACACATTCTTCAAACATATGTATGTAAACAAACAGAAATTTTGAAACTCTAAAGTTAAAGCTTTTTTCTTCGAAAAGGAGATGGCGGAGGTATTTTTGTTGTATACATGCAATGATTTTTTACGAGAATCATTTTTTTTCATAGGTTTTCCATATAGGACCGATTTTAGGAAATGATCAACAGAAAGCGGTGCAAAAAGGAGATTAGGATGGGGTATAGGTGACTGGCGCAAAGGCAATAAGTATTTCCCTATTTATGATATTTGAAAAACTTCCTGAAGTTTTCAGTCTTCATGGAAAATTTGTTATTAAAATTAGTACTGATGGCAATCCTATTTCATGAATGATATTACAAGCATAACTGTGGTACCTAAATAAGTGCGACGAACGTTGCGTTGCTGTCAAAATGAAATTGGAACACGCAGTCTTATGTAAGTGGCTGAAATTAGCAACGCACTGACGGAGAGCACTTCGAATTTCCAATTTTAGTATGCGCTACGAAGTGAAGTTGGCGACAAATGTTAAAAAAATGTTCATGTGCGTGTGAATGTTTAAAAACTTTTTGTCAGAACATATGTTGACGCAACGCGGTTTAGCGCAGCAACGATTTTAATAGCCTGTTTCCATAAAAATATTTAATCCGGTTAAGGTGTTCGAAAATCGATCAGCTGATCTAGTGTTTCCATACATAATCCGGTCCGGGCTGTCAAACCGAAAAGAAGAAACAAACAGCTGTTGTTTTGTTTGTAAAGGGTCCGCTATCTAACGTTTTTTTTTTCAACTAGTGCTTATTTCGTGAATGGTATCACTTAGCTCATGTCTGATTTGACAGATAATTAGTTTTATCCTTCCGATGAACGAATATGGTTGTGTACACGCTTGAACAACGCTGGGAAATATTGCGAGATTACTTTGAAAATCCGATGTCGATTTTGCCCAAAAAATCATCTTTTCAGGTGAAGCTCATTTTGATCTTGACGGGTATGTAAACAAGCAAAATTGTCGCATTTGGGGCACAGAAAACCCGCACGCATACATTGAAAAGCCGGTGCACCCAAAACGAGTCACTGTTTGGTGCGGATTTTGGTCCAGAGGCATAATTGGGCCATTTTTCTTCGAAAATGAGCAAGGAGTGGCCGTTACAGTCAATGGCGATCGTTATCGGGCCATGTTGAAGAGGATATTGGCAACATTTGGTTTCAACAGGACGGCGCTACGTGCCACACAGCCGTAGCTACATTCGCATTTTCAAAAAAAAAAAAGTTATTTGGCGGACCCTATATAACATTACATAATTTTTAAAAATATTAGAAAACAGATGAAAAAATATAGATGCGACCATTATGGAGTTAGTAGTCGTACTTTTTTTTTGTCAAAAGGTGAACTATGCATTTGCAACAAAAAATTAGCACAACTACTTTATACCAAAATAAAAATGGGAAATAAACAACCAATACTGGGTAAAATATGGAAGCATACATTAATTACCATTATACGGAACATATATTTTTATATATGCACATATATGCAAAAGGATAATATTTTTAATTATACCCTACACCTTAAGGTTAAGGGTATATTCACTTTGTCACGAAATGTGTAACGCATAGAAATAGAGACGATAGGTATAGAAAAGTATATATATTCTTGATCAGGGTGACCTCCTGAGTCGATTTAGCCATGTCCGTCCGTCTGTCTGTCTGTTGAAATCACGATCACAGGAGAACCAGTGAAGATATCGTGATGAAATTTGGTATAAATATTGGTTCCTGGGTCTGTTTTACGTATTTGAAAACTCATATTTCTGGCTTATTTCTATGAAGAAGAACAAAAGTTCATTCCTCTCTCAAAATATTTTGTAAACAAATTCCCGAACTGTCAAAATTCGTTCCCGAACTGTCAAAATTACATGCGTTTTGTTTTTGTAATCTACGGCACCCAAGCCTGATTTAGCGATCTACGGCACCAATACATTTAAAGCGAAAAAAGAGTTTCCAGTCTTGTAGTCTTTGGTTTTGAATCACTAGTTTTATCATGTGTTGTTTCTCCTGGCATGTCTTCATAATCTGCGTAAAATGAGTTAACTTATTTGTGTTGTGATTAAAATTACAGTCAGTTTTACCATACCTTAGGTTCGTGCATTAGAGGCCTCAAATAATTTCCATTGCAGATATCTTCTGTTGCTTTAATCAGCTTACTTAAAGACTTATTTAGACAAAAGTTTGGTTTAGAGCAGTGGTGCGCAAAGACAGCCATTCGGCTACTCAATTTTCAAGTGGCATAATATGTATACATTGAGTGCGTTTGACGATCGCTCGTCAGTAGCTCTCAAGCCATCAACGAGGTAGGTCTGTCTCGCTGCGTTCTTTTATTTTGACTACACCCAAAAAATGACGATTGATATGACGCAAAGAAACGAGACAAATGCGTCATACTTTACCGCATCCATTTCTATCAGTGCTGAGAGAAAATATGCCCAACACACACTCAAAATGTGATAGTGTTCGTTTGCGCACCACTGGTTTATGGGCATTTAAAACTCAAAACTTTTAAGTGCGATATCTTTCAAACTATTAAGTGCACCGTTGTAAGCGAGGTACCGTTTGAAAGGTAATTTTAATATCTATTTTTTAAGTCTTTATCCTTTTCTTGATTTTTTCAATAGTTATGGAGATAATTTAGTTTTAAGAAAAAATTGTGGAAGTTGTATTAAAGCATAAGTTTTTTCTCAACTTAAATCATAATTAAGGTATAAATAAGGTTTTCGTTATATATCCGAGCAAACATCTTAGACTTGGCTAAAGGAAACTTTTATACTTTAAGGCGCGTAGTGTTCGGTATTTAGTACTTAAAATTTAAACGTTTTTATGAATTGGTATAAATATTGGCATAAACTACTATTTTACTGCGTAGCCAGCGTTGGACATACTAAGGGTTATTATTAAAATGCACGGCCGGAGGACGCATACGCACCAAAAAATTTCCTATTACTAAAGAACTCCATATTTTCATATAAATGTCTATAACATCTGAACTGTGAGTGTGTGCCCAAATACTATATGGTACAAATGAAGATGTCGAATATACGTTTTCAACGACATCAATAACGTTACAATCTACTTTAGAAGTTATTGCCATTAGTATTCAGTGACCTTCAAGCGCCTACCTTCACACACCCCCAAATCCAAAAAACGTGCCTTGCCCCCTTAGGGAGGAACCAATTCACCCTTATAATGAAAAAAAGGTAAAAACAAAAACAATAAAAATACAAAAGAACCGCTAAAGCTAACTTTTCCCACATTAAACAGCTGAGTTTTTTTAAACATACTGAATGACAGAAAACAAGATCAACAATATGGTAACTCTCACGTATAATGTATACGTACATTAGGGTGGTCCTTAGCTATATGGGCCGAAAATTTTGTTGAGTTTTTTTTTGTCTTACCCTCTTAAAATATGATTGTATGTCAGGAAATGATATGTGCGAAATTTCAGCGAGATCGGCCAACGGGAACCCGTGCCGCATATGTGCGATATCATTTCCTGACCTACAATCATATTTTAAGAGGGTAAACAAAAAAAATTCGGAATTTGAAAATTTAGAATTGTACTGAAATTCGAAAACTTCGTCCTTGATGCGGCACGGGTTCCCGCTGGCCGATCTCGCTGAAATTTGGCACATATCATTTCCTGATCTACTATTACATTTTAAGAGGGTAAGACCAAAAAAAATTTGATTTTGAAAATTAAGGACCACCCTAATGTACATGAATTCAACAGATCATAAAAATAGACCACAAAACGATTTTTGAGGCGGCGAATTCGAAGTGTCCTATCTCATTTAGAGATGAGCGTTCCAGTGATTTTTTAGGAATGGTGACAGCAGTGACTGTGACCTTTCTGTCACCGTGATTTTAACCAGTGACTTTAAGTCACCGTGACTTTGGGAAAAGTAACCGATATCAAAAGTTTTAACATGTTTAAATAATGAAAAACTTGAAAAACAAATATTGACCACGAAATAATATTTTTTTGTCTATAAAATATTTTATTTATAGGATAATGCAAATAAAATAATTGTAAATTACGGTGTTAACATTAGATTTGTATATTTAATATAAAATAAAACAACATTGTCATAAAATACCTTGTTTGTGTAATTGTTTAAAAATAATATTATGAACTTGTTTAATACCATACATATAAAGCACTGCCACTAACTACTAGAAATATAACAATGCAAGGTAGTTCTGGTTAATACTCTCCTGTATTTTTTATTTATCAATATAAAAACCGAACACAACAACAATAAAATTGGAGTAATTCCACAACGGTAAACTTAAGCCAATTTAACCTGTCTTTTCCACTGTAGGGCATAAAACTAATATAAGAAAGTTGGGATAACACAAAATAATAATTTTGTTACTGAATATTTTCTTCTTTATCATTATTTTCATATTATTTTATTTTTCCAATATTGTTCGAACAATAATAATAATTAATATGTAAGATAAAATAAAAATAAGTCATAAGCAAATATTTAATAGCGAATTCTTTAGAACAGAATGTTAAATGTCACATAAAGGCAACCCTGGCTTTTTGTATAATGCCTTGAACACATAGAAAATCGCACTACGAATATTTCGGTGCGAACTGTCAAAATTACACGGCCTCTTATGGGAAACGAGAAAAAAATAAAATTACGTCGCTGCCTCTGCTTGCGACTGCGAATAAAAGGCAGCTGCGATCGATTTGAATGCGATTTGTTCGCAGTCGTCGCTCTTGTTCTTCTTATTTATATGTGTTTACATTGACTTTGACAAGCCAAAACTTCGCTGCGGCAGAAGATTTCTGAAAGTTCGCACCGAAATATTCGTCGTGCGATTTTCTATGTGTTCAAGGCATAATTCGTGAAAAAATATCGTATTCCGAATTCACGGCACGGGAACAAACCAGTGAAAGGAACGAATAAATATCGTGGAACGAAGGCTGTCACTGTCACTGGTAAAAAAAATATTCGGTCACTCCAGTGACCAGTGACTTTTAAATCACGGTGACAAAGTCACCGGCACAAAAATATCGCTCATCTCTAATCTCATTATCTCTACTTTACATGATAATGTACTTACAGGTAGAGTTCTCAAAAAGAAGCCGTTGTTTTCGAAAAGATATCCACTGTGTTTTACTGTTGCCGTAATATTTGGAAAATATGAAATGGAAAATAAGGGAGTTTTCGTACTCTGCTATGAATAAATACATATACACATTCTTCAAACATATGTATGTAAACAAACAGAAATTTTGAAACTCTAAAGTTAAAGCTTTTTTCTTCGAAAAGGAGATGGCGGAGGTATTTTTGTTGTATACATGCAATGATTTTTTACGAGAATCATTTTTTTTCATAGGTTTTTCATATAGGACCGATTTTAGGAAATGATCAACAGAAAGCGGTGCAAAAAGGAGATTAGGATGGGGTATAGGTGACTGGCGCAAAGGCAATAAGTATTTCCCTATTTATGATATTTGAAAAACTTCCTGAAGTTTTCAGTCTTCATGGAAAATTTGTTATTAAAATTAGTACTGATGGCAATCCTATTTCATGAATGATATTACAAGCATAACTGTGGTACCTAAATAAGTGCGACGAACGTTGCGTTGCTGTCAAAATGAAATTGGAACACGCAGTCTTATGTAAGTGGCTGAAATTAGCAACGCACTGACGGAGAGCACTTCGAATTTCCAATTTTAGTATGCGCTACGAAGTGAAGTTGGCGACAAATGTTAAAAAAATGTTCATGTGCGTGTGAATGTTTAAAAACTTTTTGTCAGAACATATGTTGACGCAACGCGGTTTAGCGCAGCAACGATTTTAATAGCCTGTTTCCATAAAAATATTTAATCCGGTTAAGGTGTTCGAAAATCGATCAGCTGATAGTGTTTCCATACATAATCCGGTCCGGGCTGTCAAACCGAAAAGAAGAAACAAACAGCTGTTGTTTTGTTTGTAAAGGGTCCGCTATCTAACGTTTTTTTTTTCAACTAGTGCTTATTTCGTGAATGGTATCACTTAGCTCATGTCTGATTTGACAGATAATTAGTTTTATCCTTCCGATGAACGAATATGGTTGTGTACACGCTTGAACAACGCTGGGAAATATTGCGAGATTACTTTGAAAATCCGATGTCGATTTTGCCCAAAAAATCATCTTTTCAGGTGAAGCTCATTTTGATCTTGACGGGTACGTAAACAAGCAAAATTGTCGCATTTGGGGCACAGAAAACCCGCACGCATACATTGAAAAGCCGGTGCACCCAAAACGAGTCACTGTTTGGTGCGGATTTTGGTCCAGAGGCATAATTGGGCCATTTTTCTTCGAAAATGAGCAAGGAGTGGCCGTTACAGTCAATGGCGATCGTTATCGGGCCATGTTGAAGAGGATATTGGCAACATTTGGTTTCAACAGGACGGCGCTACGTGCCACACAGCCGTAGCTACACTCGCATTTTCAAAAAAAAAAAAGTTATTTGGCGGACCCTATATAACATTACATAATTTTTAAAAATATTAGAAAACAGATGAAAAAATATAGATGCGACCATTATGGAGTTAGTAGTCGTACTTTTTTTTTGTCAAAAGGTGAACTATGCATTTGCAACAAAAAATTAGCACAACTACTTTATACCAAAATAAAAATGGGAAATAAACAACCAATACTGGGTAAAATATGGAAGCATACATTAATTACCATTATACGGAACATATATTTTTATATATGCACATATATGCAAAAGGATAATATTTTTAATTATACCCTACACCTTAAGGTTAAGGGTATATTCACTTTGTCACGAAATGTGTAACGCATAGAAATAGAGACGATAGGTATAGAAAAGTATATATATTCTTGATCAGGTTGACCTCCTGAGTCGATTTAGCCATGTCCGTCCGTCTGTCTGTCTGTTGAAATCACGATCACAGGAGAACCAGTGAAGATATCGTGATGAAATTTGGTATAAATATTGGTTCTTGTGGTGTGCAGGTTGGTATTGAAAATGGACAAAATCGGTCCACGGCCACGCCTATTTTTTAGTAAAAATGTGATCAGCCGTTTTTTTTTAGTTATGACAACAATTTCATTCCTTAGAATAGAATAGCATTATCCGTTAATATGCCAAATATGGGCGTGATCCGCCCACTTTTAGGTTATACACGCAAAAGAGGGTCTTAAATGGTTATATTGTTAAATATATAAACTTCCTGAATAAAACTTTAGATAACAACTTGTTTTCCAAAAAAACATTACTACATCAAAACTGGGTGCGGTCCGCCCACTTTTACACTACTTATACAGTATAACTCATGAAAACAAGTTTATAACCACGGAAATAACGTTTAAATTTGAACACAATAATAAAAGAACTAAGCTAGTTATTTTGTTTCGAAATAGGTAATGACCATGCCTACTATTTATACAGAGGCGTAGCTAGGTCTCATGGAGCCCATGACGGTTAATCAACTTGCAGCCCCAAAAATTCCTAGAAATCAATAATACTTGATTTCCAAAACTGCCACCCCCGAAATTGTACCGTCCCGGGCGGACTGCCACTCCCGCCCCGCCCTAGCTTCGCCTCTGTACTTATACTCGTCTGTGATTAAATGTGATTATAAGGTAGCTTTCCTTATAACAACATATTTCCTCTAGTTTCAGTTTAAATTTTTTCAAAACTTTTAGGTGTAGGGTATCTAAGATTCGGCCAGGCCGAATATAGCTTTCTTACTGGTTATTACTTTTGTCGTTTCGTAAACGAATCCCAGAAAAACAGATTTTGCATGCGTTCAATCGATCAATTTATTTTCGGTGAAGTACAAATTTTGTGCACAAAATCACAATTTTTTATCCTAGTGTTTGTGAAAATGCCAATGTACTGATGTGAAAATCTGATATAAAGTTCAGCGAATGGTACTGGACCTTCTTCTCTTTTGGTTGTTTTTTCAGCGATTTAGCGCCTTCAACAGGAAAGCGCCATTTTCTAATTAAACCGAATTTTTTCAGGATATTTTTTACAGTACTGTAGTTCATGCCAATAATTTCAGCAATTATACTCACTGATTTGCCTTTACTTAATTTTACCCCAAGCTCGCGACTTTCAATTGCAGTTTGTTTGTTTATGTTTAACATTTCTTTAAAACGGAAGATTTCTTGTCAACAGCTTAAACTCTTCTATGCAATTTAAACGAATATTTAACTGACAACAAAAGAGAACACAAACTACCGTTAAATAAAACTTACAAGTTAATTCCAAAGCTGTATACTTCTTTTGACGCGTAAAAGTATGAGTTTTTGGCGTTTATTTAAGATGTAACTTACATCATGTAAGTACATTAATCTGATGTATTGTGTTAATATTGGTATAAAAACCTTAGTAATAAAATAAGCTTTTCAAAAATAAAAATACGTTTCAGATATTTTATTTATGAACAAAGATATGATCAATCAAGTGTTCTTTTCAACTGTATACTTTCTTTTGACGCTGACTGTATACTGTTTAGGGTATCTTCATGATCCCATTACCAAGAAAAACAATCCACTTTTATGGAAAAAAGTCCACTTTTACATATGTGCTCATAACTTTTAAACTTTACAACTGTGGGCGCAATGATGTATGGCGAAAAGGCGACGCTATCAGTATTCCTTCCCAAAGCTGCCAATGGGGTGTGGTATAAATCATTTCATATTCAATATAAAGCTTTAACCACAACCAAGGCTACCGGCTACAAGCGACATCTGTCAAAATATTATCAAAATTACTGTCAAATTGGCCCTTATGGGGAACAAGAAAAAAAACATTGATTTCCAGTCGCCGCTACGTATCTGTGGTTAGCCGCTACGTATCTTGTGGTTAGCCGCTAGCTTCCCGCCGCTTGCAGTCGATCGAATTCTAATTTTCTCTGGCGACGAAAGTATGCTTCTTCTTCTTTTATGTTTGTTTACGTTTTACATATAAAAAGATTTGCGTTTTGACATTTGCTGCTGGCTTCACGCCACTATCACTGGAAGTACTGTGGTTAGTGCTGGAAGTTAGCTGCATTTGCAGCCTGTATCCTGTAGCTGGTAGCCTTGGTTGTGGTTAAAGCTTTAATTGTAACATTAATGTATGAGTAAGCTTTAGTCAAACTATTTATTTAAATTCTAAACATAAGATTAAAAAAATATATAATTAAACATTTCAATCGAGCTCAATTTGCCTGTTTAAAAACAAACTACTTGCATGCACTTTAGTTTCCTTCATTTTGTCGTATGAATTTAATAAATCTTCCATCGATATATTTAATGTATTCCCGTTATTTCGCGATTTTGATATATTGGTGGACGTGGACTCTCCAAACGTTGAATTGGCGAAATCTAGCTCATTTGAACGCATTAATTTACGCATCCGAAAAATAGATGCGTTTCTGCACATTTCTTTTAAATCAGATCCTGAAAATCCATTAGTTAATTCCGCAAGATGGTGGTAGTCAATGTTTGTTTCTAACTGCTCAGTTTCTAAAATTAACTTCAATATCTGAGCACGCTGTATTTCATTGGGAAGGCCGATATGGAATTGTGCCGGCATTCGACGTATGATTGCTTTGTCTAAATCTTGAGGACGATTGGTAGCGCCCATAACAATAACACTAGAATTCGAATTAGTATTTAAACCATCCCATAACATCATAAATTGCGTTTTCATCATTGCGGTGGCTTCGTGATCGTTCGAATTACGGCTACGTAGAAACGAATCAATCTCGTCTATAAATATGATACAGGGCTGTATTTTTAATGCTAACGAAAATACAGCTGATGCCAATTTCTGGGATTCGCCATACCATTTGTCCGTTAATATGGCGACATCTAAGTTTATGAATCGCATGCCAGCTTCTTTTGCTGTAGCTTTTGCAATTAACGTTTTTCCACATCCAGGTGGGCCATATAGTAAAACACCTTTAGGAGCTTGCCATAGTTTTGAGTGACTGAAAAAACCCTTGTGTCGTATAGGAAGTACAACAGATTCCCGAAGCTCTTGTATAACTGAATCTAACCCAGCAATATCTCCCCAGCTAATAACAATGTCTGAAGGCACAACCAAATGAGACGCTATAATTAATTCGTAGTCATTCAAATTCTTCGGATCTGCATTAAAGCCACCTATTCCTAATCTAAACGTTAAGTCTTTTAGAAGCAAATTTTCACATTATGCACTTAATTTACCGTTTTAATTGCTCTTCTGCTCGCAATTGTGCCTTCTTTTTGCTTTTCATTGTAGGATCTAATTGATTTATTACCCATTTAATGGAATAAAACGTAACAACTGATGCAATTGATACCCTCAACACAAGCTGAATTAGCTCATTACGTGATAACTGCGGAGATCCAAAACTGAAACTATTCATTACTAAATTAATTTCAATCACTAAATAGAAATATAACTAGGGTTGGTTGGATAGCAAAGGTGATAAAAATGTTAGATCAAAATATTTTTCTGTTTGGAACGTAAAGGCCAGTTACACCAAGAAAGGTTGCGCCAGTAAAAAAAAAGTGATCTCGTTCAGCACATGTACGTAAAGTATTTTTAAAAACACTAGGGTCACAACACATGCTACAAGTGCCAAACTTGGAAAGTGGTATTAAGAAAAGTTAGAACAGGTTAAATGTTAGTTGACAGCTGCGATTTTGTTATTTTTGTAATTTTATACGGTAACTCCAACAAATACAACAGTTCTGGTCGTTTTCGTATCGTTACCGAGTTACATCCCTTTGAAATTTGGAAATTTCGAGAGTATATCTCTTACATGTTATTGGTATCGTTGGAAAAGCATTTAAAAGATATTTTATTTATGTAAACATTATTTTATTAAAGTAGGCATAGGTTTAGAGAAAAATCGAATTATAGATTTATGGTAACATTTCTTTCATTGATTATTTTCTTTCTAAGTAATATGTATAATTAACCAATAAAAACTTAAGCCGGAAAGTTATATTTTTCTTGTCTTCGTCCTTTGTGCAAGTTTGCTGTTGTTCTGATGCGATATGAGATTATCGTTGGAATACTCCCATGCTTCAGTCTTTTACGTGTAGCATAACCAGATTTTGTACGTATTATAAAAATTAAAAGTTTAAAAAACTATAATAAATTTATTTACCCATATTAACTTGCAACTCGTTTTTAAAGCAATTTACATTCAAATGATCCTCACAGATGCCGGCATGTTTGGTTTTGAATTCTTTATATCGCTAGAAAAACTCCGACCAAATATTTGATAACAGAACATCTGATTGAAAAACGCAAGTTAAGCTTTTTAGTACTTTTTTCCCAACTCATTAATTTTGTTCTAAGTAAAATGCCTAATTAAGACATGTAATTATTTCAATAATAAGAAAGCAGGGATCCTTAGCTTTCTTTGGAAATTTATTTCAGTCGGATTGGTGCAGGATTTTAGGAGAAATAATCGCGCAATTTCTCATAAAAATTTTTCATTTTTAAGCGTTTTCTCCTAAGGCCCATATTACATTGCACACAGTTGTTCGATCAAACAGTCACGTTGTGTTTGGTGTTTTTCTCGAAAACTATAATGTTTTCGACAAAATCCGATCTGTGCTATAGTTTAGGAGATATTGAATTTCAGATTTCAAAGGATCGAACCGGAAGTTGCCACCCATTTTTGGGATTATTGTTAGGGTCAGTGCCAAAAAAAAAACAACAACAACGTAGGTTATTGTGTCGTAAAACCTATCTGATCCTTAGTTTTTTATGCTGATTACAAAAACAAGTACAACTTTTTTTGCTTTCGTATAGTTATCGAGTCGAAAATTGAAATTCTTATCACTACATCTCCTAAACTATTAAACATGTAGTTATACCACCAGACAGGAGGGTACCGTTATAACATGAATTTGAAATATCTTTTATTTATGTACACATGTAGTTAAGTAGTATATATAACATACACTCAATTCTGTTTTTACACGGAAATTGGTTCCAGGAAAACCCGTGTAAAAAAATACATTGATCATATGCAAAATAGGCGATTGGTTCCTTATCTCTAAAACCTATTGAAATTAGTAAAAAACAAGGATTTTTTAATAACAACTATTCAGGTTTATTTTATTAAATCACATATATAATGTGTTTTTACACAATCATAGTTATTAAAGAAAAAAACATAGTTCAGAAAATATTAACACATTCTAGTTGCTGTCACAAATAAATTTGATTGTATGCACTAAAAGGGAATTCCCCTAAATTTGTGCTATTTACAATTGCTCTGACCAGTAAATTTGCTTGTATCCACAAAAAGGAAATTCCCCCTAATTTGTGATATGTACATATTTCGCAAAAATTAAATTTAACGAAAAAATTAAGGCCCAAAAGATTTTGAATCGTGCTAAATGGAATAAATTGCTGTAAAAAAATTTTAAATTTGTTTATTTTCAAACCGTGTTAAATCAAAACCATGTAAAACACGACCATGTAAAGACAGAATTGAGTGTATTATATATGTACATATATTTCAAAGTATGGAAAGGTACTGGGATAGTTTGCAGTAATTAGGTTTTTTTTAGTTATCAGGTAATTAGCTTTTACTGCTGTACTGTAAATGTGAACAGATTATTGCTTTCATTGGAAGAGAATTATGTGAAAAGTCTTGTCCTTTGTAAGTGATGTGATAAAAGATGTGATAACCGAAGAAATTAATAAAATTAGGAGGCAAATTTATGAACTTCAGCCGCGGCTATTTGAGTATCATGGCCATATTATTCAAATAGATTTCAAACTTTTGCTCATCACTATTGATGGAAAAGTCGGACACGCCTTAACTGAGACTAGGGCATTCTCTAGCTGTATTATATGCCAACAAACTGCGAGTAAACTAAGCCAAGCACCAACAGATGCCAAATATTCTGAAGAGGCATACGAATTCGGATTGTCGCCTCTTCACACTAGAATTCGTTTCATGGAACATACATATACTCAAATTGGGCTATGATTTAGAATTCGGAGCAACAGTAACGGTTACAGAAAATGCAGTGAATAAGGAGAAACGGAAGCTGAAAAAACCCAAATACAGGAACAATATCGTGAAATAGGGCTAATAATTGACCAGCCAAAACAAGGAGAGGGAAATACAAATAATGGAAACACCGCTAGAAGATTTTTCTCAGATCCTGAGACGGCAGCTTTCATTACGGGAATGCTGAATTAATTAAGCGATTCAAAGTAATAATAGAAGTTATAGCATAAAATTCTTTATCATGGCGAGGAAATTATTGAAAGTAGTCTACTTCCACTTGGTGATCTGAACAAGCACAAGAAAAAAGAAACAAGGATTACAGATTCTTTCGTGAACACAACACAAGGAAAATTTCAAGATATTGTACCAATGAGGATCTGCTTGCTGTTTTGCTGTGCACATCGGATCCATATATTTCAAATATCCGCCAAAAATGTAAATCTATCGCAATCGAGTTAGATAGTGATGCACAAAATTTACTACTAGATGAGCGGATTTCTATCAATGAATGTTTTGAAAAAATTGTTTAATTTGCATTAGTTCCTTATTTATTACTTATTTTTATTAGTGTATTTTATTAATATGTTCGTTATTGATAATAAAGAGTCTTTAATCATTAAATAAAAAGAAACGTATTATTTTTATAATTTCTTTCTTCATGCTTTTAAGAAAATTTTAGTAGGTACCTTCATTGAAACTCTCATATCTCTGGTTTTCACATTAAAGCTTAAGATTAGAAGAATCCAACAAAAAAAAACCGGAATAAAATATTCCAAGAGAGTCAAAAGATATGGATTTTTGACCGCTAAGTTAAAAAACCGGCCACTCTGCGTCGTATGCTTCTGATTACCATTAAAGCTTAACCCCCACTTGTCGATTCTAATGGGAGGACAGTCACGCATGTTGTTGTTTGGATCGTGATGATTTTGGAAATCAGATCTCGGTGGTCGATATATTTATTTATTTATTAGGTATAAACTAAGCATATTGCTTTATAGTTTGATAAGAACATTCAAAATAAGGATAAGAATTGTAAAATCTTTTGCTTAGTTAAAGAGGTTGAGTCTGAAAAATTAATGACAGGATATACAGTATTGAAATCGGCACAGGCGTTCCGAAGAGGTTCATGCTGTTGATGTGTAGATCTGCTGAAGCTTAGCTGAAGCGGTTCATATCGCCTCAATGTACGGCTAGGAACATTAAGATGAATGTTAGATAATATTGGGTGTAGGAATTAATAATGCGGATTTTTTGGCTTGAAAATGGCAATTATTTGAATAACAAAATGAATGAGTACATTAAGCAATATATTGCCCATCGTTGGCTATGACTTCCTCCCATCTTCTGGGAAGTTTATTGATTCATCGTTTGAAGAAGTCCTCATCTTTCGAGGCAATCCATTCATCGACCCATTTTCGCACTTCTTCAGAATTTCGAAAGCGTACATCTAACAGGCTGATCTGCATTGATCGGAACAAATGGTAATCAGAAGGAGCAAGGTCTGGAAAGTACAGGGGGTATTCAAGATGATCCCAACCGAGCCTCTTTATTTTTTCTTTAACGATGTTTGCACGATATGGTTTGGCATTGTCATCGTGGAACAAAACTTTGTGGTGTTTTCGAGCTATCAATGGTCGTTTTTCGTTCAGTTTCTTTGCCAGTTCGTTCAATTGGCGTCTGTAGCGATCAGCTGTAACCGTTTCATTTGGTTTTAACAGCTCGTAATTTTAATTTAATTTTTTCAGGCACGAAATTCGACATGATGCAATAAAAAACTTTGTTGTTTACACTTCAACGAAATGAAACATACTGAAATTTTTAGCTTAATGACAGACAAAAACAAAGAAAATGGCCGCGGTGTGCTCTGATGCACATAACGCTAGTTACGCCATCTGTTATCTAAATCCGCATTATTAATTCCTACTCCTATTAGATATGCACTATTAGTAACGCCATATAGAATGTTCAGGATAAAAATAGCATTTAACATTCTAAGACGATTAGCAAGTGATGGCAGCAATGTAACAATTATAGTTCGGGCTCCAGACAGGCGAGGTGTATTCCAACATAGGTCTGACTAGTGATGTATAAAGTAGCTTAGTAATATATGGATCATTAAACTCCTTTGCCCATCTCTTTATAAAACCTAATGTGCTGTTCGCTCTACTAAATTCCTTTGCCCATCTCTTTATAAAACCTAATGTGCTGTTCGCTCTACTAGATATGCGATTAATATGACTATTGAAGCGTAATTTTCGATCAAGGACTACTCCAAGATCATCTACAATTTCAACTCATTCCAAATTCCTTCCACAAATAGTGTAATTAAAGAAAAAAGGACTAGGACAACGGGAAAAAGTTATTTGTTTGCATTTCGTTAAGTTGAGGTCCATGCAGT
Organism: Myopa testacea; assembly: GCA_949629155.1. Lineage (NCBI taxonomy): Eukaryota > Metazoa > Arthropoda > Insecta > Diptera > Conopidae > Myopa > Myopa testacea. The sequence continues at coordinate 35,923,589 of OX451347.1, read as the reverse complement.
TGATGTTACACCATGCGGTTAGAGAATCCAAATCCGACTGTATGAGACTGGCACCAATTTCATCCTTATAAGACAGAAAAAGTTTCACGTCATCCGCAAACATTAACACATTCCCATTCCTAATAGATGGTAGATCATTACTGAAAACCAGGAATAACAGTGGTCCCAAATGGCTCCCTTGAGGTACACCTGAAGGAACAAAAATATCATTTGATGTTGTATTGTTGAACACCACCATTTGAGTCCGATTGCTGAGATAAGAGAGTATCCATTTTAGAAGCGGTTTAGGAAAGCCAAACAACTTCAGCTTTAAAAAAAGAAGCTTATGATTAACAACATCAAAAGCTTTGCTGATGTCTGTGTAGATAGCGTCTGTTTGCATAGAAGATTTGTTTTTCATGATCATCGACACGAATTCGAGTAAGTTTGTTGTAGTTGATTTTCCCCTACAAAAACCGTGTTGTGCTGGAGAAACCGAAGCATGTATACTCCGTGATATTTGTTCAGCAATTATCCACTCAAATAACTTAGGCAGCGCACTAATTTTTGCAATGCAGCGATAATTTATTACATCACATCTATTACCATATTTATGAAGCGGTATAATAAATGAAGATTTCCAAGATTTTGGAAAATAGCCACATCGTAAGGAATGCTCGAATAATGATGTGATAGGCGCCACTAGTTCCTCAGCACAGTATTTAAGAACGCATGCTGGTAATCCATCAAGTCCAGGGTTATAGTTGAACTTTAAAGTTTTCAAAGCATTTAGAACAATATTTACATCAATCATTGGCAGACTTATACATCCCGAAGAAATGGGGAATGGGAATTCCACTAAACTACAATTTACGGATGAATATGTAGATTCAAAGAAGTTAGCAAACATATGGCAAATAGTTCCAAAATCACTAGATTCACGATGGTCAAGCTTCATAACCGACGGATACATAGACAACTTTCTTTTCATATTCACCAATTTCCAAAATTACTTTGGATCAGAATTCAAATTGAGTTTAATTCTTATTAAATAATTGGCATAAGTTTCCTTGCATTGTTTCTGATATTTACATCTCGTAGTTACATACGAAGCAAAACTTGCAGGTGAGCGCCTCATACAATACACTTTATAATGCTTAGATTTCAAAGTCCTTAATTTCCGACATGCAAGTGTATACCAAGTCGGTACAATAGAGCTCGATAATTTTCGTAACGGTACTGAATATTTAAAACAATTCAGAAGGGTGGTATTAAATGAGCAGACCGCGGCATTCAAAATCTCTGTGGACAAATTTACCGTAAGATGAAATATAGATTCCAAATTAATGTTTTGGAGGTAAGACTTCATTGTCACGAAATTGGCTTTACGGAAACAAAAATCTCTCCTCATAGCGGGGCTGCATTTATTGGATCTAGAAGAATGTTCTGGGTGCTGTGAAGCTGTTAATTTCAACGTAGGGTGATAAATATCTTCTGGTAGTACTAAAGGCGACGTCTTCGATAACTCAAAAATATCTATATCATCGACAAAGGTTAAATCTAACCAGCGACCATAATTATTTGGTATAGAGTTTATTTGGTACAGACCTCTAGATAAAATGTCATTCAGAAGAGTCGTGTAATTTTCAATATCAGAAGCCGGTAATAGAAACAAGGAATCATTACATTTTTCACAACTAACATGAGGCAGGTTGAAATCGCCCAGCACTAAGAGATGGTCGGTAGGTCCCAGTTTAGCAGCCACTTTACTTATGCAGCCGATGTGCTTGATATACATATTGTAAGGAGAATTAGGTGGGATGTAGGAACAAGTAACAAAGATATTTAAAGAGCCAATCTTCACGTATACACTGCAGAAGTCTATTTCCTTATCGCAGCTAATTACTTCCTCTCGCGAAAAGTAGAGAGTCTACTGCAATCAGAACACCTCCACCTCTGGTTAAATGTGTTAAAGATGGGCCATGGTCTTTACGATAGACAGTATAGGCTTCAGACAATATCTCCAAGTTGTGTACATTTCGTTTAAGCCAAGTTTCGGTAAGAACAATGACGTTATAATCAATGTCAAAGCTTTTTAATAAAAGGTCTGTCATTTTAGTATTGAGTCCTCTGACATTTTTATAAAGGATTTCAGAAACACACGTCCCTAGTTTTTTGAACTAGCACTAGCACGAGTTGCAGTAGCAGAATTTTCAGGGTTTACGGCGGTATTTCTAGGCCTAAACACATATTCATGTACAATTGCATTCTCAGGCCAAAAATTTAAATCCGAAACACGCGTTAACAATTGATCCAGTAGGTTTATATTAAATGATGCATAGGATTTCCTTGCACGAAAATTAAATTTTGATATAGATAAACCAATATCACTTTGCTCTAATTGAGTACAGATATGATTACGAATGTCTTCAACTGTTGTATCCGGAGCAAAACGCGATACGAATACAGTTTTCTTTGGTTGCACAACCACCAATCGGGTAAGGAGGCATTCGATGATTTTGGAATCGCGCCGGTGTTACGCACAGTTACCAATGTATTTTTTACCACTGGAGGTCCACTTGAATCAGGTGCAACGGATGCTGGAAGTCCACTTTGAGCTATAGTTTGAGCTTCAGGTCTCGCTTCAACTGCAATTATATTTGGTTCAATGGATAATGATTGCGGATTTCCAAGTTCCGAGGCAACCACATTGCTAATCACTTACGGCCGGACTTAATAGATTGATCAGTGATGGTGGGTCACGAGTGTTTTTATTGGAGCGTTTTCGCTTTGGTGAAGTTTGGTCCATGAGTTTAAATTGGTTGAAAAAACGTTCATAGTCATTCAATTTATTATGTAAAGCTGTCAAATCATTTTCAAGCTCTCTAAAGTTGCGGCGCACTTGACCCAAAATGCGAATTACATCAACATCACGCGATCTACACTTACTACAAGACCACCTTAGTCCTCCATCAATACCAATTTTATCGGAAATTCTTCCTGTAAGACCAACGCATTTCAGATGATAGTCGTCATCGCATAATAAGCAGAATACTAATCTCTCTGATACACTGATTGTTTTGTATCCACGAAATTTGCACGCCATTATTGCAAAATATAAACTAAAGGATAGTTGTCCGAGATTTTATTGTATAAAATAAAATAAAATAGTTTTCGAAAGAAAACTCAAGATATTTGAGGAATTATAAAGATTTTAAAAAGTTTAGTAGTCCGATTGAGATGCACTGTAACATCCGCTGTGATTGTCTATATACTATGAAGTACCGAACAACAGCAGAAAGTGGAAAGAAAAATTGGAATAGACACACAAATTCTCAAACCAACTATGCACAAAATCAACGTAAATACAATTTTTATAATTACTGCGGCAAAAAGAACACAGTCAGCCGTGACGAGTGATAGTTGGAAACTTTATTGCCAAGTTCCAGACCAAAACGTTAAACTTTTAGAGGTTTTATCAAAAGAGCAAATGATCACTGAGAAAACACGTCCGATCGCGATGACTTATGCACACTTGATATGTTTTGGTTTGCGCCGAAGGTTGTTGAGGTCTCGACATAAAACGGTTTCCTCTATTGTTCTCAGTGGTATTTTGCTGAATTGATTCTGCACTTGCTTCACGTTCTCATTGCCATTTAGGGACAACCTCCGCATTGCGTTGGAGTGATTGTCCGGATGGTTAACTGGCCATCCGTTTTGCCACCTTGCCATTCTCGATGATTACCTGTCTACTCTGGATGCATCATGGTGCGTATTTCGTCTCTCAACCTTTCCATACATACACGAATGCCCTCGCGGATTCTTCTCTCTATGGAATCATCCATTGCCACTCGCAAGTTGCTGCCTGCGGAATTCACCAGACTCTCTATAGACTCATCAGAGGAATTTTCGCCCACCGACTGATTAGCCGTTGTTACAGCTACAGTTGCTTTCTTGGTCTTTCCTTTTGGCACCGCCCCTTTTTTTCTCTATTCGAATCTATGTATTGTTTCTGTTTTGTTTGGCTGCTCGAAGTACTCATTTGGTTCATTTGGTCTCCACTCGGGAACGATTATTGTGTTCGACAAATCTCTAAAGAAATGCTGGTCTTGGCCGACCGCGTCAGCACTAGCCTGCTCTTTTGCCATGTTTGTTAAATTTTGATGGGTATTTGATTTTATAAATTTTGCCTGTGGCGACGAGCGGTTCAGGTCAAAACTACTATTCCTGTTCAAAACCTATGCTAACTAGAGTTGTGGACCACCAGGCTAGGCTTTCGAAATCAAACTTAAATCTAAATACTGATTTACTCGATAAAACTATGTACTTTCACACTACACCAGATCTATTGAATCCTATTTAATACTATATACGGGTCTTTCTCCAAGTTAGTTATTACGCTTTAAAGTTTAATATAATATAAGTAGATGAATAAAAAAAATAATTTTTATAAAAAATAAACATATGAACTAATAAAAATTTAAAAAAAAAACGTAAATGTAAAAAATAAATACAATACAAATAATTAAAAGCGGCATATACAAAAATTAAAAAAAATTAAACTTATATCCGAAAAAAATGTAAATGCAATAAATAAACCAGAAAGAGTGTTAAGTTCGGCCTGGCCGAAGTTCATATACCCTACACACGTTTACTTAAAAATTAGGCGTGGCACTGGTCTAATTGTTTTCTTTTTCAATCTCAAATATCTCAATATCCTGTGATGACAGAGAATATTCGTGCCAAATTGGATAAAAATATCTCTATTCGTTCTCCTGTAATCGAGTTTTATTTTATTTAATAAATGTAAAAAAGAAACGAATAATTAATAATAACTATAATTTTATGAAATACATATAAGAAATTTAAAAAACATAAAATATTTTCCTCCTTTCTGTTCCAGTAAAAATTTTCCCTAATTTAATAGCCTTATTCCAAGAGTCACGGTCGTCTTGAAAATCGTCTCTCAATCGTCAACGACGTAAACTTTGGTCGTCTTGAGGTATTCTAAGAGACGATTTAGAGACGATTATCGTCTTAAATAAGACGAGTGCTTTTTAGTTGTCGTCTCATACAAAATAATAAATTAATTTAGTGCACAATACAAAGACTTCGTATTTATGCTTTATATAATTTTTTTAGTTATATGTAGCTACATATATGAAATTGATGATTTTTATAATGATTCTAGAAAAAGAAACAAAATTCACGAAATTTCCACAACCAAAAATTAATCGACAGAGTCCATATTTTCGCGCACAACTCAACGCGCAATATAAAAATGCAGTGTGTTGTTTTATGTAAGTGTTTGTTTAAAAACACTTATGAAAGCATTTTAAGATTGCTCAATTCTCCGCGTCGAATTGAAACTGTCTTTGTTTACCATTTGCTTCATGGTTGCAAACTACCAAAAAGAGAAAAACAATTTTTTGCTACAATTTAAACGAAATAATATACAATAGCACGTACATATATCAATCTACATATAATTTGCCAAGTTTATTCTATATTTTGGCAACGTTTGTTGCCAAAAAAAACAAATTTATAAGGTTTTCATTAATTGAAATTAACCACAATTATAATATTTTCGTCTACCATCACTAAAATTTGTATCTTGTGCGCAAACCTGTTTGGCAAATAACAATGGCTGTAGAATAAACGCATAGTCCAGTGACCGCGACGTAAGAGCAAGACGAGACGAGTTCCGTGACTCTTGGAATAGGTCTGTTACGTCGTCGTGACTCGTCAGAGACGATTGTAGTCTTAGTCACCGTGACTCTTGGAATAAGGCTGTAAATAAATTCATGCTATATGTCCATTACACTAGCTATTTTTACCAAGTTATGTTAGTATTAACAAAACTTTACCCTTTTCGTTCATTATCGGTTTCCTGTTAGTTTTCTTAGTGGTTCTTTTTCTTTTTTTTCCTATACATAAATTATTAATGCTTCAATACCACTTTAAAATTCCTTCAACTGCTGAGGTTTAGAGTTCGATCAGCAATGATCTTATTCAAAAAGGATCATTGAAAGGGAACCTTCGGTCATTTTGAATCAAATTTTTTCGTTTTCTTTGGTATTTCTAAATCGATCTCCCTTGATCCCATAAATCTCTCTAATCGCCCCCTTACCCTTATTACAGCTTAATCTCTAATTTTTTTTGTTTATTTTGTACTGAACTAAATCACCCGTGTTAGTATTGGTGTGAGTGGAGCAATCGCCATACCGAGCCTCTTACTATTATGGTACATGCTTACTTACTTTGCTACAACTTCAGCAATCGAGACCTTCGCACCTGTTCGATTTGCGAACAGTCATATTTTTACCACGTGAACAAGTAGTAGGTATATGTACCTTCTGGGACAACTGAAATTTGGGAGCTATGCGTTGCGTGTGTAGGAGTGAGAAAGAGCTATATGGATATGTGAGAGTGAGCGAGAGGGTGATAGTTTGAAGGGATGGATGGAGAGGAAGGTGATGGAGAGAGGGAGAGGAAGGGGATGAGAAGGAGGGTGGAAGGGGAAGGTGAGGGAGGAAGGGGAGGGATGAGGGAGGAAATGGGCGTGTCAAAACTGACAGACAGACGGACATACAGACGGACATATAGACGGACAGACATACATACATATAGACCGACAGACAGACATACATAGCTCGGCGTGCTGACTGTTGCGAGTGTAGTGTATTCCTCTGCCTTGATCTCTGCCCGCTTGTGTATCGTTTGTGGTACTTGAGATTTTCTTTGTTTTTGTTTGCGTTTTGGGGTGTACTCTTTGTTGTTGGAACTTTTATTTCTTTTTTATTGCTCTTTTATTGCTTTCATTGCTTTTCGTCATTTTTGCTATGTGGTTGTTGTTGTTCTTTTTCTTCAGCTGGCAGACGTACTTTTAGAAATTTTTGTTTTTGCACAGAATCATAATGTAAACAAACGTAATTAGTCATTTAGAACATGTACGAATTTGTTTGCATATTGAACTTTGAATGGATGCGAATGACTGGGTAGTAGTTTTGCTATGTTGTTGTTGTTGTTCTCATTTGATTGCTTTTCATCATTTTGCTATGTGGTAGTTGTAGATTTAGTAAATGAGTTATGGGCATTTCAAGTGGTCGGCTGGCTCGCGATCGCACTTATTGAATGTACATACATATATAATACAATTATTTTAATCTCGGAATTGGCGTTGACATTTTCGGCGATGACCATGACGATTTTTTTCTCATGGTCTGATAGACAGACGGACGCACATACATACATACAGGCGGACATACATACATATAGACGGACAGACATACATATAGACAGACGGACATACATACATATACACGGACAGACATACATACATACATATAGACGGACAGACAAAGGGCCGAATAGACAGATGGACAGTGAACATTCAATTCTTCATAAATTCAGTGTCAAAGCTTGCTTGAAGATCAGCTTGATGGCAAAATTGGAAGAGGGAAGGCTGCGCCAAACCGCTAAAGTGAAATTAAGCTTTCGTTTTTTACCGAAGAATCGAATCCCAACATTTTTTTGGGGGCGTGGCTTCCGTATAGAAGATATGGGCGTTTAAATTGCGGAAATGCAGAATTTTTGGCGAGCGATAAGTCCCAAACTATTAGCCCTATAGCGAAGGTGTATATACCGATTGAAAGGAAATATTTGCACCTATGTTTTAGTAATATATATTTTTTCGATATTGTCAATTGTTTGGGAGATATTTTAGTTTTAAGAAAAAAATGGTGGAGGGGCTATTACAAAACCTTCCCCCTACCTCTTATATGACAATTAAGGTATGTATTAAAATAAATAACCTTAAAGCCCATGATTTTCTCTTTTCAACGATATATAATATGTTGCATGTGCACCAACAATTCCAACCACACTCACTGAAATATAAAAAAATGAGTGTTTTACAGACCCCAAAATTTCCGTTTTTTAGCATTAACCATCGTTTAACATACTGAGGGTTATAATCAAAAAGTGCCCTAAAATTGGCCACAAAACACTAATCTGTTGCGTAGCCGGTGTTTGACATACTGAGGGTTATAATCAAAAAGCGCGGCCGTAGGCCGAAGGCCGAAGGACGCATACACGCCCTAAAGTTGGCCACAAAACACTATTCTGTTGCGTAGCCGGTGTTTGACATACTGAGGGTTATAATCATACACGCCCTAAAATTGGCCACAAAACACTATTCTGTTGAGTAGCCGGTGTTTGACATACTGAGGGTTATAATCACTATGAAATTGTACCAGACGAATAAATTCCTACTTAATAAATAATAATTAATAAAAAAAAACACATCATGAAATACACATAAAACACTGTTTTTAAATATTCCTTCCTTCTGCAATTTACCAACTATAGCAGTAAGTATGACATATTATATATCGCTGAAAAGAGAAAATTATGGGCTTTATAAATAGTGGTTCTAATATATACCTTAATTGTCATAGAAGAGGGAGGGGGAAGGTTATATAATGGCACCTACACAATTTTTTTCTTAAAACTCAAATATCTTCCAAACCGTAACCTTGGCGGTAAAGTGGTGTACTAGGGAAATGAGGGGCATGGCAATACCTTTCCTATGACACCTCGATCGTTAGTATACCTTTCCTAATTTGGGTATAATAAACCTTTAAAGAGGTGACCTTTCGCGACCTTCAAACGCCGATAACACGCAAACTAATGCCTCGCCCCCAAAAGTGGGCGGTTATTTACCATTATAATGGTCCAAAAAAACGGTAAAAAAAGTAACAAAAAAATCGGGGCAAAACCGCTAAAGTGAAATTGCTCCTCGCATTTGAAAGAAATGCGAATGAAATACGAAGCAAAATAATATTTTGAATCAGTCTGCCGTAGGCATAAATAAAATCCCAAAACAAAACAGTGGAAAATGGAAGGGAAATAATGTCAATCAGCTGTCAAAACACAAAACACAGCTGTCATCAGACTAGACGTGTGCATTTTAACGTCCGCCAACTTATATTTATTTCCGTAAAATCTCCCGGGTCAAAATTCTAAATTCGGCGAAATTCAGTAGTGCTAACAAAGCCATGTTACAAGCTGCGGTTAAACTAAAACGAAAACATCAATTGACAGCTGTTGTTTCAAGAAAAGGATCAGTTTATTTTATAAAAGTTTCTGGAGGTGAAGCAACTTTAATTAAATGCTTAGAGGATCTTAAATTTATTGGCGTGACTGCGAACACTTCGGCTGCAGATTAAAGACGTTTAATTCTTATTTTAACATTGCTATTGAATTGTTATAGAAACTTTAACTTTATTATAAAATTTTTATCTTCTCTATCTCTCTTCTTATCTACTACCATCTCTTATTATTTTCTATTATTTATTTATTTGTTTCGTTAGAACTTTTTCTTTCTAGAGATTTCTTTGAGCGCATGAAGTCTATTGACCTTCCCCCATTACTTCTTTTTGCCTTGAATTTTAATTATGATGGCTGCGCTGGTGAAGATCATAGGACCCTTATTCGGATATTGTGAAATCGGCATCGTGGGCTCAATGTGGTACACTTCAATGCATTCAAAACAATAATTGTAAGATCCTATTGTCCTGCGCATATAATCCAGCAACATTGATCTACTAGTTTCCTCCTTGAGTGAGAAACTTATTGATTTTAATTATATGATTCTCTGTGGTGATTTCAATATGTGGTGATTAATATATAACCATGCTAGAAATGGGTGCTGTTCCCAGCTGGAGAACCTTGGTTTAGCTATAGTTAATGACACCGTGCCTACTCGTGCCTGTACTAACGCTAGTCGTAGCCTACTTGACTATTTTATTGTATCAGATCCCAGCCTAGTTTTACTGTTTGATCAGATTAACTTTGTTTCGGACCATGACCAAATTTTCTGTTCCTTTACATTAAGTTCATTTAACCGGACCAGCAATGCGGAGTCAAGTTTTGTCTATATGGATTTTAAGTCAATCAATTATCCGGCCTTATACCTGCGTTTGATGAAATTTTGTACTACAGTGATGTAAATGATAAAAAGATTAACTACCGTGATAAATGAGATTTTTAATACTCATGTCCTTTTGCGAATTTCCGAATCCAAGATCAACGTCTCTCCTTGCTTCACAAATGCTGTTATGAACGCTATCCGCACTCGGAATAAATTACATAAGCTTTGGAAAAGAAGATCTAGTATAACTAATTGGGAAAGGTTTAGAATTGCAAGAAATTATGCCGTTCTTGTTACTAGAGAATCGAAACGTAAATTTTTCCTGTCGAAATTAAGTCCCGGGCTTTCTTCTAAGATCATATGAGAAACCTAAGAGAAACCTGAAAATCCTAGGAATTGCAGTCAGGAGAACAACGGACTGAAATTTGGATCCTGGTGAACTAAACTCCTTTTTTGCTCGTACGACTAGCTTTAGTGGCTTTGTAAATCTGTTATCAAGTCTCGCGATTCCACAAACTTTCCAGTTTGAGCCAGTTAATGAATTCGAAGTAGGAACCAGCCTCATGAGCATCAAGTCGAACGCAGTAAGTGAAGATCAGGTATCCTTGCAGTTTCTCAAGATTAATTTACCGCACATTATTTGCCAGATTACACACATCAATAACTATTGTATTGCGTCATCTACATATCCAGACCTTTGGAAAATCTCACTCGTCTTACCGGTAGAAAAACCGTCGCTACCGAGCAGTTATAATGACTTTAGACCAATTTGTATATTTTCACCACTATCAAAGGTTTGTCAAAAGGGCATGGCAAAGCAAATTGTTGCTTATCCATAGCTGTTCTACAGCGTTGGTAAAGATACTTGACGATATAAGATCTGCATATGATGAAGGCGAGGTTACATTACTTTGCTTGTTAGACTTCACCAAAGCTTTTGATAGGGTTAATCATTCTCTTTTATGCAATAAATTGGTTTTAAGGATAGTGCGGTTAGGTTAATAACAAGCTACTTGTCAATTAGGGTTCAGAGAAGAAGAGTAAAAAATCGTTCATCGGCCTATATAAGTATGAAAAGTGGTGTACCGCAAGGATCCATTCTTGGCCGTCTACTATTTTCCTTATACACAAATGAGGTATTTTCATTATGTAAATATGCATCTATCCATGCATATGCTGATGATATTCAACTTTATCTTTTTCATCCTATTATTTCTATCGGCATTTCGGTGAGGATGATGAACGCGGACCGCCATAGAATCTTCCAGTGGGCTGGGACTAACTCCTTAGAGCTGAATGCTAGGAAGTCACATGCTATCCCGATTTGAAGAGTAAAAATTTCTCTGAATAACATCCCCCACTTATTCATAGGGCTTAATCGGCTTGACTTTGTGTCTAAGGTATCGGGTTTGTATTTAATACCCACCTTACTTGTGTAGAATATGTCGACTCGGCTCTAAGGAAACTTTGTGCTGCGTAACCTCAGATGGTTTTCTTTTGTCACCCCAGTTGAAATAAAGCGGAGGATAATTATGCAACTTGTAGTACCTGTGTTGACATACTTTGATGTAGTGTATAGCAAACTGGATTCCTCATCTCAAATCAAAATCCAGGTGGCGTTTAACTATGCAACATGGTATGTAATAGGCTTGCATAAATTCGACCATATTTCTAAAAATAAAACAGCAATCTTAGGTTGTGACATTTTTAGTTACCTAAAGTTGAGAAATTGTGTTTTTCTACATAAAATAATCATGACAAAAACATCACGCCTTGATTCGAACCTTGATTCTACCCAGATGTTGGTCGCTGATATCATCGCACCTGTTCTTCATCAACGCGATACGCCTCTGGAACTCCTTGCCAAGATGCTTGAGAGTAGTAAATGTGTCATTTATCATTTTTAGGCAATGTGCAGATGCGCTAACTGTACCGCTCTTAATTATCTTTAATCAATCTCTGGCGTCAGGTATTTTCTTATCCTGTTGGAAATGTTCATACATAAATCCTATTTATAAGTCTGGCTCCAAGAATGAGATTTCGAATTATAGACCGATAACTAAAATTTCGACGATACCCAAGCTTTTTGAAAAATTAGTGTGTGAAAGATTGACCTTTTTAGATAAAGAGTTAATTGTTCCAGTTCAGCATGGGTTCATATCTGGTAGATCCACAAACACTAACCTTGCCATTTTTTCCAACTATGTAAATAGCTGTTTCGAAAAAGGTAACCAAATAGGTAAAATTGGTCAGGGAGTAACCGATATCATGTCGGTTAGTTCAGGGGTACCTCAAGGAAGTCATCTTGGTCCGCTGCTTTTCATATTATTTGTCAATGATCTACCTCAATCTATTAAGTTTTCTCGCTGTCTCATGCGGATGATGTGAAACTACGTTCGTTCGTGAAAGAACGTTCTTGGTGTAAGAACAATCGATTATTTCTTAATATATCCAAGTTCTCTGTATTATCTTTCTCGCGTAGTTCTGTCCAGCTGAGTTTTCAATACAGAATCGGTGGCGAAAATATTAATACAATATCTGAGAAGAAATATCTTGGGGTAACTTTTGATCGACAGTTAGGTTTTGCTATGCACTTAGACAGTATTATTGCAAAAGCTAATTCATTTCTTGTCTTCATTATTAGGAATGCTAAGCATTTAAAGATCCATTCACATTAAAAACATTATATGTGTCGTTGGTTAGAGCCAATGGAATGCAGCTAAGAGGATATTAAGATATCTACGGGGTACAACCGACTACGGCTTACTATACACAAAATATCACAGACAGCTATATGGGGTGGTTGACGCAGACTGGGGTGCAAATTTATCGGACAGACGGTCATACAGTAGATATGCATTCATACTAGCAAGATCAGCTATTAGCAAGGAGGCACGAAAACAGCTCACTGTCGCCTTGTCCAGCACAGAAGCCGAATACATGGCTATATCTGAAGCAACCAAAGAATCACTCTATCTTCAAAGTATTTTGAGCGACCTGGGCATACTGTATGTTACACTATTCAACGATAATTCAACGAAACACATTGACGTTCGTCATTATTTCATAAAGGACTGTCGCCAGCGTGATATGATCATACTCTTGTACATGCGAACCGATGACATGCCAGTGGATGTCTTAACCAAAGGTTGAAACGGCATCAAACATCGCAAATGCATCACGGCTTTAGGCATGACGAACGGACTAGGGGAGGTATTCCTTCGTCATGACTCTCTGAATAAGGCCCTTAATGAAACTACTTTACTTTTGTAACATGGAGAGAATGTGTTTATTTGCACTCTGCATTTTATAAGAATTACTATTAAAGGTGTCACTTACAATATTTTAAATAGATTTGTTGAAAAATTTGTTTACAATTTTTTTTTGCATTTAATTTGAATTTTCCTCCAATAAATTAAGGGCATGTAAGCTAAATATTAAATGTTACAACATAATAATTAACTCATTTTAGCTTGTAATATCTTGGAAAGATGGTTTAGATGGAAGAAGTAAAATTTTTTCTGTGCTCATGTTTTTGGATTTTTTCTTCACACAATATTTTTGTATAGCCAATAGAAATTCTTTGTAACGGGTTGTGCTGAATTAGTTTCCGGATTTAGTTGGTTTTATATTGGGCAAAAATTAGGTTGTAAGTAGGAAAGTGACTGTATTGCATATCCGTTCTTTTCCAATGGGATAAATTTTCTGTATACTCCAAATTCTGTAGAGATGTATAGGCTTCTGACATCTAAAAAAATAAAGAAAATTTTTATATTAACACTATACTATGTATATATATATGTATATATACTAATTAAAATTATTTTCTTGTAAAATTGATCATATGAGAAACTTATTTATTGTTAATCGCGCCAACTCTAGATAAAATATGAGTTGGCTGATACTTAACTAGCTAATTAGATAATTAAATAATATATTAGGTGTACAAATAAGTTTCCTCGGTTTTTTATGAAAAGTTAGGAATTTATTGTGAAGGAACAGTACATTACGTTTTATTCAAAGTAATTATACGTTTTATTTCTGGCAACATTCGGATACACCGTCGAAAAAACTCTTCATCTTTTGACGCTATCCACAAATCTACCCAATTTTTGGTGTCTTCATATGATGTGAAGCGCTGCTCAGACAGACCATGTGCCATCGACCGGAACAGGTGAAAATCAGAAGGGGCTAAGTCTGGTGAATACGGCGGGTGGGGTAAAACTTCCCAGTTGAGTGTTTCCAAGTATGTTTTTACCGGCGCCGCAACATGTGGACGAGCATTATCGTGTAAAAGAATAATTTTGTCGTGTCTGGAGTAGTAATGGGCGCGTTTTTCCTTAAGTGCCCGACTCAATCTCATCAATTGTGTTCGGTAGAGAGATTTTTTCAAATTAAAGAAGTAAATCAAAAGTTCCCGCAAATGATGCTTATTCGGCACAAAACTTGACATTTTTGCAGGAAAAAAATTACGTGATGCTGATACGGAATCACTAGTACTTTAAGGTTATGGTGTTGCCGGATGACGAAACGTGGGATATTACGTTTTACATCTGACAATTTCTCCATAACCTTCTGGTGGGGCCATCTTTTGACAAACCGCGAACTTATTTGTACACCTAATAATTTTTCAAAAATTAGGTCTCATGACTTTTAATATTGCACTTTGAATTCGTCGTTTATATAAAATAAAGAAATTTTATGTATACAGTTATTTCGATAGAAATACGTATTCTAGATACACATACCTAGAAATACTAAAGCCGTACCCTGTAGTCCAAAGCTTCGTCGATGACATTGTCGTCGATGATGTCTTACAAGACAATTCCTATTTGTCGTGAGCAATTTTCCATTGACGACATGTTTAGAGACATTGTCTTGCATCTGTCCTCAAGCGGACAGTTTGGACAACAACTTTGGACTTGGACTTTATTCCCCTAACAGGGAATAATAATGTATGCGAAATCACGCTGTTACACCATATTAATGTTGACAGAGAAACATATAAACACGTGGCAATACCAGCTATCGCGGGAATAGTATCAAAGTTAACAACTCCCAATTCCTGGTTTTACAAGCTCAGGGAAGCCACGCAATGTGAACTCCATTGTGCAGACACCAGTACTCCGTTAATGTTATCGGGGTTCGGTGAAATCAAAATGGAAAGAAAATGTGAAATCCATAGAATGGATATCATCCTCCATTATAAGGACAATGCAAAAACATCAATAGGCCAAACAAGAAAAACACCAAAAAACACAATACTGGTAAACTTGCTACGAGAAACGTGGACAACAGCACTAACCGCAAACACATCAAACCTACAACTAAAATCGGTAATATTGACGGATGGGATAAACATAAAGGATAGCAGGGTGAAACGGTTCGAGGACTTGAATGGGTATCAACAAGTCCTAATGGATAAGGCCAACAAGGAAAAGACGGCATTTAGATCAGCTTCAGGACATTTTGTGTTTAACCAAATGCCTTTCGGCCTACAGGAGTCCTACCGACCTTTCAACGTATTATGAATCACATTCTGACAGGAGTTCAGGCAATGGAGTTCAGACAATGTATTGTTCCGTTTACTTAAACGACATAATTGTATATTCAACAAACATGGAGTAACATAAAGAAAGCTTAGCTAAGGCATTCGAGGTCATGGGGGAAAAGAATTTAAAATTAAACGTTAGCAAGTGCCAATTTCTACGAGGAGAGATTGTATATTTAGTACACAAGTGTTCAGAGCATGGATCATTCCAGATCCTAGCAAAGTGGAGTGCTAGGTCCCTAGGGACCTCAAAAACATTCCACCATCTAAAAATAAAAAAGAAGTATGTACAAGCCTTTCTAGGTCTTATCTTATGAATTATTATAGAAAATTCATACCAGGAAACACAAAAATAGTCCTCCCAATTAACAAACTGTTACGTAAAGAAGCTAAGTTCGCCTGGAGAGAAGACTGCCGTGAGCATTTGAACTGTTCATGTCATTCAAATCAGTCATATCACCACCAGGGTTAGCCTACCTAGACTTTTCAAAGGAATTTAATCTAACTACCGACGCAAGTAATGAAGCATTAGGCGCGGTTCTTTCTCATGCTAAAATAGGCAAAGATAGATTTCGATAGCCGAGCGTTGAGTAACACAGAAAAAAGAATTCTTAGCAATAGTTTGTGACACAAAAAATTGCAAGCATACCAGTTAGGTAAACATTTGGGACTACGACGTATAGGTTGGGTCGAGATAAGAAAAAGTCGTATCGGAGGGAGGGGGTCAATTTCCCCCCGTTTAGACGGGAGCGGAAAAATAGCGGATATTTGGCTTTGAAAATCAGCAAGCAAAAGTTATCTAGGTCTAACCATTATTTTTTTATTATTTTTTTCGATGTTAAGTCGGATTTTTATAAAATGGCCCGGGGGAAATTGACCCATACGATTTTTTTCTTGTCTCGACCCAACCTACACACCCTAGTCTTTTGTCCCCTCTTATGTGAAGCATCCTGTATATGTATATATGTAAGCCAATCAAGAGAAATATAGATAAAGTCCTGTTGAGTAAAATTCCTCAAAATCGGAATACAGTAACAGCATTGCAAAAGAACTGTTCGAGAGCAAAAGAACTAGAACAGAAAACTCAAAACAAAAATAATACAATTCCAAATCCCTTACCAGTATAACCCTACATTCCACATCAAAAGATGACAATACAAAAAGTTTATTACAAGAACCCAGAGAAATAGAAACTATAATAAAAGATTTTTAAAACGCACAGTCAGCAGAACAGCAATAAATAAAAAATAATAAGTAAAATTGTTATTAAAAACCACACATAATAAAGAGAGGGCATGCTCCAAAAATGTTCTGCTGGTTGGTTCTGGATTCGAACCCGTGTCCCCCACAGAGTGAACATTAAAATATACAGAAAAGAAACAACAAATTTTGACCAAAACTTGAGTTGTGTTTGCAATGGTTTGGTTCTGAGTTTCCTAACAAGGGTATAATTCACAACAATGTTGTCAAACGTTCGACTCATATAGCGACAGTTGCATACAAGGAAACACATCAACAAAGATCGCTAATAAGAAACTTTGGCAAGTTTCGAAATAGCTATCCTATCTGCCAGTTTGAGTCAAAAATAAATTTGTTTTTTAAAAATAAATACAACAGTGTTGGGTGCTATTCTAAGTGTGAGGTGTAGAAAAAAATTCGACTTATTATCGGGCGAGTCGCGCCAATTTAGTTTGGCCACAAGGTTATTTTTATACCCTACACCTTAAGGTTAAGGGTATATTCACTTTGTCACGAAATGTGTATCGCTTAGAAATAGAGATGATAGGTATAGAAAAGTATATACATTTGTATATTGTTGATCAGCGTCACCTCCTGAGTCGATTTAGCCATGACCGTCTGTCTGTCTGTCTGTTGAAATCATGATCACAGGTGTAATGGTAAAATTTTTCTACTCAGGAGCAAGTACGAATACTTACACCTGTGCTATAGTGTTGCTTCTGTACTGCACGCACTGGCTTAGGCTAGGACTCGTCGGCAACTGGGAGCGAAATCTTGTTGCACCACTATAACATCTCCTTATTACAAAAAAATTTACGTGCAGATTTCTCTATTGACTCTAACTTGGACCAAATATTAATTACTTTATAATTAAGGTTTTGAGGGAATCAGACACTAAGATAACTGTGCATCAACAAGCAATTGGGCAGTGAACGATGGTATATCTCTGCTTGCCCTCCCAACCATGATTCCTTAACATGTTGCCAAAAAAATTTTATAGTTCGGAATCCCACTAAATTCGGCCTCATTGCAAACTCGGAGTCATTGGGTCTTTAATTATTTATTTACAAAGAGTTCATATTAATATTTTACAAACATTTAAGTAGGAAAACAAACTTTCTATCCCAATTACTTACATATGTATGTATATAAATGGTATATTTTATTCCTCTATTAGGGCATAGGAATTTCTACGTGAATCCAAATATAAACACAACAAATGAGCTTAAAGGACTTCGGCTGTTTTAAATTAGATAAATCAACTTATAGGTTTTACTTACTTTGGCATCCGATCGGGCAGGCCTGTCTGATGGTGTTGCTGTAAGACTAATAATTATTTTTGGTCCTAGCTATTTCTGTGTTTATATAATCTATATGGTTTCTATTCCTTTGTTTTATTTTCTTATCATACAACAGAATGCCTTATTATATCGTATACTAACAAACTACATTTAAATATTGACAATGACTTATTTCAATTACTTTTATTTAACAAGGATGTGAAATAAAGAATAAAAATTCTACTTAAATACATTCGGAAGCCAAGTTATATGATTCTATTTCTTTTCGTATAATCATCTTGGTCTGGGATTACGTTGGAGTTTGATGAATTTTCTTTAAAGCAATAAATTAACTAGTTCCGTCTGATTGTTTTCTTTCACATAGAAAGCTTTTCAAAGGAATGTATATAGTTTACACGTCTTTATCTATGTTAAACACAACAACTTTCACTTCCATATTTAAAATCATCAAAAAAGCAACAATTTATATTAGCTTAAATCTTTATGTTTATATCTATAAACTCCGTGAGGAAATACGAGTAGGTGTTTTTCTATATTTTTGTTCTTTCTCTACAGGTATTGAGGAATATGGTTTTTCATTAATATAAGAAAATATTGTTGGTATTTATCTTGATGATGCTGAAGTGTTGTAATTGTAGTTCACCAAATGCTGCTTCTAGTCCATGCGATGTGTTTGTGACGTGACTGCAGATCATAAAATGCAATGTTGTTGTTGTAGTTTAATTCGATGGTTTATAATCAATTATTATTCTTTTTATTGGTGATTTCAAGGTTCGCCTTAAATTTTCAGTTTAGTGATCACAACTTTTTATTGGTAATGTTTTAGTTTAATGATCACAATTTCGGTTTTTCTATTTTTTTTTTAATGGTCGAATTTTAAGGTTTTGTCAATCTTCACAGGTGAATTACTATCAATCAAACGTACGACACCGAGGCTCTAATCCAACTCTCCCAAAAACTCTTGCCAGCAAACGGCTTTGCCTGTCTGACGATCTCCTAACGGTACTACCGCGTGATTGTGGTATGATTCAATTGTTTTCGAACAATTTCTTCCTCCCAGTTCTGCTTCGATCTCTTACTGTATTTCTCTAACTATTGTTTCTGTATTCCTATTTTTTTTTATTTTTTTCTATTCTTGACTAATACACTCTACCTTTGGGGAATGACCCTATAGGAAAAAAAATGTCAACCAAAAAAATATTTATATAAATGTTTATGT
This sequence comes from Myopa testacea, assembly GCA_949629155.1. Taxonomy (NCBI): domain Eukaryota; kingdom Metazoa; phylum Arthropoda; class Insecta; order Diptera; family Conopidae; genus Myopa; species Myopa testacea. The sequence continues at coordinate 35,904,366 of OX451347.1, read as the reverse complement.
TTTTAACCCATTACACAGGAGAACCGGTGAAGACATTTTAATGAAATTTTGCAGAAATATTCTTTGTTATGGTGTGCAGGTTGGTATTGGCGAAATTGAGTTATGGCAACAAAATTTCCTGGGTATAGAGTAGCATTATCCGTTAGATTATAATATGCCAAACATGGGCGTGATCCGACTTTTAGGTTACACCGGCAAATGAGGGTCTTAAATGTTTATATTGTTAAATATATTAACTTCCTGAATAAAACTTTACATAACAAATTATTTTCCAATAAAACAGTATAATAGTAAAACTGGGCGCGGTCCGCCCACTTCTACACTACTTATACAGTATAGCTTATAAAAACAAATTTATTACCACGGAAATAAAGTTTAAATTTGAAATTTGAATAAATTAAAAAGTAAAAAAAAAATTAAATTAAATTTGAATAAATAAAATTATTTCGTTCAATTAAATTTTTTCAAAACTTTTAGTGGCCGAATATAGCTTTCTTACTGGTTTTACTTTTAAGCGTGTCACGTTATGTTAGTATTGCTGGACACCAGGCCGCGCTTTTGGCTTTTAAGCGAGCCACGCTTTGTTAGTATTGGTGGCCACCAGGCCGAACTTACATATATTTACTGAGGCAGGGACGTATGCCGAAATTAAGAGCCGAGAGTTTTTGGCTCCTGATTAAAATCTACCATTATTTTGGATCGCTAAAGGTTTCTGTACCCAAAGTAATTCCATTATTTTCCTTAGTGTAAATAAGACTTACATATACGCTTATTTCAATCTTACATTTTATTATATTATTCTTATACTTATTCCATAGCCAATCAATTCTGGCGTATTATGACTCAATACAATTAGCTTAACTTACTAAGTGCACTTACTTAATTGTATAACCTTACCTATAACCTTACCTTAACCTACTTAATTGAATAATAACCACATGTTTTGTAACGAACAGGGTGATTACATAAGAAAAACCTCAAAACTCCACTGGTGAGGGAGGGAGCTCTTCCGGCCATGCTCAGGGTAAATGGGGGAGAGGGGGTTCTTGGAGCCCAACAGCGGAAGGGAACCCCTGTTACTGTTGAAATCTGCAGTGTTAGAAGGAGGAACACAGAGTAAAAGAAATACACAAGTTATATGTTATCAGTTCAAGCGATTGAGAGCAACTGAACTAATTTATTGTCTACAATCTAGTTATATATGTATGCATATTATATTACAACAAAAACTCAAATAATTTCTCATTTCCCTCCCGTTTTGTTGTAAATTAAAAAATATTGTTCAATTCAAATTTAAGAAAAAATGAATAAAATTAATATAAAACATTTTTGATATTTTATTTTAGACGTAAATCTTGAAATCTTCTTTTCGGCAAAGCTTTAGTGAAAATATCAGCTAACTGCTTTTCAGTTGGGATTCCTCTGACATCAAAAGTTTTGTCTTCATATTTTTCATGAACAAAATGGTATCTGACTTCTATATGTTTGGTTCTTTTATGTAGCACTGGGTTCTTGATTAGTTTGATTGCACTCTCATTATCAACATATAGACAGGCTTCTCAGATTTCAGTTGAACATCTAACTTTGCTAGTAAACGTTTTAACCATACTAATTCTCTTGAAGCTTGTGATATATATATATACTCAGACTCGGCTGTTGAATGTAAGACTGATGGTTGGCGTTCAGAACACCAGCTAACAATGCCTGTTCCAAGTGTTAAGCAATAGCCAGTTGTTGATCCCCTTGTTTGAATACAACCAGCATAATCAGCATCACTGTAAACACAGAACTCAAAATTATTATTGTTAGATGAGAAAAGTATACCAAAATCGATGGTCCCCTTTAAATATTTAAGGATCCGCTTTACCGCTGCCACGTGAGCTTTAGATAGATGTTCCATGCACCTGCTAACGTAACCGACAGCAAAACTGATATACGGCCTTGTGCCAATTGCCAAATAGAGTAGACTGCCTACAGATTGCCGGTATGGGAAATTAACTTTTGCCACTTCCCCCTCGATCTCTAAAATTTGATTGTGGTCTGCCGGCGTTGCTACAGGATTCGAATTTATAAATCCGAAATTTTCCAGTACTTTATTTGTGTATGCCTCTTCATTTAAGAATATTGATCCGTCAGGCCGACGATGTATCTCAATTCCAAGAAAGTAGTTAGCATTGAATACTTTAATGTGAAAATGTTGCCCAACGTACTGAATGACCGGATGAATATAGGTTTCACTCGTTGAGATAATCAAACCATCATCCACAAAGATAGTTAGGTACGTTGCCTCAGCACCTTCTTTACGAAGAAAAACACATGGATCAGCATCACTCACTTTAAAGTTGAAATCGATTATAAATTTCTTAAATTTCGCATTCCAGCAGCGTGGAGATTGTTTTAGACCGTAAAGAGATTTGACCAGCTTGCATACTCTGGATGTACTATCGTGAAAACCAACGGGCTGTTGCATATACAACTCTTCATCCAACTCTCTATACAAGAAGGCTGTTTGAACATCGAACTGTTTTATAAACATTTTTCGCTTTGCCGCTATTGCGAATAGAGTCCGGATTGACGTAAACTTGACAACTGGGCTAAATGTTTCCGTATAATCCACTTCATAGCTTTGCAAAAAACCTCGCGCGTGTGTCCAGCATCAGGATTTCCTTTGATACGCTATACCAAACGATTATCGATGATCTTTTGACCTTTCGGTGGGTACACCAAAATCCACGTGCCGTTTTTAATTAGAAAATTATACTCCTACATCGCTTTTACCCATGTTTCACTCTCCTTAGACTGAATTTCCTGTTCATAGCTGCAGGGCTCTGCGCTGGAGGCCAGAAATGCACAACTGCTCACAATATTTGCACTTTAACAAGATTTCGCGCGTAAACGACCCTCCAATATATTTGTCGAGGTTAAATCACAAATATTTCGAGTTTGTTTAACTTGGTGAGATTCTTCGGCGACGATGTTGTCTAACGAATTGTTATTACTTTCATTACTTTCTAACATGTCAGACGACGTGGAGAAATGTTCACTTTCGTTATCCGTTATTTCTTGTTCATTGCTACTCATTTTTGATTGTGTATTTCTGTTGTGCTCTGTTTCAAAATCTAAACGCACAATTGCTTCTTCTTTAGATTCACTTTGCATTTGTTTGCTTGCATAAACAGTTTGTTCTTCGATTTCTATTTCATGCAAACCGGTTTTGACGAAGTTCAAATAACGTACAGTACTGATTTTTTTGTCATGTAAATTGTACACTGTATAGCCTTTTGTGTTTTCACTATATCCCACAAACAAACACTTGTCAGATTTTTTATCAAGTTTTTGTGTCTTTTGTTCCGGTATATGCACATAAACTACTGTACCAAAAACTTTGAAAAAATTAAATGTTAATTGCTTATCATACCAGAGTTCACATGGGGATTTGTCTATAACTGAACTGGTTCCCGTACGATTAAAAACATACACACTTGTGTTAACTACTTCAGCCCATAACTTAAAATCCAAATTACTTTCATGTAGCATAGTTCGCGTTGCTTTCATTACAGTTCTGTTTTCTCGTTCAACACAACCATTTTGCTCAGGTGAATAAGCAACTGTAAGCTCATGCTTAATTCCCTTATTTGCAAAATAGACTCGTAGCTCTCGATTTACAAACTCCGTACCGTTATCTGAACGAAATGCTCTTACCTTATGATTCAACTGATTTTTAATCATTTCCACGAATGAGATGATTTTCGCTGCCACCTCAGATTTAGCTTTAAGAAAATAGACAAATCTCATGTGCGAATAGTCATCCTTTATAAGTAAGAAGAAGCGTGAACCACCAATCGAACTGACCTGCATTGGTCCACACACATCCACATGAAATAACTCGCAACATTTTGTAGTTTTTCGATTATGACTCTTGAAGGGGAGCCTGTGTTGTTTGCCTAGTATACATGCTTCGCATTGAAGACTCATTTCGTCCACAAAGTCAATACCATTTCTTTGCAAAAAACGTTTAACGTATGGTATATTTTGATTTGCAAAACGTTTATGCCAAACATAAAGGGGTTCCTTTTTCACCTTCTGAGCTACTTGCAGGAGGTTTTGTTTTCATTAACATTTTATATAACGCCGTCTGTCGAACACCCATTGCTACAATACGCTTACCATCTAGAAACTCACATTTTGATGAATCTGAAACAGGCCTTGAGAAAATAAATTCATTTGTAGAGCTGGAACATGCATTACTTCTGATAAGTGTTTTGCAATCCATTCCTTGCCATCGTACACCTCGATGTCTATTTTTCCGACACCAACACCCCACATAATTTCACCATTATCGATTTTAACTGGATGTGAAACTTTTAATTCTTCATATTCATAGAATTGTTCTCGACGACTCGACATGTGTTCAGTAGCACCTGAGTCCAAGAACCAAGAATCAGCATCTAATACCAAGCATTGCGTCACAGCATAAGATTTCCGAGTTTACTTTACCTTTGCTTCGATTTGGACAAAACCTTTTGATATGTGATGTACTACCACAACTATAGCACTTTTGCATGTTATTTTTATTATACTTTTGTTTTGACTTACTCGAATTCTGGCGACAAATGCACCTGTTTCATCCTGAGTTTTTGAAGACATACACCTCTCCTCAATCATTAGCCGGTTGCGCAGTTCGGTTAGAGTTTTCTTTTCCTGTGTAGTTGACTCCCATGCGCTATGAAAACGATTAAATGTAAGGTGGCAAAGCCATTAAAATTTTGGTTATAGCCATAGATTCTGGTATTGTTTCGCCTAGGTCAGATAATTGTTGCACAATCTCTTCAATTTTTGAAATAAAACCAGTCATATCATCGCTTGAATACTTTTGAAATGCAAAAAATTTTTGGTGAAGAAAATGAATATCAGTTTCTGACTTTTGCTCAAATACACTATGTAGTCTAGCCCACATTTCACAAGCAGTATTGCAACTGACAATATGAAGCAATGGCTGTGCTCCGACACTTGTTAGGATGATACTTTGTGCCTTTACGTCTGTCTTTTCCTATGCTTCAAACATTTTATTGTATTCCACAACTTGCTCTTGAGTAGCATTCTCCTTACATATGGGACACTTGTAACTTCCATCTGTAACCTTGAACAGATCCAGAGATTTAAGAACAACTCGCGACTGTAATTTCCACAGCGTCCAGTCCTTAGCCTCTTGCAACTTGTTGATTTTAATTTCTGTACTCATAGTTTTAACTAAACAACCGTTCCTCTTTTTCTTTTTTCTTAACGGTTAACTGGGCCCATAACCTGTTGAAATCAGCAGTGTTAGAAGGAGGAACACAGAGTAAAAGAAATACACAAGTTATATGTTACCAGTTCAAGCGATTGAGAGCAATTGAACTAATTTATTGTCTACAATCTAGTTATACAGGGTGTTTCGCATAAGAGGGGACAGAAGATCAGGACGTGTAGGTTGGGTCGAGACAAGAAAAAAATCGTATGGGAGGGGGTGGCCAATTTCCCCCCGTTTCGACGGGAGGGGCCTTTTTATAAAAATTCGACTTAACATCGAAAAAAATATTAAAAAGTAATGGTTTGACCTAGATAACTGTTGCTTGCTGATTTTCAAAGCCAAATATCCGCTTCTTAATATCCTTTTTAAATTAGGTTCCTATGTCAAACAGTTTTTGAGAAAATTAATGCCAAAGTTAAAATTTGGAAAAAAAATTCCGAAAAAAAATTTTTGATCGCAATTTTTTTTTAAAATTACGGTATTAAGTATACATTTTTCTCTGACCATAAAATTCTCTAATCAATTCTAGAGAGAATGCTTCAAACCGGAAGGATCTATGTTTTGTAGTTTGCGAGAAAAGTGAAAATTACGAACTAAACTCCTTCCGCAAAGCGATCTTCTTCCATATTTTGCAACAGTAATAAAACACAAGTAGCCAAAAATTGGTATTTGAAAGGAAAGTATACTTCGTAATTTTCATTTTTCTGGGAAACTACAAAACATAGATCCTTCCGGATCCTTAGAATCCTTAGACCCATAGATCCTTTGGTCGGAAAAATTTTATATAAAACACAAATTTACTGAACAAAGAAATCTCACCATTATGTTATTTTAAAATAAAGTGCACTTTAAACAATAAAATATAATTTAAGTCTATTTTAAAGCTGACTGTAAATATGTATGTGGCAATAATATTTTTTCTATAACAACCTGTCTTCTGCTTTACGTTGCAAATGCTAAAGACAATTATAACAGTAATATTATATATACATTTTATATTATATTAATATATGTACATATGTGTGTGTAATATACTGCTTATATCTACATATATAAAAATCTCGTGTCACGGTGTTTGTGTTCGAAGTGTCCTCCCAAACGGCTCAGCTTTTTGAAATGTTCTAAGTGTATTTGGTAGATATATATGGTAGATATGAGAATAGGTCGTAAAGTATATTTCAGCCTCCTACGCCCACCTCCGCCTTTTTTAGTCCCGATTTTAATATTTTTGTATGAACTGTATCCAAATCGTTCGTATTTCAAACAGTGGAAGTGGGCATGAGAGGAAGTGGGAGAAGTAGGTGTGACAGGTGGTGTGATGTGGGCGTTGTAAAACGGACAGACAGTCAGACATACATACATGCATAGCTCGGCGTGCTGACTGTTGTGGGTGTGGCGTGTGCCTCTCTGCCTTGAGAGACCTTGATATATAAATCAGAAATAATTTACAAAGCAAGGTGGTGCGTGCCGCGTGGTCGTTATTCATAGCACCAATTAGAAATAATTTATATGGCAGAACATCATTTATCGGATCGTCAGCTAGTAGTTTATATGAGGGTTTAACAAAAACATTTCACTTACCGTATTAGCAAATATAGTAATCATAAATTTCTCTGGTTGAAATGTTCGAATAACACGGCCAATGAGTGCAGCATAATTGGATAGAGCGATGTTACTTTCAAAGCTTACATAAGAAAATTCCTTTTCTGGCGTTATATGAATTGTCATATATTGTCCCTAAAATACATAAGTATTTATGATCAAACAAGCTTCCAAATTAGTAGTATTTGTTAAAGGTATTTGTACTTGTTAAAGGTATACTAAACCAATATTATTAATTTTAAAATTTATAAAAATTTATTATTTTATTTTATTTCCTCTTTATATAGTATATTATTTTCTTTCTTTTAATATTTATGTATATTGAAAGAATATTAAAGAATAATGTTAAAAGAATATTAATATATGATTAGGAACTAATCATCGTCCCGCATTAATGTAGCGTGTATGAGAGCAAGTTCTCTCGTTTTCAGTTACTGTGGTACCTAAATAAGTGCGTCGTGCGTTGCGTTTATGTCAAAATGAAATTGGAACACACAGTCTTATGGAAGTGCCTGAAATAAGAAACGCACTGACGGAGACCACTTCGAATTTCCAATTTTGACATGCGCTACGAAGTGAAGTTGGCGGCAGATATCACAAAAATGTTCATGTACGTGTGAATGTTTAAAAACTTTTTGTCAAAACATATGGCGACGCAACGCTGTTATTTCGGTATAGCGCAGTGTAGTTTCTAATAAGGTGTTTCCATAAAATGGTTTTTCCAGGTTTTTGGAATAAACTGTTTTAAGCCCCAAAACCACTCGTAAACTGTTTTAACTCCCGTGAAATTGTTGTTGCTATTCCAGCGCTAAACCAAAATGCGTTTGGTTTTTAGCCTCAGTTTTTAGTTTGCAAGTCTGTTTCGAAGTTCGGAATTGCAGACACACTATCTTTCTCCTTTTCTAATGCCAATAAGTTAGAAAGAGATAATTTATGTCACCAAACTATTCTGCGAAATGCCAAAAAAAACTCGACATACTGAGAGGAATTTGTTATTTATGATGTACGATTTTTCGCTTTCCAAATCCTGTAAACTTGCGAATTTCAACAATTTTCAATATTATTGTTATTTTATTCACTGTATTATAAATTAAAGCGATGCACAATTTTAAAAATAGCTGCGTAAATATACAAACAAAACAACAGCTGTTTATTTCTTCTTTTCGGTTTGACAGCCCGCACCGGATTATGTATGGAAACACTAGATCAGCTGATCGATTTTCGAACATCTTAACCGGATTAAATATTTTTATGGAAACAGGCTATAAGACGCAGTGATAAACGCAACGCAAGACGCACTTATTTAGGTACCACAGTTACTTATGTATACACAATTGTTATGAAGTTATTAATTCCGGTTTATGCCGCTATCTTTGAAAAGAACGAAATTTTGTTTAACTCAACTAACATTGAAGTCTTCTTGTCAGAACCAGCGAAACAAACCGTTCATTGTATTTTCGGTATATGTATAATATAATTCATCACCATAACAAAATTTGGTCCTTCGCTCCAGAATTTTAAGTTATAAATATTTGGAAATGACTTCTCTAGGTTAAAGGCATTGAAAGTACGTCGTAGTCGAGTAAAGGCGTGCATTACACGTGCAATGGGATATCTGCACAAAGTGAACGAGAATACTACATTAGATGATCTTCTAACGCATTTAAAACAGTAGAAGATTACTGGCAGCAAATAGAAGATGATGAAGGTCAGAATGATAGTGAGTTAGCAGAATCGCAAATGTTTGAACAACTTGTTCATACCATACATACCTTCAAGTTGATGGTACATATCTAACGGCTTATCAAAAGAAATTCGTTTTCATCAACGTCAATCAATAACGAATTTACAATCAGGGGCATTAACGAGTGAAGCGGCTTCACCGCAAGGTACTCCTATTCAAGCGCCGTTACCATGTACAAATGATGTACTACCGAAAATTGTGATTCCACTCTTTTCTGATGAATTATTATCAGAAAATAACAGAATTATTATTATTAATAAATTATTTTCGTTCCATTTCCACTGTTTTGTTTTGGGAATTTGTTGTTCCCAGCTATAGAATAATTCAAAATCTTTATTTTGTTCTTATTCGCTTCGCATTCATGGCGAATGAGATAGATTCTCATTCGTAAATCGTATGGAAAATATTCTCATTCGGCTTCGCATTCGACAAATCTGACTCGAATGAGTCAAACGGGCAAGTTTGGACGGGGTTAAATACACTCAAGAGATGACGGTGATGTAGAAATTACATACATAGTTTTCTGTACCTGCCATTCCCTTTTCTGTTCGTTACAACCGGAAGGAAAAACTTATATACTTAAATATACATTTTCACTTTCGGTATAAAAATTGCACGAAACTTACATTATCAGTAATGCCATTCATTGAATATCCGCAGGGATCGAACAGGTAGTCATCAATGGTCATTCCAGGAATAATATGATGTATTCCAGATTTCTGTAAAGATTAATTAATTGCTCAGACAACGTTATATTAGTAGTCGATATATATATTAATGTTATAGTAATAGTAGGAAACATTAATAATCAGGCAGGTTCCACATTTCACATTCACAAAAAATTTACACGAAATCGATTTCAATTTCACATTTGGTGTTCTACCTTACCTTTTTTACTTTTCAATTTCATCCCGTATTCGAACTAATTTCGAAATTAATTTGAGTGTTCTGGAAATCGAATTAACAAAAAAAAAGTGATTTTCAATTCACTCTGTTTTTGTCAAAGTGAAATGAAGACGTAGAAAAAATGTAAGTAAAACAAATGCTGTTAAACAAAAAAGGATTTAGAAATTATTATTGCATTTAGGGGAAAACACAAAAATAAAAATCAGGACAAAATATTAATAAAATTTATGGAGGAAAATGTGGCTTTGGCGAAAGGCTTTATTAAAGACGATAAGGCGAAGGTGAACGAGTCCTGGAAGAACCTGGCTTCAGCGCTGAATAGCCACGGACCACCGCATAAAGATGTTTCCGGTTGGAAGAAAGTAATCAAAAAATATATGTATGCCGAAGCAGTTGTTTCATTTCGTAATTTTTGTGCGCAGGTTTGGATGGACTTGAAGGCGGCAATCAGAAAAAAGGTGGCACACCTTCGTAAAGAAAACAATGCCACGGGTCGTGGTATCTTCAACCAATATGTGCTCAATCACACTGAAGACAAAATTGCACAGATCTGTGGCATTTATACAGTTGTTGAGGGTATTGAATCCACAACTGATTACGGAGTCTCAGTCGAGGAGACTGAACAAGAAGAAGGTATACAAAACCACCCTGAAGGGATACAAAACCATAGCGGAGCCTGCGTAAGAACACCACGAACTCGTAAGAACACGAGTATCCTGATTGCCTGCAGCAATGCATGCAGAAACAAACAGAATCTATGAAATCAATTGATTCTAAATTAACCGATTTCATAGAAGTTTCTAAAGACAATTCGCGAATAAATAGCGAAGTGTGTAATTCACTGAAGAACATTTTAGATGAAAGTACAAGGCACCACCTTCGAATGGAAGAACTGAGAAAAGAAGAAATATCAATGAAAAGAAAAAAGTTAGAACTAGAGGAACAGAAGCTAAAACGTAAACGAAATAAAAGATCACAAACTGATGTATAGAGAGAAAAATATTGTTTAATTGATTGTTTAATTCTATTGATTTCATAATAAATTAATGGCAATTTCATCCCTAATATTTATTGCATCTTGACTTGATGTTTCATTTTCCGGAATGTCATCATTTAAAGCCTGTTCCATGCGTATATCACTGTCAAAATCTTCTACTTCTGGTACTCTGTAATGTAGGCAAATATTGTGCAGAGCGCAGCATACATTGATTATTTGCACTACTTTTTTTGGTTGATATTGGAGCGGTCGGGCTAGACATCTAAAACGACTTTTTAGTACGCCGTTAGTTCTCTCTATAATATTGCGTGCAGCCGAATGTCTCTGGTTAAATGTGTGTTGCGCTGAACCATACTCTGGAACTCTGTAGGGTGTGAGCAGATAAGGCTCGAGTGGATAACCTGCATCACCTAACAGCCATGATCCTCGCTCACCATTTTCATGCAATTGTTGAAAATATTGGCGAGCTTTACTTACGCTCCAAATTAGAGCATCATGACTTGATCCTGGTCGACGAGCATCAACTGCTCTGATTATCATCTTATAGTCACATATCTAGCGACGAGGAGAGAGCATTATAATTGCGAACACAATTGTGACAAGTACTTACAATCATCGCATTGATACTATAGTATCCTTTTCCATTAAAAAAACAATGAATGTTCCTTTTGTGGCTTCAAAATTTCTATGTGCGTGCCATCAACACATGCTACAACTCCAGGAATGCTATATTTTTCAAAAAAATGCACTTTTGACTCCAATCGTTCGTGATCAAGCATTCTTAATTTTATCCACTTTGGACAAATTGTGGTTTCTAAACTGTTCAGCAGTTGTGCCAAAATCTTCGAAACCGTGCTTCGACCTAGAGCCACATGGCCGTCCTTGCCAACGGCTCTTTGGAAGCCACCCTCTGCAAGGAAGCTCAACGTTGCTGCCAGCTGGAGGTTTGTTGGAATGCTGGAACGGTTAGACTGTACTTGTATGACTTGTGCCAACATTCGAAATGCGTCTTTATTGACACGATAATATGAGACGAACCTACATATGTACAAAGTAATCATAGATGAATATTAAGCAAGTGGATGTTCATTTCGATGAAATCCTTTACTTACATATTATCGTCAATTTCTAGAGGATTGGAGTAGTCCCGCAAACATCGTCTTTTTATTTTTTCCATATTCTTCTTTCGGTTATTTTCTCTAATAGTTACCAATGCATACAAAGCACTCATTTTTAGTTTCAGAAAGATATTTCCAAAATAGAAAATATTTCCAAAAACTTTACAATTTTTTTTCGAACTTCAATTTGAAGTGATTTACAAAGTTGTCGAAATAAGATATTTCACTCTGTTTCTGGAACACCTAAAAGAATTTCACTTCTTTTTCAATTTCGACTACTTTTTATTTCACTCGGTTTGTGGAACCTGCCTGAATATGATCCTAAAAGGACTACAAGCGGTTTGTGCAAGATGTGTTTTTCATATAACAAACATTTTCATCGACAATATAAAAAGTTCTCTTTCCGGGTGTGTGAAGGCCTTCTGCAGTGCATTTAGTTCTCGGTGTCGGTAGACTTCTCTCCGAACTCATCGTCTGAAGTGTGGTACATGCTTCTTGTTCCACCTTAGAAAAAAGTTCTTCCATAAGATTATGTTGTCGATGGCATCTCTGAGTATGAGTTACGGCATCCTATGCTGCCCTTTCTAAACGTATAACCAACCCTATTGATTATTTTACGGACTGTGCCATCCCCCATTTTGACACATATACCTACGCCCACTAGTTTTCTTCCCCGGAAAGTTGAAGGTCGAAGAATGTGACCTTGTATATAAAAAATAAAACTTCCAATAAAAGTATTTCACACAATCAATATTTCCTAAAACAGATGAAATACAGTTACGTGCGAAATGTCGTTGGGAAGGATTCATTGTGTTCATTTTCATTTTGTCTTCAAAATTTCGAAATTATGAGTACTTTTATGTAAAGGTGGACTTTTCCCATTGAAAGTGGTTGTTTTTCTTGGAAATGGGATGAAGGTATTCCAAAAATTATATATCGTTGAAACCTAGTGTTCTACCTTTAAAACGGTATATAATATGTTATACTTACTTTTTGTATTAATAATGTAAAGGGATGTGTAGTCAAAATCATTACTTTAATTTTTCACATTAACTTACACTAGAAATACGTTATGCATGTATTTTTAACACCGGCTACGTAGTAAAATAGTATTTCTATGCCAATTTTGTGGAGCGTATGCAGCGTCCGGCCGCGTTTTTTGATTATAACCCTTAGACTGCTCGCACACTGCATGCGTTTTTCGTTCGTGCGAATTCGTGTAAAGCCCATTCAAATGGGATCGTTCGCAATTCGCAACTTTTCGCAGCAATTCTGACGACGGAACAGTGCTTCAATGTGCGCATTTACAATCAATAACATGCAATGGGATCGTTCGCATGTTTTCGTCAGAATTCGGACGAACGAAAAACGCATGCAGTGTGCGAGCAGCCTTAGTATGTCTAACGTCGGCTACGCAGCAAACAGACGTAAACGGATATGCGTTTAACACTAATTTTCAATAAATATGGTCAAAACTGTAAGATTGAAATGGGACCATACACACTTACGCTGACGATGTGCAAATTTATCTCAGACCACGCAACAAAGCTAAATGATCATTTGGGTGTCAAGCTGAGTGTTAAAACGCTGATGAGTTAAAACGACTGATTGGAGTGCTCGACTGATGGGAATTACTTGCAACTTAATAGCTCTAAATTATTAATTTTGTCAATTTCTATAAATGTTCCAGCACTCTTGCATTTCCCTGCAATTACTCCAGGTCCTTTGAAGGTAATGTTTGTTTCTAGTTTCTCTTCTTCAACTAGATTACTTTCTTTTCCATTTTTTTCAATTCGGAAAAATTTATTTTCCCTTTCAAATCACTGAAGATCACGTCTTTTGATTTCACACAACCATGCACCAGGGACTTTCACCACTTTCATTTCGGTGACACCATCTCTATTTGATACTGCACTTTCTCTATAACACTAGCCTACAAATTGACATTTTTTTTTGTAACAGGCTGTTTGACAACATATTCTAAAGGATTTTGGTCCGCTGATTACAAAAATCATAAAATAAAAAAAAATAAACGATCCGTTTTCTAGATAATCGTTTTTGAAATTTTTGGCGACTTTGCGTTAAGGTCCGCACGCATATTTTTTGCTAACATTACTTTGAAATCGGAAAAATAGTTTAAAACGTTTTACTGAAATCGTAACTTCAAACTTGGTGTTTCCCTAGTCAAACTCCAATAGTTCGCCATCATATTGCAGGATCGTTCATAGCGCTTTTCAATTGACATCATTTGCTGGTGGAATTTTCCATGCTGGTCGCTTACAGCACCCAAATTTTCCGGGAAGAAGTCTAGATGAGAGTTCAAGAAGTGCATCTTCAAAGACATTCGAGCTCCTTTTTATATAAATTTAGAATATATGAAATTAATTCAGAAAAATAAATACTTGGGTTTCCATTCTTACCAATTCGTTTGTATTTATTTAGTAAACTTTGTATAAGGGCTTTGTATCTTTCGTTTCGGTGATTTCCTAGGAAGCCATCAACAACGTCTTTAAATGCCCACCATGCTGCATTTTCGTCTGGTGTTAGGTGTGATATAAATATTTTATCAGCCTACAACTTTCGTATCTGCGGGCCGATGAAAATGCCTTCTTTTACTTTGTCATCCGACAATCGAGGAAATTTGGCCTGCAGGTACTTTAATGCTTTACCGCTTTCATCCAGTCTTTACAAAGTTTTTCATTAATCCGAGCTTAATATGAAGACGCGGCAGAATAACGTTTTCCTTTCTTAAGCCGTGTGTCCACTAGCAAGTCACTTGCGGAAGAACTTCTGCAAGTATTTGCTGAAGTGTTTCCACTCAAACCGAAACTTGCGGAAGTCTGCTTCCAGAAGTAGTTTGTAGAAGTTACACGACGAACTTGCTGCAAGAAATTGCAGACGTGATTCCATACAATGTGAGTACGGCTTGCAGCAGTTTGCTTTTTTTACGAATGACAGTATGAAAATGTCTTGTGGCAAAATAAGATTGGCAGCTGCCATCGCAGCATATTTAATTAAAAAGAAACAAATTCTTAAAAAATAAAAAAAGTGTTTGGGTGAGAAATTGGGTGCTGCGGCGCGTAGTTTCCAAAATACATTACTTGAAGAATTGCGGACCGAAGACTCCATGCAGCTGAAAAATTTCCTGCGAATGTGTAATGATGATTTTGAATACATTTTATCTTTAATTCAAACAAGTATTCAAAAGCAGGATACTAAAATGAGATTGGCTATACCTCCCAAAGACCGGCTTTTAGTTACTCTTCGATTTTTGGCAACAGGTAAGAAAAAAACAAGAAAAATATTTTTTATATACAAAAAAAAAATGTTTGGTCGCAATTTTTTTTTTACCGTAATTACCGTAATTTAAAAAAAAAATTGCGACCAAAAATTTTTTTTCGGTATTTTTTTTCCAAATTTTAACTTTGACATTAATTTTCTCAAAAACTGTTTGACATAGGAACCTAATTTAAAAAGGATATTAAGAAGCGGATATTTGGGTTTGAAAATCAGCAAGCAAAACTTATCTAGGTCAAACCATTATTTTTTAATATTTTTTTTTCGATGTTAAGTCGAATTTTTATAAAATGGCCCCTCCCGTCTAAACGGGGGGAAATTGACCCCCCCTCCCATACGATTTTTTTCTTGTCTCGACCCAACCTATACGCCCTGATCTTCTGTCCCCTCTTATGCGAAACACCCTGTATAATAAGTATGTACAAGCACAGAATAAATGTATACAGAAGTTGCATCTCGTACAAAGCAAATTTTGTTCTAGGGTTCCAATATTGGCACCCTATCATCGTTTTTCTCTCGGCTATTCACATATACACGACAGCACTCGTCGTTTTTTCATACCGACATTAGCGATCGTTCATATAAAGAGCAGTCAGTCGACGTGCAGACATCAAGCAAGCAAGATCGTACCAAGCTGTTTTATAAATGCACTGTGAAAAATGTTTAATAAGGAATGGGAGAATCACTTTTTGTTTTTTGAAAATAATTTAGGCGAAACACAATGTCTGATTTGTTGATCAATATTGAATACAATATCATTCCCATTAATGTTTATGGTTATTTTTCCTTTTTTTTATTGGTGCGCCACCTGTGCTTCCATCTTTTCAGTGTACCTCAGAAAGAGATTTCTTTCGCAAAACAAGCTCTCTCGGAGCTTCACACGTTGTTTGGTCTTCCCCTCAGCTGTTCTACCCGTTCCAAAAGTTGGAGTTAATAAAAAAGAAGTGCTTGGGATTTGAACTAGAGAGCATAAAAAACATCAAACAAGAACAGCTGATGAAGAGTAGATTCGTATGCTGTACGGTTCTTATGGAAGCCTACGTTCGTCAGAATGTTTCGTCCAAATTCGATCAGTTACCTATTAGAGAGCTGCACAAGATGTCTTGAATTGCTATAGGCACCATGCCACAGTATTGCCTTGCCGTGCACTGTCGTGCACAAATGAACGATTTGACACGAACACTTCAAAGCAACTACCCGAACAAGCCGTGACTGCCTTGCCGTCTACCTGCTTCGCACAAGACATTGTGTTGCGTTGCTTTTCTGTGAAGGCAATGAAAGGCTTGAATTGTAAGAAAAGGCAATAGTGCCTTTAGGAAGGCAACAAGACATCGAAAATAGCAATACTGCTATGATGTCGGCAACGATGCGCAGTTATATGAAGCTATCTCATTCTTTTGCATGAGTCTTCGTTTGAGTTTAGCACCATTCGTTGCTTTACATTGCCATGCGTCATCAGTTGTCATAGCAATTGTCATGCATTGCTATGCATTGCCTTTTCGTTCAAAAAAGCAAAGAATGGCAATAAATACTATTGCCTTGTTTTGCTTTGCTATCAGCACGCTTACGGCAGTCAATGTCTTGATTCGAAAGCAAAATAAGCAAGCAGTGCAAGGCTTGAAATTTTTGTTGTGGCTTGATGTGCGTTTCAAGACATCTTGTGCAGCTCTCTAATTTGAACCAGTACGAAAAAAATAATATTATTTTGCTCATGGATGAAATGGCGATTAGAAGGGAATTGCGATACAATTCCAAACTAGATTTAGTAGATGGGTTTGAGGAAAATGGGGTTGAAAGGACAAACCAATCAATGTTTCCCAACTGGGCGCTTGCATTTAATTATTTTGTTTTCAAAAATAGACTTTCTGCCAATATACTTAAAAAGATCGAAATTTTACATTTTAACAATTTTAATTTTACGAAATTTAACATTTTTGAACAGTTTTGGCAACATAATTAATACTTTCGAAATACCCTATTTTGTGTATAATGACAGTAAAATTTTCTTTCAAAATGAAATACCGCCGCTGTTGATTCAAAGTGCCGGCAATATTTAATTTTTCTCCAGTAATTTTTTACTAGAGCACTACAATTAACCAGTAACTCTTGTTGATGCTGCACATAGCTATGCAATGTAAAATATGAAACTTTCAAGGGAAGAAAACCAAAATACAGAAATCAAAAGCTTGAAACAAAATTTTGTAAACACACGTTAATTCACGACGCAGTCTAGCAAAACAGATGTACGCACACATAAACGTTTTATGCTTGCTCTCTCGTTGCTTCTCTTTGTTCACGTTTGCTCTCTCGTTGTTTGATCTCCCCTCAGTTGTTCCGACCGCACCAGAAAGCGAAAAAGCATCAAAGGCCGAGATGCGACTTCTGTATACTATTTATTCTGTGGTACAAGTGAATAAGTAATATAATGTAATATATAATGAAATAAAAATTAAAACGATTATATATGTGTATTTTCTTATTATTACCAAATTATCCTCAGTTTCTTTGGGTACATGAGATGACGTCATGTATTTCATGTCATTATAAAACTCCCACTTGCTAACATATACATCATCAGCACTTTGGCCACTTTTTTTTCTTTTCTTTGTTTATCTTTGTTTGTTTGTTTTTCTTTGTTTCTTTGTTCGGGTGCGTCTATATCATTGGCTATTGCCCTTAAAGCAGTGGTTTCCAACCTGTGGGGCGCGGCTCCCAGGGGGGGGCGCGAGACTGTTGCAAGGGCGGCATGCAGCTGTTTCCAAAATATCATTTTCGAATACAATCCAAAAAAGTCGAATAGGTGTCAAAAAAATGAATCAGCAGTATACATAATCCACAATCCTCGCCGCGAATGTTTTGGATACAAATGCTAAAACATCCCTTCTAACATTCCCCTCCCCATCCCAATAATTGCCAAAAAACCCCCCGACTTGCCATTTTTCGGGTTTTGATATCGACCCTCCCCCATACAAAAAATTCCATCACCCATACTTATGGGTATGCAATAGAGGAGGCTTTTTCGTTTTTCCCATATATATTATATATATTATTAGTATTATATTATATTATATTGTTATATTATATTATATTATTATTATCTAGCAATTGTTAATTAATTTATTAATTGATGGTTGCTATTTAATATATTATTTATTGATGTTTTGTTGCCTCCATGAGGTAATTAAAATAATTAATTCTTTCTGCTAGCCAATTTGGCAATTTTTTTGAATGTATGGGTGATTGCACACATACTATTAGGTCTAGTAGGTCATTAATAATATTTTTCTTTTTTTCTTTTTTCTTTTTCGAACCGAGACAAATTACGTACGAAATAGCCATCTTACAGCCCGATTCTGGCGCACGAAATTTGAGACGAAAATTATGATGGTTGGTATTCTGGCGCAAATGTCACAGGGGAAAAGCTCTTTTGTGATGAAAAAGCTTTTATGTCAAACCGAATTTCAGCAATAATTGCATGGTTGCATTATTGCTGTAGAATTAAACACAATTAATTTAATTTTAGTTAAGACCGTTTTTTTCTAAAAGTTTTCTATAAGAAATGCCCCAAAATTATTATGATTGTTATAAGTAATAATATTTATGTAATCTTTTGTTTGTTTGTTTGAAAAAACGTTGATTTGCATATTATAAATTCTATTGGGAAAGCAAACCTGCATATCGCTAAAAAGTTGAAAATATGAATAAGATGTAAGTACAAATTTTATAAAACCTCAGAGCAAAAGGAATAGAAGTCTTCATATTATCATGAGGCTCCAATTCCTCCAAAATTCGCCGACACAGATTTTTGGGGATTGTATTTAATTTAATTAATTAATTAATTTAATTTAATTTAATTTATTTAAAATCAATTAGATTTACTCGAATCTCTTATACACTTTAGTAATCGTCTTCTTTTTAGCTTTTCGTTTTTATTTTTTCTAAGAGCTAAAATAATGCAAACAATGCCGATTTCTTCCATTTTTTAGCTTATTACATTGTTTCCTTTTCAATTTTGTCGTTGTGGTGCTGTTGTGACCTGCTGTTGAGTACATCACAACTTTCGTCACAATTGAGACGAAAAAAGCTTTTTTAACGTGCTCTGAATACCAAATCGTCTCAATTGAGACGACTGTCTCAATTGTGACTTATGACGATTTTGTGACGGTGTCAGAATTGGGCTGTTAGTATAGATTTCTAGATTATGTAGCTTTTAGGTAGGGAAAAAAAGTGCTGACTGTGGATGAAATAAACCAGGGTTAGGAACCAATGGTTTCTTGGTTCTTCACCTAGGAGTTCCCCAATCAATAAATGTAGGGTTTAGAACATAAAAAACGGGAGTAAAATTAAATCTAATTAATTAAATTTTGTCGTTGTGGTGCTGAGACGATTTATTCCATTTTAAAATAAAATTTTTTTAATGATTTAAAACTAATTAATAAAAATTTTAATTGTTTTATTCTTAACGTTTAGGCTTAGCCAGGGACAAAATACCTAATGTTCTAGTAATTAATTTTGACAAAAAATTAGTTTTTAATTCTACATTTAAAAATTATCCCAATTAAGACTGATATTTAATTTAAAAGAAAATATTGATATAATTGTATTGTATTTTAAATTAATATAAAGTCATTGATTTAAAATAATACCCCTTTTAGATGGATAAATACGTAACTGGCTTGAAAAGAAAATTAAATGAAGCAGAAGCAGAGGGCAAAAGAAAAGATGATGAAAATATCGGAAATACATCTTCGCAAAATAGTAAACCTAAATATAGAAAATATGATCCAATGTACTTATCATTAGGATTTACATATAAGGTTATTAATGGCCAAGAACGACCATTGTGTTTGCTGTGTATGAATACTTTGCCCTCAGACAGCATGAAAGCAAATAAATTAAAACGACATCTTGAAAAAGTACATGCAGATCACGTTGGCAAGACAAGAGAATTTTTCCAAGAAAATTAGAGAATTTAAATAAACAACAAGAAATTTTTTCAAAGACCATGTCTGTAACACAAAAGGCGTTGTTTGCGTCATATAGAGTTTCTTATAGAATTGCTAAATGCAAAAAACCCCATTCAATAGGAGAAACTTTGGTGCTACCTGCAGCTATGACATGATAGAAACGATGCTCGGTAAATCATATGCTGATCAACTTAAAATCATTCCACTTGCAGATAATACGGTGGGAAGACGCATATCCGCATATCCGATATATCTGAAGATCTTTGCGATCAATTAATAGAAAAAGTAAAACTATCTTCTTTCGCGTTGCAAGTAGATGAGGCTACCCATGTTCTTAGGGATGCACACTTGATAACATATGTAAGATATGTTGTGGAAACTGATGTTAGAGAAGACATGTTATTCTGTAAACCTATTGAATGCAATACTACAGCAAGGGAAGTTTTTAAAATCATTGATAATTTTTTTAATGAAAATGGCATTCTGTGGGAGAACTGTGTTGGACTATGCACAGATGGAGCTCCATCTATGGCAGAAAAAAATGCTGGTCTACAGGCACTAGTTCGAAAGGTGGCTCCTCGTGCAGTTTGGACGCATTGCATGATTCATGAAATGCATTATGAAAAAATTGGAACTGTGGATAATAAGTTTGAAAAATAATAACTTTGACATATTTCCCACTTTTAAAATTACCTGTCTTGCTGATGAAATAGAAGAAAGTAAAGTTCGTATTAATAATCATTTGACCAGTCTATGGAAGCAATTCTCGTTGTACTTTAAAGATCTTGACATGTCCAAATATGAATGGATTAGAAACCCATTTGTGATTGAAAAATATGATGATTTTGGCCTTACGGCAGAGCAGAAACTTATAATTGACTTATCTAGTGATAGCACATTAAAGCCGTTGTTTCGAGATGAAAATAATATTGTTACGTTTTGGCTACGAGTAAAGGAAGATTTTCCTACTTTGACAAACAAAGCTTTAGAAATTTTATTACCATTTGTAACATCTTACCTATGTGAAACTGGTTTTTCTACAGTAGCTGTCTTAAAAACAAAGTATCGATCTCGCTTAATGATTGAAAAGGAACTGAGAACCGCGATTTCTTCAATGATACCACGGTTTGAGAAAATTTGTGCTGGAAAACAAGCACAACCGTCGCATTAAATTTTTATGTTGTAGTAGTATTAATTATATATTCTTTTTTTGTTTTGTTATTATATTTCTTATAATGAATATATTATATTTTTACATAATATTGTATATTATTTTGTAGCCCATTAAATAAATTATAATATCAGTTGAGTATTTATGAAATTTGATTTTTATATAAATCAACGGGACGCAACAATTTGTTTTTTAAAGGAGGGCGCACCAATTTTTTTTTTAAAGGGGAGCGCCGGTACAAAAAGGTTGAAAACCTTTGCCTTAATGCCTTAAAGCATTTTGTTTTTTAATTTTATTCTTATAGTCTTTTGAGGACGTGTCGCATATTTCAGGATAACTTTCTTGTTTTTCAATTACCAAATGTGTTTTTTCACTACTCCAAACGAATTTATTTTTGTCCATTTTTATAAATTTTGAAAAGAACTAAAAAAAAAAACACAAAACAAAACTGAAAACAGAAGAGAATACCACAAACCGTTTACTTACGTATACCCGACTTCTTCTGCAAGTTTTCAAAACACTTGTAGTTCACAGCAAGTCGTTCAAGTTACTTCCAGCAAGCAAAAAACGCGTGTTTCCACATAATTGCTGCAAGTAACTTCTGCAAGCCGTGACTTCTGGAAGTCGACTTCTAATACGTGTTTACACGACAAAAACTTCTGGAAGTCACTTCTGGAAGCAACTTCCGCAAGAAAACTTGGTAGTGGACACACACTTTACTAATTGCAAATTTGAAGTTATCGCGACCTATGATATGGTTCTTTATAGGAAATCCAAAATAGTATAAATATGCCATTTTTAAAACATCTGTAATTTTATTTTGCTTATTTTCCGGTTTATATAAGCCGCAAACATAGCAAATGTTGTTTGGATCTTGATTACATAAGAAATTCGGCATTTTGCCGAATAAAAAATTTAGTTTTGAAAAACACAACACGAATCTTCAAAGTAAAACTTTGACTGATGCAAAAAAGAAAAAACAAAATCCTTTAGAATATGCTGTCAAACAGCACGTTACAAAATGGCTGTCGGCCAGTATAATTACAAAAAACTAATGTTACTAATTTCCAACAGCTGCTAAAACTAAAATACACAGTGAATTTCGCCTAAATTTGTACATTTTGTTTTACTAATGGCAGTTGAAGGTGACGAAAAATTTATGTTTATTTTGGAAAGGAACTCTTTAGACTATAGTCCATTTGGACTAGGAACAAATTTATGGCAAAAACTTACCATTGTCGCTTCAGCCGCAGAGGATGATTTTTCTTTAGCAAATATCGACATAGTATTTGAATCTAAATTCTTCATTAATATCTCCACTGTTTGGTCAGGTTCCATATATGCCATCTTAGTTTCGTTATTGTGATTGGTTTTCATACTGTATGTGTACAAATACCAACAATCTCTGTTAATTGAGCCTAAGCAGTATGATCTTCCATCCTTGAATATTGAGTCCAAAAGTGAAAATTCTTCATTAAACGCGCGATGTGGAAATGTCTATGAAATAAAATTGTGAACACATCATTAATAATATGTTCATTTGTGAAGTTGTGTGACATGGTTCATACGATTATCACATGATTATACTTAAAACGTTATATAACCCACGTGCCGGTAACCCACATATACAACGTAAAGATGGCGTCAGTTGTGTGAAAGTACCACCCCTATAGAACTCAAATTTGGATACCGTTTCATATTAAGTAATATTCACTGAAATCATGTATTATGATTGAGAAACGCGCTCATTCCTGATCACCGTGTCTTAAAGTGCGATTTCTAACCTCTTAAGTCGCAATTAGTTATCTTCCTCTATGCATTTTAGAGGCGTAGTTTAGTTTTTTAAGGTACACTCGGACTCAAACGAACAACTTTCAAAAACCTCAAAAAAAAAACGATCCCAATAGATGAAAATCTGTTTTGACTCATGTTTTTATTTCTTCATCTAAGTTAAAAAAAATAAATATCGCTCAAGTTCAAAATAATTTCGATCTGCCAACAAAACTATCACTTGGGATGAAAAAAATTCTTATTTTCGAATATTTCGATCCCTCAAGTTTAAAAAACTGCGTTTGTTGACGAATAGCGATCACTGGAGATGAGAAAACTTCGGATTTCGTACCATAACGATCGTCGGTGATGAAAAAAAGGCTGCGCAGGCAAGGAATCGATCTTGGAAGATGAAAATAATTTTGATTTTTAATTTGAGGTCACATCTTGCAATATCGGTTCGAGCACAGCGAAAAATGGATTTCGGAACAACAACTGATTTTGGACGACCTTTACAAAATTCGTCTTGGAGAGAACTACGACCACGATTGAATTCGCATACCATCGATAAACACTGGTCCTTGATGGAGCTTCATCGCCAAAAATTGAATTAGGTTCATCTGTTGCTGAGTTAATCCACGTCGAAAGTTGTAAAAAATAATCGCACGAAAATGTTCACGATTTAATTCCATTTTTGGGCCGAGATGAATCTTTTAAGTTACTGTAAACAACACAAATAGCGCTCGTATGTCAAAACGTTCTGAGTACGTATAACCTCAAAAATGTCCATATGTACGATAGAGCTATCAGTTGGCAGATTGCAACACTGGGGTTGCCAAAGCCCGAAATATAAAAGGCAACCCTCGTATGATGTTCCCGTCTTAACACAGGAAAACATAAAAGAAATCTTTAGTCACCTATGTCACACTATTGATATAAAACCGCATACGTTATCTGCAGTTTTCGGACACCTAATTACAATTCCTCCAGTGAATCACCGATCCTCATCAAATTCTCATCAACCTAAGATTGTAATAGAGTTCTAAAAAGAGTAGCATCTTTTTGCAAAATTAATGGTATACAATTGTGTCTCCTAGATATTGGTCTCGACTCGGATAAATGAATCTTTATAAATGAGAGTCTAACAAGAAAGAACCGCATCGTTTTTAAACAGGCACTGAAATTAAAGCACCAGAAGGTAATATCATCCGTCTTCACGCGGAGGGGCTAGTTATTTTATATACTATTTAGTATGGCTTACTGCTATTTGTCATATTTTGTTTTTCGTATCAATCTTTCCATTGTACATATCTTTGATGAGACCTACTTCTACACATAATTATAATACAAGTAATGTTCTCTTGTGTGTATTTCTCATAAACTTAGAAGAGACTTCGCGGACACTTCAAATAATTTACTTGGTGTTATGTGCAACACGCAAAGCAAAGCAACAAACACGAGCTTCAATCGTTTAATATGAGCTCTTCGTTCTATAGAAGCATGCTATTATTGTAGGAATCGGCATTGCTGTGCTTGTTGTATGTGCAAATTTTGTTTTTTCTTTCAATTATTTAATACCTGACCGAAATTCTGTGATTGTTGTTAGTGGATATTTCGGTTTGCTTTCATTTGGTGCCTGACTGAAATTATGTGCTTGTTGTTGGTGGGTATATTGTTTATACTTTTGATCTCTAAATTGTTGTTTTTACAAACCACACGTCTTCCCAGATAACACAATATTTTAACGGGTAAATGAAAGCAAAACAACAACAATTTGTTGGACGACTATTGTTGGTATTGTACATAGCATTTTTTAGTTTTATTCAAAAAGTTTGTATATATATCAATTAACGTTTTTGCAGTATGCTAAAAGTGTGCGGATCACGCAAATACTCGGCACATTAACGGATAATGTTACTCTACACCCAGAAATGTAATGTTGTTGTCATAACTTAAAACTAACACAGATATCCCATTTTTAATAAAAAGTAGGCGTGGTCGTTGACCGATTTTCAACACCAACCCTTACGCAACAGCAAAGGATATTTCTGCAAAATTTTATTCCGATATCTTCACCGGTTCTTCTGTGACCGTGACTTCCACAGACTACGGACGGACATTTCTAAAGCAACTCAGGAGGTGACCCCTATCAAGAATACATAATTTCCTATATATATCTTCTCTATTTCTATGCGTTACATATTTCGTGACAAAGATAATATAACCTTAATCTTAAGATTTAGGGATGGGTGTAGGGTGTAATTGGGAGTCGTTTCAGGGAAATTACCAAGGGCGTAGGCAAGGCGAGTAACCTAGGAACCCAAAACAAAGTGTAAAATTAGGCCAAATAGACTCGGCAGCTAAGATTAATGTTATCACTTAATTAGATTAATGATTAAGATGTCTAACACCATTTGCTGAATTTTAGCGATGCTATCGTCAGTGGTTGCAGTTTTTGAACGTCCCAAAAGTTCATCGTCACCCAAGATGGTACGGCAACGTTTAAATTCAGTTGCCCATAATTTCACGGGGGTAAATGATGGTGCAGAGCTCACGCATACAGCGCCAAACTCTTCTTTGATTTGCGTAGGCACCTTTCAAAAATAAACATTGAATCATAGCTCGATACTCGAGTTTTTCTATTTGCACAAAAACACTCACACCAACTTACTCAAACGACTGTTAAACAATAACTGAGCTTCCGAAATGGTAGAGATAAATATTCCGAAAACGGTTTGTTAGTGTTATTTGCTGTAAGGGTAAAAATTTTGGATCTTGCGTGTGAATCGGTAGAAGGGGAAAATAGTTTTCTAATTATTGATATGTTATTTTCTTTTTTAGTGTTGGGGTTATAGTTAATAGGGAAAATTGGGTTTCCCCTAGTTTAGGTGGCACGGTGGTTATCAGCACTTACACACTACACTGAGATTTGTAAGAGAACTTTTGCAGAAATATGGACGTGATTCGTCCACTTTTAGGACACAGGCAAAAAAGGGTCAAATGCTTATATTATTAAATATATAAAATTTCTGAATAAAACTTTAAATAATAAATTATTTTCCAATATAACATTATTACAGCAAAACTGGTCCGTCCATTTTTACACTACTTATACAGTATAGATAATGAAAACAAATTTATTACCACGGAAATAAAGTTTAAATTTAAACACAATAATAAAACTACTAAGGTAATTTTTTTGTTTTGAAAACAGGTAACGACTACGCCCGGCGAGGAATCAACTTGCTGCTCCAAAAATTCTTAGAATTTAGTAAGTCAATACTTGATTTCCAAAAATGCCGCCCTAGCTACGCCACTGTATTTATACCCGCCTGTGATTAAATGTGATTATAAGGTATCTTTCCTTATAACCACATATTTCCTCTAGTTTAAGTTTGTATATCACTCTATAATGTTATAGTTCTGCAATGAAAAATCTAAATAAATTAAAAATCTAAATAAATAAGACTATTTCGTTGAATTAAATTTTTTCAAAACTTCTACACCTAAAAGTTTCTAAAATCTAGGTATCTTCTAGGTCTAGGTATCAAGGTATCTAAGATTGGGCCAGGCCGAATATAGCAGTCTTACTGCTTTTCATCTAAGCTTATACAAATTCCGTCACGTATTCTTGTTTAAATAAATTGAATTACTTTATGGTTTACCTGCAGCTCAGGACGATCGAAGTTTTTTCGCGAATAGAACAAATCTGAGACTTCGCCGCAACCATATTGAGATGCAATTTGAAGCAAACTCTTTAAACACTGCAATGGTGTAGTTGAACCACAAGTCTTCAATATCCAACGACGTTTAGAAATAAACATACTGCTTTCACTAAAAATTAAAGTATTACGTGTAGTGAAATATTATAAGAACATTTTATATACTATATTCGTCGAGACATAGAACATAGAATATTTATTACTTGGAAATCTTTACTTGGAACTCTTTAGAGCAGTGCTGGCCAAAACTTATACAATCATATTTTGTGCATGTGTGAAGCGTTGAGAGAGGTTTTTTTGCGGAAAAATTCTCTCTGCGCGGTACACTGAGAAGATTGTTGTTTGGGGGTTGTTAAACTTTAAATTATGCAAATGATTTTGCAATGAAAATGCGCGTCCCACCTTTTTATTGCAAATCATGCATTGCGGTTCGCATAAAAAAATTTTTAAAGAAAAAATAGTGATTCTCCCATTCCTTATTAAACATTTTGCTCAGTGCAATCATAAAATAGTCTGGTGCGATCTTGCTTGCTTGAAGTCTGCACGTCGACTGACTCACTTGATACGAACGATCACTAGTGTCGGTGTGAAAACCCAACGACTTTTGTCGTGTACATGTGAATAGCCGAGAGAAAAAATTAGCACGCGTGCCTATGGCGTGGCCAGCACTGCTTTAGAGCAACGTTTAAGTCCGTAAAAAAACATCTTGTTAAAATAACTGAACGGACCATACCGAAGCTCTATTAAATTCTAAACAGTTTGATTATGAAATGACAATTCATTACCTTAATTCTAATCCTAATTTATATATATATAATAATATTTGTTTACGCCAAACACTCATTCTGACGCGACCGCATACCCCAGCGCTGCTCTTTTGCCCTCCCAGAGAAAGCAGCGCCATCTACTCCCCTGTAGATGCACATGCATTGCACGTCGGTCAGCGCAGCCAACCTCCCCGACTGCGACCTGTCAACTCTTGACAGGTCAATGAGATTTGCTGACTTCCGCCCCCGACTTAACTTCTTACTGTGACTTTGACTAGCGCGTGTACAACCTTAACTTTTACCTTTAATTTCGCGTGATAAAGCTTGCGTTTAGTGATCTCGACCGGCTTACGTTGTGTTAATTCTTTCCTTGTGATCGACTCGCGAGTGTTTCATCACCATCCCCACATTCACCATCCACACCACCATTATCACCATCATCACCACAAACATCACCACCACGATCATCATCAACACGATCATCATCAACACCAACCATAACTCCACCATCCACCAAAAACACACATTACATCGAACCATCGGTAAGTTTTTAAATTCCCCAGTCACTCTAAATTCATATTATTTTATATATTATATATCGGTGTGTTGCGCTCACCTGCGCACACATCCCCCACACAAACATTTGGTCCTTCGAGCCGGATTCCCTTCCGACCTCTCGATCCCCTATATATAATATATAATAAATAAAAAGTGAAGTGATACCCCCCCCCCCCGTTTTTCAAACACCAAATTACGTTCACGTAATATTGGTGAAAAATTGTCGATCGGTTCGGCTTAGTGCGTGTTTAAATATTACACATAGTGAATATTTCTCCGTCTCCTCCCTTTCGTGTGTTTCTGTACACCAAGCAGAAACACGTTCAGTGACGTCACGTGTTATCTGTACTCGAAGTACAAAACACGTTCCGTGACGTCACGACTACACATAATAAGTCGCTCCTCCAGCGCAAGTGAAGCTTCCTCTCTCCCCCCCAGTAGCGTTTCCCCTTGATGAGTAGCAATTGCAACTCATCAAGCAATTTACTTTGTCTTGTAAATACACATGGTAATTTACACTGTGTGACAAAAATAAAATATCAATACTAAATTTTCACAATTGTTTGAGTTTTATTTCAAAATTTTTCCCACGTTTAATTCAAGGCGAATTAAACTAATAATTTGCCGTCAGACTTTCATTCGCGAATTAAAGTGTTATTTTTCTCGATTTATTTCAGCCGTGATTTAAAGCGTTTTCCCAAACCTTAATTCACGCGAATTAAATTAATACTTTTCCGATTTATTTCAGCCGTGATTTAAAGCGTTTTCCCAAACTTTAATTCACGCGAATTAAATTAATACTTTTCCGATTTATCTCAGCCGCGATTTAAAGTGTTTTCCCAAACTTTAATTCACGCGAATTAAATTAATATTTTTCCGATTTATTTCCGCCGTGATTTAAAGCGTTTCCCCAAACTTTAATTCACGCGAATTAAATTAATACTTTTCCGATTTATTTCTGCCGCGATTTAAAGCGTTTTCCCAAACTTTAATTCGCGCGAATTAACTTAATAGTTTTCCGAGTTATTTCAACCACGATTTCAAGTGGTTTTCCAAACCTGAATTCAACTCAAATTAAACTAATTTTCTCGTCATACTTCTGACCGCGAATTGAAGTATTGGTGTCACGTTGGATTTGACTCCAGGGCCGATGAGGACGCAGATGCTCGAAGCGCCGATCTAACCGTGGTGAAGACAAAATACCGTCGGTGTTACCAGGTGTACGTGCGTTTCTCCGCGAAAGTGAGTGAACAGCAGCATCTCGTTGCCCCCAGTTCCTCTCCGTTGTCGGTTTCTTCTCCCATGACTCCGACGAACTTCTCAGGTCACAACATCAGCTTGCCACCGTGTGATACTGATGTCTTCAATGGTGACTACGAGTCATGGCCGACCTTCCGTGATATGTTCTCCGCGCTCTATATTCGGAACAATCGACTGTCTCCGGTCGAAAAGTTGTTTCACCTCAACCAAAAGACCCGAGGTGAAGCAAAAGAAATAGTTCAAAAGTCCCCCCTCATAGATAGCGGATTCGATCAGGCATGGAGGAATCTTACCGATCGGTTCGAAAATAAACGTATACTTGTTAACGTTCAACTCCGAACGTTATTCTCCCTTACCCCAATCCACAAGGAGTCTGGAGTTGCGATCAAACGCCTCCAACGAGAGATCAACAACTGCCTCTCGGCTCTCACGTTGTACGATGTCGACGTGGGCAGCTGGGACGCAATTGTTGTGCATCTCTGCTCGACTCGTCTCCCCGAGACTACTCTCTCTTTATGAGAACAATCCCTCACCCATAAACGCGAAATTCCAAAATGGTGTGAAATGGACGCGTTCCTCACTTCACATTTCCAAACCTTGGAAACCGTAGACGACATTCGAAAGTCAGTCCAACCCCCTAAGAAAGCGTCGAATCCCCCAGCACGCCTTTCCTCCGCCACGAAACCTGTGAATACGTTCCAGGCTACTATGGTTTCGACCAGCTGCAAACTATGCACTGATCGGCCACACCCACTTCGCCAATGCCCACGTTTTCTGGCTATGAATGTAGACACACGTTGGGCGACAGTTCAAAGAATCCAATTCTGTTCGAACTGTTTGGCACACTCACATCAAGTGAAAAACTGTAAAAGTGTGTTCACATGCAGGTCGTGCAATCAACGACATCATACACTATTACATCGCGAGTTGGCTTCGGCCCCCCAATCGAACTCTCGTTCGAACTCAACCCATACAACCTCGCGCCCCAACTCCCCGTCTCATCGCGGTCCAAGTGCTGCTCAGCTCAGCTTGTCGTCAAACCCCCCTTCGCAATCTCGAGCGAATTCCTCTACCCCTACTATACAGTCCACTGAAGCCCCCTCAACTTCAAATGTGCTTACTTGCTTCACCTCCCGAAGCAAGCAAGTGCTACTCGCTACCGCGATGGTTCACATCTGCCATCATAACGAGTCCTACCTCGCTCGTGCTCTCATCGATCCTGGCTCCGAAGCCACCTTTCTGTCAGAGCGCGTACAAAAACGCTTGCGACTTCCGACGACTACGGTCCAAGCGCAAGTCGCCAGCGTTAACGAAACCATAACAGCCGTGGTGAACAACCTTTGCAAGTTTAGCATCGGCTCCCCCCGATCGCCCGGACTGTGCATTGAAGCCACGGGTCTCGTGCTTCAAAAACTAACCGTCAACCTACCGGTTTGCTCCCTTGACCGGACCCTATTTGATTCTCTTCCGAACCTACCACTAGCTGATGATCGCTTCTGCCAAAGCGATCAGATAGATGTCTTGATTGGAGCGGACATCTACCCCCTTATCCTGCTGGACGGTATCCGACGGAATATCTTGGGCTCTCTCATCGCCCAGGAGACCGTTTTCGGGTGGATCCTCACCGGTCCGCTTTCTCAGGCCCCCCCGGCTCCAACCATTTCTACCCGATTTTCGTTTTTCATTGAGGTCTCTCTTGACCGTCAGCTTGAACGTCGCTGGGACTTGGAAGAAGCTCCCAAGCAACGTCTTTGCACTCCAGCCGAGCCAGTCTGCGAAAATCTTGATGCGAACACCACCCAAAGGCGTCACGAAACGGAACACTGTCCACCCTCCAATACTCTTGACACTCTGGAAACCGAACTGGAAGCAAAACCAGTGAAAGCCAATTTCGCTTACTTCCCTCACTCTGAAGACTTGTTGGAAAGATTCTCTTCTTTGCCACGAGCTCTTCGCGTGTTGTCTTTCGTGTTTAGGTTTCTACATCATACCCACCCAAAGTATCGTTTGTCCTCTCGTCAATACGATACCGCTATTGACTCCGATGAGATCCAGCATGTCAAAACGAGACTTGCTATTCTCGCGCAAAAGGTACATTTTGCCAATGAATATCGTTCTCTCGATATGAAACAAAATCTACCACCCCAGAGCCCCATTCTATCGCTCAATCCATTCTTATCCCAAGATGGATTGGTGCGCGTAGGTGGCCGTCTATCCGCGTGTCCGTCACTCTCCTATGACGAACGCCACCCCATTCTTCTTCCTTACAGCTGCAAGTTCACCCGATTATTGGTTCGCTTCATCCATGACATCAGTCTGCATGGAGGGAACCAACTGATGTTGCGCTTGCTACGTACGCAACATTGGATACCCAAGGCCAAGAACCTCGTCAAGGCCACGATTCACACCTGCAAGCCCTGTGTCCTGCAGAGGAAACAAGTGCGCACCCAAATCATGGCCGCTCTACCCCCTTAGCGGACAACCATTTCTCGCCCTTTTCTGCCACCGGTCTAGATTTCGCTGGACCGTTTGATATCAAAAACTACACTGGGAGGGCATGCCTCATCACCAAAGGCTATGTCTGTGTCTTCGTCTGTTTCGCAACGAAGGCCATACATCTTGAAGCGGTCAGTGATCTGTCGACTCCGACATTTCTCGCCGCCTTCAACCGCTTCAGCGCCCGTCGCGGATGCCCCAAGGATGTCTACTCGGACAATGGAAAGAACTTCGTGGGAGCCTCCAAAACACTCAGGAACGATTGGAAGATCTTCCTTCAACAATCACACGAAGCGGTCACCTCACAGTGTGCCTATCAGCAGCTCAAATGGCATTTTATACCTGCTGCCGCGCCTCATATGGGCGGTCTCTGGGAAGCTGGCGATAAAAGCTTCAAACTTCATTTCCGAAAGTTTGTCGGCAATATGCGTTTCACCTTTGAAGAGTTCGCTACCATACTCTCCCGGATCGAAGCCTGCCTCAACTCGAGACCGCTTAGCAGCATGTCCGACGATCCATCGGATCTACAGCCTTTAACGCCCGGCCATTTCCTCTTCGGTGGCCCTCTGCTGGCTCCCGCTGAACCGGCGGTACTAAGCTCCCCCCTCACGATTGTTAATAGATGGCTAAAAGTGAAAGCCATCTATCAGCAATTCTGTACTCGGTGGAAACACGAGTACCTCACCGAACTCCACAAACGCAGCAAATGGAAGATACCCCAACCAGACCTTAAAGTTGCAGATCTTGTGGTGTTACGCGATGACAACCTCCCTCCAACGCAATGGAGACTCGGTCGCGTGACCCACCTTCATCCCGGTGACGACCACAGAACACGCGTCGTCGACATCCGAACGGAGAAGGGGACCATTACTCGTCCCCTCAGTAAATTAACGGTACTCCCCTCTAAAGATCGCATCTTAAGGATGTTCGCACCCCAGCGAACTCTCCCCGCCAATGTCATTACATTGTTTCCATCATGCTCCATCCCCAGCGAGCGCCACGCACTCCAGTGCTCCCCCCTTACATATTCATGTTGGTAACTGGAACTATCTCCATGTAAGGTGGAGACATAGGCGCTGCCGTCCCTGAGTAGCGCTCCTTAGTTTCACGAATGCAGCCCAATCTGCTGGTCACTCCCATGGAGTCCCTGACCAACACGATGATTCAACCCCCGAATCATCGCGTATTCGTGACTAAGGCGAAACTCCCCTTTTCGTGTGTCTCTAACCTGAGCAAAGTTGCAGTACTGCAAGGCGGGCGGTATGTTTACGCCAAACACTCATTCTGACGCGACCGCATACCCCAGCGCTGCTCTTTTGCCCTCCCAGAGAAAGCAGCGCCATCTACTCCCCTGTAGATGCACATGCATTGCACGTCGGTCAGCGCAGCCAACCTCCCCGACTGCGACCTGTCAACTCTTGACAGGTCAATGAGATTTGCTGACTTCCGCCCCCGACTTAACTTCTTACTGTGACTTTGACTAGCGCGTGTACAACCTTAACTTTTACCTTTAATTTCGCGTGATAAAGCTTGCGTTTAGTGATCTCGACCGGCTTACGTTGTGTTAATTCTTTCCTTGTGATCGACTCGCGAGTGTTTCATCACCATCCCCACATTCACCATCCACACCACCATTATCACCATCATCACCACAAACATCACCACCACGATCATCATCAACACGATCATCATCAACACCAACCATAACTCCACCATCCACCAAAAACACACATTACATCGAACCATCGGTAAGTTTTTCAATTCCCCAGTCACTCTAAATTCATATTATTTTATATATTATATATCGGTGTGTTGCGCTCACCTGCGCACACATCCCCCACACAAACAATATTAATAATATATATTTAATACCAAATAATTAATGTCTGAAGCTAATTGTTAAAAAAATAATGCTATTCATTATAAACATTAAGCATTAACCAATAAGTTGAAGAATAATGCATGGAGCATAGTCTATGAATATAAAATATACATATGTATGTACATATGTACATATATTTTATGCATGTACGCGAAGGACACATACGATCCACCCAAGTTTTTTTCCTAATATACAGGGTGTTTCGCATAAGAGGGGACAGAAGATTAGGGCGTGTAGGTTGGGTCAAGACAAGAAAAAATCGTATGGGAGGGGGGGGTGGTTCAATTTCCCCCCGTTTAGACGGGAGGGGCCACTTTATAAAAATTCGACTTAACATCGAAAAAAAAATATTAAAAAATAATGGTTCGACCTAGATAACTTTTGCTTGCTGATTCAAAGCCAAATATCCGCTTCTTATTATCCTTTTTAAATTAGGTTCCTATGTCAAACAGTTTTTGAGAAAATTAATGTCAAAGTTAAAATTTGGAAAAAAAATTCCGAAAAAAAATTTTTGGTCGCAATTTTTTTTTTAAATTACGGTATTAAGTATACATTTTTTTCCGACCATAAAATTCTCTAATCAATTCTAGAGAGAATGCTTCAAACCGGAAGGATCTATGTTTTGTAGTTTCCGAGAAAAGTGGAAATTACCTACATTTTGTTCAAAGAAGAAGTTCCCACATTTTTTGAAAAACATAAATTAAAATCACTGGCGTTTTTATTGAAGAACTGGCCTTAGTATTGGCATCAAACTTTATTTCCTATAGAAAAAGAGAGCCAAGAGATATTTATTCACAAGAATGTTTCCGAAAAAGAAATGAATATCAACAAGCTGACTTCAAACTTCTAGAGAAAATCAAGAGACTTCTAAAAAGCCAAGGGCTTTATAAAGTACAGCAACAAAAGTACGACTTTCTGTGCAGGGCAAAGTTGTAAAAGAACCTAAATCACAACATTTTCGTTGCTATATGTGAGCTAGTACAGAGCGAAAAAGACATGGTTTGTTCAGCTGGTAACCAATATATATAAGACACATAAAACTTGTATTTGTCAAAAATGTCACAAATTGTATCGTAGATTTGAATAACATAAAAAAAACGAATAGAAAATGAAATGTCTTTTGTGTATAAATATGCATTATTTTAACTGAAACATGCTTTGGTTGGTCAAAACCAACCCCTAAGGACTGATGAGTATTTCTTTACAGTATACCCCCTCCCCCTAAATACTTCTATATTCATATTCTTATGAATTTGATGGTAACAGGTACTGAACATTTAAGCATATAAAACAGTGCCTTTGGGTTCGTTTTCGACCCCAAGGACTGAACCGGGTTAAGAACTATCCTGTGTAAACACTGTAGTAGTGGGTGTACCACGCCCAGTTTTGGAACAAAAATAATAGAATTGCATAGTATGCGATTGCTCACGTATATAGCTTAATGACCGATTTGAAAACAAGAAAGTCTGTATAGTTATCAATTTAGAACACTGAAATTGTTTTTAATAATTATTTAGTTTTAATAATTATTTAATTAATTAATTATTTAACACTTATGCTTCTCATGCCAGATGCATTGCGAGCATGATGGAGACTATATCACCGAATGACCGATTGATAGTTTTGGATTCAATTTTCCTTATGTTAATTGGAAGTTTTGCGTTTATGATGCGGATTTTACCATCTCCCGAACATAATAACATCAGGTTCCTTGATGACGTGTTTTCTAAAAGTCTCTTCCAAATTAACCAAATTCCGGTAATCAAAATATCCGCCTTTTGGATCTTATCTTCATTAATGATAAATACATATGTGTTCTCGATGTCACTCTTTTACCACCTGAGGATTCCTAGGTTTTTGAGGTGACCTCAAAGTCAGCAATGACCGGTGAGAAGTCCGGTTAAGATTTTTGGATTGTTCTTAGTCAACCTCAAGTTGGCTTCATTTGTCTTCATGGCAAAAACAGAGCTTTGCACTTTTTAAATTGAATCTGCCAATAAGCAAGGCTGTCTGATCCCGAGAGTGTTCTTCTAGTAGGCATGTCTGCCGGCTACTTCCTCCCTTTTGCTCTTCTCGTGAATGAACCACTACCACAGTATGGCTACGGTTCTACAAACGGGGTGCAAGCACCTTACCAGTCACCCCGTTGCCTACTATCCCAAGATGTCCGGGAACCGAAAGTATTTTTAGCTTGTTTACTCTGTCCAGCCTACTAAGTTTTCCTAGACATTCCCATACAAATCTTGATGGGCACTCGTACGAGGGCGGATTGATATTGAAGCTACCTAGCGCTAGATGGCAGCACAAACACAAAAACTTTTTTTTTTAGAAATTGCGATCTGTCAAACGTCAGCTGTTAAAATTTCAGCCAAATTCATCGATTAGTTTATTTGTTGTAGTCGTTTGAAGTAAGCAACTTTTGTGTTTCTTGAGAAATGGAAAAAAGTGAATTTCGTGCAGTGATTAAACACTATTATTTGAAAGGGAAAACGACGAAAGAGACAATACAATGTCGTAAGAGACGGCGAATGTCTCTTGGCTATCTGACATTATAACAATGCTCTTGCGCTTAATATTCCGCCTTAGATTGGGAGATGCTTGGTGTATTCCCCATAGATTCTATTGACTAGATTGTATTGACTTGGTTGCATTGTTTATTCTTATCTCAGTATGAGCCTTCCAGATTAACTTGGAATCCAGGACTAGGCCTAGAAATTTTACCACCGGTTTGACATTAACGATTGAACCATCAAGGTTAACGTCGTGCATACGATTTAACTTTCGTTTCCTAGTAAAAGGCATTATGGTGGTTTTTGAGGGGTTAATAGACTTTTCCTTAATTCTGAATTTATAATAATATAATAATTTTGTTTTCGTTGCAAAGCTTTCATTTTCCTTTGGATATGATATCCTTTCTATTATTCATCTGTAAATGTGTCTTGCATGGCCTTTTCCTCGTTTACCAGTTGCGCTATAGGCATTTCTGAATCTGCAATACAGGGTTAGGCGATTGAACTGTTACCTATTCAAACGCCCATATTTTTGTGGGTGAAATTATTTTTTATTGATTCAGATTACAAAAATGTGTGAAAATAATAAAAATTTTAGAATCCATTGACTTCAAACGGTTAAACAATTAGTTGCATGCTGCACGAATATGATCTTGCGGTATTTTGGCCCATTCCTGTACATGGCTTTCTTCAGCGCATACATAATGGCAGAGTTTTTAGTCCCCACCTTGCTTTCCAAAATGGCCCAGATGGAATACTCCATCGAATTAGCATCTGGCGAATTCGAAAGTCAATGTGTGGATAATAAGTCGCAATGACTTTGACACCAGGCTCGATGAAAACCATTGGACAATGTCCATCGGCGGTCACAGCTGCTCATACCATTACTTGAGATGAAAAATGACTTCGGCTCAAATTTTCATAAGTGCGTTCAGTTAAGTAAACATGATCATTTTGAGTTTTATGAACTGCTCAATAGAGAAATTTTTCTCATCAGAGAACACAATGTTTGGAAATTTGCCACGTTCGTGCAAGCGTAACAACTCCTTTGCTCTTTCGAGTCTAACTTTTTTTTGCTTTGGTGTAAGATCATGAGTCTTTTGGAACTTGTATTATTGTACTTGGCTTAACCTTGAGCTCATTTTGGAATATGCGTCGGATGCTTCGCTAGGATGTTTTCAGTTCTTTGGCGATTTGATTACCACTACGCCATGGATTTCGTTCAAGTCGAACTATTTCGAACTATTTTAGGTGATGTTGCTGTTTTTTTTTCGTTCACCACCATAGCGTTTGGCAATGCTACCTGTATCATTATAACGATTGCTGCGATGGTGCGATACACAAACATTTTATTCACTTTGACATGCCTGAGCTCACGAACAATAGCTGGTTGTGATTTTACACTCAAATATAACGCAATCACAATACTAGGTTTGAATTCCCTTTCGAATAATTTTTGTTCTATAAAACTTAGACGCAAATGCTTGTGGTATGAATTTGACATATGTAGTTGGCATTATCGCGTAACCCTGTAGTGTGTCTCCCTCATCTTGTTGTGGCCCTGCATATTGTGTTTGAGGCCTTTCTCTAGAAGTTGTGTTTTCTGTAGTGAATGGTGGTTTCTGTCAAGTTGAGAAACCTGGCATGGAATTTATGTTCGGCTGTGTACTGACTTCTTGTTGGTTTTGGATAATAAGTTGGTTTGCTCCTTTTTAGCGTACAGGCTTTTTAGTTCGTATCTAAGGTAGCCAGTTTCCGCTTTTCTCATAGATTTTCTGCTTGATTCTGAGTTGATCTCTAGTCTTATTATATTTGTGCAAATTTTTGTGTTATATTCAATGCGAGACATTGCTTGCTAAACCAAACGGTGGCCTTTGTGTTGTATATTTTACGTATTCGTCGTTTGTATACCGTTAAGAGTATTTCAGTCCTCAAATAATAAGAACATTAATGGTTTTTATTTATTTTTCCCACATGGTAGGAAGATATTATATTTTAGAGCGACTTTTCGTCATCCCTTGTCAATTGTGATTTGGATCCCATTTGAATGGGATCGTTCGCAAGATTTCGGAGGAAGTGTTTTTTTTTTTTGTTTAATTAGTTATGCAGGTGCATAACGCATGTAGTGTGCGAGCAACCTAATTGATAACCATATGGCTTATGGCATAAATTACCATTAATTTTTCTATCCCAACAGAAGGATTTCAATGCTAGACTCTTAACACTTGAGGAGAAAGTTGATAACATTTGGAAAAGTCAAGAAACCGTAGCCATCATGCTCGCAAAGACCAATATTTTATTGCGCCGTAATTTGGGATTATATATTTAGTACATCGCAAAAACAATTTCCCATCAATTGTACGGAAAGCCTTAAAAAGTTAGATGAAGAGCTCGTTGGAGAAAAAAGGTAGGACATAGTAAGTTTTCGTATAAAAATTATGAAATTTTATTATGTTTTCATTCGGAGTTCGTCACTAAATTTCCTCGTTACATTATGCTTCAAAAATATTTTTTTTATTTTTCGGCAAGTGTAATGGCACTACTCGAATAGCCGTCATCATCCGCTGATTGATTAACAAACGGTACACTCGAAAAGTGAATATCAGCGACATTTGAACAATCTTCGCAAATAGTCTGCTTTTTTCTTCGAAATTTTCCGTTGAAGCTTTCGTAGACATGCCATCTTCAAATTTTGATTCCGAATGTCTTTATACAGAAAAACTACTTTTTTCCGCTAAATCAATATTCGAATTCATTGACATCAACTGATTTTATTCAAATGTAAAATGAGCTGACGCAGTCGGAATTTTTCAAAAGAAAGTCATAAAAAATTGAAAAAATGGAGTTAATTTCAGCTTACGTCATAATTGTTACCGTTATTGGTTATGCGTAAATCAAGTGGTAGTGTTTAGTTATTGTGTGAAACAATTATGTCGCGTCTAATAGAAGAAGAAACTGCAAAATGATTGGAGAGGAAAGCGAAGGCGATGAATTTAATGAGAGTGACGACGAGCCAAGCCAAGAACTATTAGAAGAATACGAGGAAAGTGAAAGCAATTCTTCAGATGAAGGGAACGTGGATCCCTGCAGTGGATCACCTTTTTACATCAAAATCCTCTTCAGTCAATATCACTTGAAAGATATAAATCTTACTGTCTATTTTTCACAAAACTGGAATCAGGTCGTGCACAGAGCTGTAACGTTTAAAATTTACAACCTGGGGTAACGCGTTACTCAGCTTTACGTGTCAAAAGCATCAAAGATTCTTTTCTGCTATTTTTCCTGGCTCCAATTGAAAATATTGTATTACAAAATACTAATGAATAATGCAAATGAAGAATGCAAATAATGCAAATGCGGAGAAAAGCACAGAACAATAGATCGAGATTTACTCCATGCATATTTTGGAGTTCTGCTTCTGGCCGGCGTATATATCGTACGTAATTCATTGATGAAAATATATACTTCAAAGTATTCAAATTTCATTTCGTAGAGCAAAAACATAGTGAATTTGTTTGATGCAAACTACGGGCGTCCAATTTTTATAGAAATATTATGTCGAAAGAAACCTTGTTTGAAATTGCGTCTATTTTACGCTTCGACAACCCATTCACCCGCCGCCAAAATATGTCTCTAAACGTCAAGTTTAGTCCGTTTCCCACACTTTGGCAGAAATGGGTGGAACTTCTGCCAATGTTCTATAATCCATGCGAATATGTAAAAGCGGATGAGCAATTGGGTTTCAACGGACGATGCTCTTTTCGTCAGTATATTCCAAGCAAGCCCGAAAGGTATGGCATTAAGTTTTGGATGCTGGTTTGCTCAAAAACATATTATGTATGGAACATATAACCCTATTCAGGCAAACAACCAAGAGCTAAGCCAGAGCAAGTAGTGTTTTCGCATAACAAACGTCGTGTTCTAATTTTGCTCCTAAAAATTTTTCTATTATTGTGCATTTTATTGTTTAATTTTCTTTAGAACTGTTTCTTTTGGTTTTCTATAATTTTTGTGATTCTTCTCGGTCAATCCTTAATTTTCTGAAGACTAAATCTTTATTTGCATAATATAACGAATTACATATAAAACAATAATTTGCATAAAATATTATTCTCTAAACCGGTTTGGTAGCGAAGCTGTTGCTAAAAGTGCGCTCTGAGAGTGGTTAGTGCATCTCAAACTGCAAATACTTTTGTTATTGATTTTTAGTGCTTGCGAAACTTTTTTGAAACTTTTGATACGTTTTTGATTTAAAGCAAGGGTATTCACAAACTTTAAGTTTTGATAAAAAATTTATATTTGTGGTTTACGCCTCACATATTGTAATCGGTATTTTTACCCTTTTTGACTATTTCTATTGCTATTGAACTATGACTTGTAATCTGAAAGGCTGCAAGATAACTAGTGAGATGGAGAGGACGCTATTTTGCTCTATCTGCGATGATGAGTACCACATTAAATGCGTCGGTCTAACGGGCAGAACCGTTGACAAAATTGGCATTGATGGTGGACTACGATGGTCCTGCGTAAATTGTCGGTCCCAGGATATCGACATCACTAAATTATTGCGCCAAGTACGCCTAAACTTTCGGAACTTGGGGAAAGACTTGCGTGCTATTCAACAAAACCTTGCTGATTATGAGAGCTTTTTCAATAACTTTAAATTATTGGATTCTCCAAAACATAAGCGACCTAATGGGAACTCTCGCGGCAAAGCTCCTAAACGCGGTCTCGTTCAGCGTGTAAATGAGCCTTTAAATGATTGCTTGAATAATCCGCCTTCGCTGATTAATCTGCTGAGCCCTGCTGGAACTGAATCTGCAGTAGAGCCATCTGAGTGTTCTACTTCTTCTGTTCTTTCTCTAACAATAGCTGCTCCTGGACCTCCCAGCTCTAATGTGCCACCAAATCATCTGGTTGCTCATACTACTGGGCCAGGTGCTATGATTAATACACCTAGTGGTGGTACCGATTTTTTATCTGTGGCGCCTTCTTCGAGCACGGGAGCAATTCCGAAGGTGTCTGTTGCGGCTCCACCCAATGCACGTTCAGTTAAACAACTTACTGTGGTTCAGCCGAGAAAGACGCTTTTTGTCTCACGCTTCTCGCCGGATACTACTGTCGACGATATCCATAATCACATATTTAACCAACTAGGAATAGAAGATACCAGTCTATCTATTTCCAAATTCAACTTTAAAGCGCAGCGTTCTTATTCTTCATTCAACATTAACTTGCCTGCTCATTTATTTAGTCGGATGATGGCACCCACGTTTTGGCCAGAAAATGCCATCACACATGAATTTGTGTTTAGGGCCAAAAATGACAGAAATGTACGTCGTGATGCATCATGAAAAAACTAAGATTCAATCCCTCCAACATTCTTTATCAAAATGTTAGGGGTATTAATACAAAACTGGCTGATATTTTTGTAAAAAGCACTGACGTTGAGTATAATATCATCGCTTTTTCAGAAACCTGGCTTAAGCCGGAGATCTTAAATTCCGAAGTATTTTCGCATAATTATGTGGTATATCGGAAGGACCGCAATCATCTTCTTACAAACTTAACCAGAGGCGGTGGTGTTTTAGTTGCTGTTCACTCGGCTTGTTATTCGGATGAAATCATCATGGTCGAAGCCCTCGATATTGACTTTTGCTGCGTTTACGTTAAATTTTTTGCATATATATAACCTGCTCATATATTCCTCCGAACTCTAATGAATCAACTTATAACACTCATTTCCGTTGCATAAACTTAATTAAGAATAAATTATTGCCGTCAGATCGCGTAATTGTACTAGATGACTTTAATTTTCCTTATGTAAATTGGGACAGATGCGTTGATGACCCTGCTGTACTACTACCGTCATCTGGATGCAGCGATAATGATTTCCTCATGGACATATTATCTTGCGGACTACATCAAATGAATTATATTCCAAATTCGAATAATCGCCTCCTTGATCTTGTCTTTGTTGATGACAAGGATATCTTTGAAATATCTCGATGTCTGCCTTATGTGCAGCCAGAAGACATTCACCATCCTACCTTAACCATTACAGTTTCAGATGATACCTATAATAACGGGAATATGGAATCAGCTCATTTCATCAAACAATATAGCTTTAAAAATACGAATTATGACTTATTGAGAAATAATATTTGCTCTATTGATTGGAACTCCATTTTATTATTGCATGAATTTCCTTTGCCCTCATGCATGGACTTGGCACTTAGTAATTTCACTGAGACTTTGACGGGTCTGTTCGCAACATCTGTACCGATAAGAAGGATTTCACACAATTCGTGCCCTTCATGCCCTTTAATAAGTCACTTCATGTATTACGGACTTTAAAATCGAAAAAGTACAAACTTTACTGTAGTTTGCGTACCACTGCCAGCTATATCAATTACAGTGCTGTGAGAAGTCGATATCAAAGTTTGTGCAGAGAATCTTATAAGATTTATCTTCAAAAGATAAAAGCTAATATTCATTCTGATCCAAAAACATTTTGGAATTTCGTGAATATGAAAAGGAAAAATAGAATCTATCTAACGTTTATGAGATATGGACAAGCGGAATCTGACAATAATCACAGCATTTGCAATCTTTTTGGAAAATTTTTTGCGTCAACTTATTCATCGGCAACCTTTAGTTCTGTAAACTACCCGTTCAGTATTTCTCCAGGATCCGTTCCGCTACCTACAATGGATGTGCAAAATGTTTTGCATGCTCTACAATCTATTAAATGCAACTATAAACCTGGACCGGACGGTGTACCAGCTTGTGTTCTTAAATATTGTGCAGAGGAGTTAGCGGCGCCCATAAAAGCACTGTTCGACTTCTCATTCCGATCAGGATACTTTCCAAATGCATGGAAATTATCTTTTATAATTCCATTGCATAAGTCTGGTAATAGGTCTGATATAAGTAACTATAGAGCCATAGTAAAAATCAGTGCGCTACCAAAGCTGTTTGAGAAGATAGTCGTTGATCAGATAACTCAGAGTATCCATGCTTCAATTTCTCCCATGCAACATGGCTTTTGCAAGGGCAAATCAACTTCAACTAATTTACTCGAATTTGTGTCGAAAATTATTAACAACTTTAAATTCTCCTTACAAACGGATGTAATATATACAGACTTCAGCAAAGCGTTCGATGTAGTAAATCACAATCTTCTTTGCTTAAAGTTAAAACAGTTTGGATTTCCTACGCTTCTTCTAAACTGGATTGAACCCTATCTCAGCGATCGGACCCAAATGGTTGTGTTTAATAATGCAACATCGAACGAGATTCCAGTTCTACCTGGAGTTCCTCAAGGGAGTCATCTGGGCCCTTTGCTTTTCTTGGTTTTTATCAACGATCTTCCAACAGCCATTAACAATGTAAACTTGCTAATGTTTGCCGACGACGTGAAGCTATTCCTTTCTTATAATAATGTTAATGATGCCCGGCTCATGCAGTTGGATTTGGATTCACTGATCTCTTGGTGCAGCAACTATTGCATGAACCTAAATTTAAGGAAGTGCAAACAGATAACATTTGCACGATGTCAAAGTCCTATTTTGGTTAACTATACGCTCGGCGGATCGAACCTGGATATAGTTGAGACCGTCGATGATCTAGGAGTAGCTCTTGATCGTAAATTATGCTTTCACTGCCATATCAGCCGTATATCTAGCAAAGCGCGCAGTACTTTGGGGTTTATAAAACGGTGGTCAAAGGAGTTTAAAGACCCATATATTACAAGGTTATTATATACTGCACTCGTTAGGCCTATCCTGGAGTATGCGTC
This sequence comes from Myopa testacea, assembly GCA_949629155.1. Lineage (NCBI taxonomy): Eukaryota > Metazoa > Arthropoda > Insecta > Diptera > Conopidae > Myopa > Myopa testacea. The sequence goes on along the minus strand of OX451347.1, from coordinate 35,860,508 downwards.
GCCTGTGTGGACCCCATATTACAATTGCTATATTGCCGAACTCGAATCAATTCAAAAACAGTTTCTACTGTTTTGTTTACGCAACCTTTGTTGGGATGAATCTATAAATCTACCATCATACGAAGCCCGGCTAAAACTAATTAACCTACCATCACTTGTGAATCGTCGAACAATGTTGAATGCTGTTTTCATCTTGAACATACTTCGCGGAGTGGTGGACAGTTCATACTTGCTATCCAGGATCTATATTAATGTTCCTTACCGTTCGTTGAGGCAATACGAACCTATCCGTCTCAGTTTGGCCAGATCTTCATACCTACAATACGAACCTTTTCGGAATGCCTGTGCAGATTTCAACAATGTGTACCATGTAGTTGATTTTTCTGACTCAGATCGTATAGTTAAGCGAAAGATCTTAAATTTGTTATGTTTCCCATAATTATTGTACTTTAAATTTTTTATTGTTTATCAACATGTTTATGAACTATAAGGCTAGGTGCTTAGTTCTGTCGTTAAATAAATAAATAAATTCGAATATCATGTTTAAAATCTTGTTGTGACTCATTCAAAATCAAGGCCAAAGAGTTGTCCTGGATTTGGTTGAAGGCATAAAAGGCCATAACATTGCTATGGACAATAACAGGAATGTTTGTCTGGCCTGCCTTGCAAAGAAAAAATAAATATTTTTACTCTTTTTCTCTGTTTTCTCTAAAAGATTTATTAATTTGGACAGAAATTATATGAGGGGTCGAAATCGACCCAAAGGTATGATTCTTAAGTTTTTTCCAGCGTGCGTCTACGGTTAAGCAATTTGAAAACTTATAAATGCACTGTATATGGCAACGAGAGCCGAAGGAAAGACTTTTTATTGCAGAGTTGCGGCTTATACTTAAAAAAAATAAAAAATAGATGCAACAAACGAATAGAGAAAAAGAAAATAAAAGTTTTGAAAATTGATGATACATGTGTTTTTTAATTCTTATAAACATTATTGAAACATAAATATTAAAATAAATAAATGTAATCGAAGACAATATTGCCGATATTGAGCTGCTTTGACAGTGAATAGGAAAGTCGGTTTAACGAAAATAAATAAGACCTTGTATAACTACACCATAGGTTTAATAAAACACAAGTTTACCAAACTATTCCTACAATCGTTTATTAAATTATGTTTAGATTTCCCAAAATTCTTCTGTAATTGACAATATGTAATAAGCTTCTTAACGTAACTGCGGAAGCACGGGTTCGTGGCACGTAGATGACGACTGAAAACTTACAGCAGTAGTAGCATATTCCGAAGGCTATGCCACCACAGTCAGTTCAGTAAATATTTCAAGCCGAAGTAGCATCCGGCTATTAGAAAACGGCTCCAATATTTTGCTTTCAACAGTAACAGTGCTTGGATTTAAATCCAACCGCAACACGCTCTCAAATATTATGAGCATGATACTTCCTGGTTTATCAGAGGATGCTGCGATTGGGGCAAACGAGTTACTATTAAGAGCTGGGCCACAATCCGGCAGCGACAGTGTCAGTGTTTCTCTCGCTTTTGCTGTCAGCCTACAATGACAACAGTGGCAGCGCGCAGCGCTATCTGTCATTTGTCGTTCGTTTTCACATTTGTATTTGTTTGAGTATTTGTTTTGTTTCATTCCTATAGAATAAGTGAGATTTTGTCTATAATGTGTGCAACACCTTATAGTGATTTTAATTTCACTGCTCACTGCCGGACTAGAGTCTATAATTTTTCCCCTATTCGGCAGTGTTTTTTCCCATAAGGTTTGCATGATGAGAGAAACACTGACACTGTCGCTGCCGTATTGTGGCCCAGCTCTAACGATTATCTTTATATTTTCAAATACTCAGTTTTAAACAACATTTACTAGAAAAATTTCTTATAACTCACCTAAGCACATACGCATCTATGAGCTCATTTTGTGAATAGCTTATTATTTCACATTTCACACACTCAAGTAAGGTTTCCCAAACACTCCTGAAAGAAAAATATATATATTTCAATACGTATATACATACTTATATACAGATTTAAATGTACGTGTTCTGGTTTCACGTTTAAGTAAATCTTAATTTGAAGTTTTAAGTCTTCAAGTTTAAAAGGCGATTAAAATTAGTAACGTGCGCAAACATTATCATACTAAGTGTAAACCAAAAAGAGTGTTAACTTCGGCCTGGCAAAGTCTCCACTAAATGATGTTCTTCAGGAGGAATGGGTGAAAATCGAACCACGCTTTGCACAAAAAGTTGTGCAATCGATGCCGGACCTTCTTAAAGGCCTTATTAAAAATATAGGCTACCCCCACAAAATATTAAAAAAAAAACGTTCACAGTTTATAAGGATTTTTAGTTAATTCAGTGATTAACTAAACTTCAGTGATTTTGACTAATTCAGTGACTTTGTTGCGATTTTAGTTAATAAATTTTGGATTAATTGATGTAATTGGTTTATTTTTTTGTTAAATTGAAGGAAATGGTTTAATAAACAAAGCTGCATTAAATTTTTTTAAAAATTCTTGCTACACATTACCGTTTTTTATCAATAAAGTTGTGACCAAGTGCTGTACGAAGACTTTAGTGGAACACTGTAGTTAGCTATATCACGTTGCCAGATATTGAGCTGTGAAGTTGGTAATACTTCAATCGCCTAACCCTGTATTGTCGGCAGCAGAAGCAATAAAGCGTATTGCTTGTAATATGCTTACAAGACCTAGACCAGAGTGTAGTTTGCGCAGTTTTTTCGGTACTTCTTCATAATTTTTATTCGATGAAATTCTGGCAACGGCTTCTCCTTTTCTTTCTTCAGGAAACAGGGCCAACCGATGTACTCTACTACATGAATGACTTCATCTTGTCCTTAGTAGGTTTTGGTAAGCCTGCCCGAATCTTATTGTTGAACTGGCAAACTATCGTCCTTCAGTATAACCAACGTATCTGGTTTAATGTTTAACGTATTGTTGAGCCTTGGATACAAACTTCCAACGTGTAATCAGACCTTGATTTGCAGATTCAGAGTTGAATCCAATTAAAAAATTACCCGGTGTTAGAGGGCTGAGGTCATTTCGATCTGGGGACATTGGTGTGATTGGTTGAGAGTTTATAATTGCGTCGACTTCTATCACTATTGTCTCTACCTCTTCATACATGAAATAAGCCGTTGTTGTATTACGAATAAGCAAATTTTTAGCTGATTTTACTGCCGTTTCCCATAATCCTCTGAAATGGGGAGATCTAGGTGGCATGTAGTGGAAACAAATTTCTTTCGAGCTACATAGTCTTACTATTGAATCCTGGAAGCTTCTTGAATAGATAGCCTTCAAGTCTTCCAGCTTATTTTTGCCCTAACCAAATTAGTTGCACTGTCGCAATATAAATTCTTGCAGTGACCTCTTCTTCTTATGAAAGACAATGTCTTCTTTGCTGACAATCTTGAGGTGGATTGTTTTCGTATTGAAGCAACAGAATAACAACAATACAATAACAATACATAACAATGTATGCCTTTTAGGGCTGTTTTCCCTACATTTGAAGTGAATTCATAGTAGTCCGCAATAATCATCACCTGAATGTATGAAGGGTCTGGCGGGTTCAACACGAGTTCTTGGTAGCGGCCCCATAATTTGCTTGTATAGCAGAGGTATAGAAGTGGTTTTGCCTTGGTACATCTTTCGCAATGTTGAACCACAGATCGAGCAATGTTGATCATCTTACCCTGTATATGCCAAACCCGTTGTCTCGTTTTTGCTAAAAGTGCTCGGGATGCACAGTGCAGATTTTCGGTGTATGGCTCAATAAGCAATTTTGTAGCAGTCCGCGGGATAATATATCAGAAGGATTGCAATTTGTGCTAACATGTCGCCACTGTTCGACTAGGGATAATCTTTGGATTTTTGCAATCCTATGTGCAACGAATGTTTGAAACGATGTTGAGCAGTCCATGATAGTACAATTTGTCTTGTTGTGAAATGCATCTGATTTAGGCAGCCATATTAATCCTAATGTTTTAGTTGCTTCATTAGTACTACTGCCAAGGTTCATGTTGACTTCTGGGTCGTCAATTGCTATACCCTCAAAAGCCTTGATGAGTTGGTACACCATTTACATGGTTTGAATCCAGCAACATTGTGGTTAATTGCACTTGAATTACAATGGCTTCTGTAAGACTATCAGATCCCGATATTCCATCGCCGACATACATATGCTTGCGCAATGCCTTTGCTTCTAATGGATAAACCGTCTCTTTTTTATCAGCGAGTGCAGTTAGACATTTTGTTGCAAGATAGGGAGCAGATGTGGTTCTGTACGTTACTGTGCAAAGCTGATATATCTTCAATGATTCGTTTGGATTGTTTCTGCAAAATTTATGCTGAAATCGCTGATCATGAGTGTGCATTAATATCGACAGGTACATCTTTTCAATGTTCGTTGTGAAGACATATATATAGTCGAAATCGAAGAAGAATTGTAAATAGGTTGCTGTGCACAGTGGGACCATTACGAATAATGTCGTTTAGTGATGATCCTGTAGATATTTTACTAGTGACTAGTAGATATTTTACTAGCGACTCACTACTAGTCATTTTACTAGTGACTCCTGCATGAACTGTACGTATTTAGTCTTTAAATTCGGATCCTTGCACAAAGGTCTTTCAAGAGCATGAAATCTGCTGCGAGCGATTTCTTTGAATTCCCCATGATCGGTTGGACCTTCTATAAAGCAGGAATCGTCCATCGCTGTTGCGGTTCATGTGATGATGAAAGTGAGAGTCACATTGTTTTTGTTTTTTTTGTTTTGAAATATTAAAAAACTTATACGTAAAGTTAAATGCTGCAACACGCGGCAACAAAAAAAAAATACAAAACAACAAAATACTCTTAATTTTCTATTATTGATTTGGATGCCATCAAGACTAAATTGTTGTCAATTAACTGCTGTTGGTACCGTTCTAACAACTGCGCCTTCAGATCATAGTATGTAGATGAGAAACAGCAGCATCAGCATCTATGTCGTTTATGATTCGATTTAGAGCCCTTATCAGAGACAATGATCTCAAAAACATGGCTCAGAACACCAGGATGTACTTGGCGTACAATGTTCCACATATGCTCAAAACACCACCACAGAGCCCTGATCTCAACCCCATTGAGTATATGTGGAATATGCTTGAGAAAAGGATCAGGGCGCATCATATTAAAAATATGGCGGTGGCGGGGTGCTAGTATGGGGGGTGTATGGGTGCTAGCGTCGTTGGTAACTTGGAGATAATTGAGGAAATTATGGCCCACCGTGCATACATTGATATATTGAAAAGAAATTTGAAGCCAAGTGCTGGAAAATTTGGCGTTTCTCAGAGATATTATTTTCAGCAAGATAATGATCTCAAAAACATGGCTCAGAACACCAGGATGTACTTGGCGTACAATGTTCCATACATGTTTAAAACACCACCACAGGGTCCTGATCTCAACCCGATTTAGTATATGTGAAATATGCTTGAGAAAAGATCAGGACGCATCATAAGTCATCAGCTCAAAGTCTCGACTAAAAGAAATTCTTCAGGGGGAATGGGTGAAAATCGAACCACGCTTTGCACAGAATCTTGTAGAATCGATGCTGGACCATCTTAAAGCCGTTATTAAAAATATAGGCTACCCACCAAATATTAAAAAAAACAATTCACAGTTTATAAGGATTTTTAGTTACCTTGTTTGTGAGTGTACGAAGACTTTATTGGAATTAATTCAGTGACTTTATTGCGATTTTAGTTAATAACTTTTGGATTAATTGATGAAATTGGTTTATTTTTTTGTTAAATTTAAGGAAATGTCTTAATAAACAAAGCTGTATTAAAATTTTTTTTAAATTCTTGCTACACATTACCTTTTGTGGTCAATAAAGTTTTGACGAAGTGCTGTACGAAGACTTTAGTGGAACACTGTATGTCAAATTCATACCAATGACAGCTGTTTATATTGTTTACAAACTACCACAAGCGTTTGGGTCTAAGTTATATGCAACAATCGTTATTCGGAATGGAATTCAAACCTAGTAGTGATTGTGATTGCGTTATATTTGAGTGTAAAATCACAACCAGCTATTGTTCGTGAGCTCAGGCATGTCAAAGTGAATAAAATGTTTGTGCACCATAAATCGTTATAATAATACATGCAGCCTTGCCAAACGAAATCCATGTCGTAGTGGTAATCAAATGGCCAAGAACAACTGAAAATATCCCAGCGAAGCATCCGACGCATATTTCAAAATAAACTTAAGGTGCAGCCTTACAAGTTCCAAAACGCACATGCTCTTACACTAAAGCAAAAAGCAATTAGATTCGAAAGAGCAAAGGAGTTGTTACGATTGCACGAACGTGGCGAACTTCCAAACACTGTTCTCTGATGAGAAAAATTTCACCATTGAGCAGTTCATAAACTCGTGTTTACTTAACTCTGAACGCACTTACAAAAATTTGAGCCTACGAATGGCAACCCGAAGTAATTTTCCATCTCAAGTAATAGTATGGGCAGCTGTGACCGCTGATGGACGCTGTACAATCGTTTTCATCGAACCTGGTGTCAAAGTCAATGCGACCTATTATCGGGAAAATAATAGCAAGCTGCTTTAAAGCCGTGGGCACGCAAACATTTCGGTCGTACACCATGGACATTCCAACAAGACTCGGCACCGTCTCATAAAGCTCGTGGCTCAACCAAGAATGGTTGAAAACCCATGTTCCACACTTCATTTCGTCCAGACAATGGCTTTCGAATTCGCCAGATGCACATCCGATGGACTACTCCATCTGTAGAGCAAAGTAAGGACTAGAAACTATGCTAATATAGATGCGCTGAAGAAAGCCATTGTACGGGAATGGGCCAAAATACCGCATGATCATATTCGTGCAGCAAGCAACTACACACAGGGAAAAAACGTTGTAAAATTAATAAAAACAACCTAAAATTAAAAATAAACGTTAATGAAAGTCTGTTAAAGACGAAAATTCTCAAAACAACTACGAAAACCTTGTTTCTAAGTTTTCCTGAATGTAAAATAAAAATTGTTATTTTAAGAATAAGAACTTTATTATTAAGGATACACGTTATTATTTTAAATGTAAAATATAGTGATTTCAAAAACTTGTACTTTAGAATTCAAAACGAAATTTGTTGATTTACAATTGGCGTGCAGTTATTTCAAAAACAAATATTTTTGAATTAAAAATATGCAGTCTTAAAATTACTACGAAAAGTAATTATTTTCACCTATTTTCTAGTATACAGGGTGCCTTTATGTACTTACCTTTTTCTTATACCACGTATTTATTAAATGAAAAATTTGTACGTAGATATTCAAATTCATTTTGTATTTGATTAATTTTAAATTAATTATAAATTTATAAAGTGTCCAATTTATAAAGTAGACAAACTTCATTATTACATGAAATGTATGAGTACTAAACGTGTATGCTTTGTATTAAACTGTTAAATATATTTAGCCCTAACATACGTTTTGCCGTTATTTACACTATATAAATGCAAGGGTGGACTAAAAAAAGTAGAAATATTTTTAATAATTACACTGTCAATTTTAGAACCAACTTCATGTGATTGAAAGTGTTTACAAAATTTTTTTATGTAAATTGGATAGCACACAACATGTATAATATCAGTGTGATACAAAAAGAATTTTATTTTAAATAACTTAAATGCGTTTTCATATGCTGCTAAATAATAATTTTTTTTATAAATTGTTCCTTTATAGGTAACTGTATTCAATATTTTTGTATTTTTCAAAATTATATTATCATCTTGTATTAATTTTAACAAAGAATTATATTCATCAGTGGTTAAATCTTCAATATGACATTCATCAAAATTAATAATTGGCTCAAAAGCATTTTTTTATGAGTGAATTATACGTATAAAAGTTAGTATAGGTACAAGATTTATACTTTTTACCTAAATTTTTGGTAGCTTTTGCATTAGCTAACAGCTGTTTGCAATATTCATTATGAATATTAAGCTCGTAAAAAACGCGAACTTTTTCTTTAAAATGGTTCCACTTGGAAAAAAGCAAGTGCTCTTTATTCGGATACAAAAGGTTGAAGTCAATTTTAATCTGTAAATATTGCAGAAAAATTATAATTTGACCTTAATTGAAGAACTAAGATATTTTTACCAACTCATATGCCCTGGAGTCTGACAATTTTGACCAGGCCTGAAGGAATTCTAAATTTCCCATTCATTTTAAGTCTCTCTGCCTGACGTGGAAAGTTTTTTTCCACTTATCACATACCTCGATCCAGTCTGCGCAATCACGATTAAGAGATGTTTTTAATGCCGAAGCAATAGTTTCATCAATTTCAGGAATGTGTTCATTGTCTTCATTTTGACTATTTTGAGGGGATGAAATATCCGATTCGACGGATATATTTTTGGGAATTAAACCCTCCAACCTCTTTCGCTTGTTTCTACTGTTTGTATATTTGGTATAAAGTTTACCGCCTGGATTCTTTTTTTCCTTTTCGCGGGATAAAGTAATAATCCTGGAAGAGGAAATATATTCAGAGCAGAAAATTCAAAGCTTTTTTCTTGGTGAAGTAAAATTATCACGGTCTTATAAACGATTCCGCCCTCTTTAGTGATTGCTTATCCCGCATGCTGAATTCAAAATTCTATTTACCTGGACCCTTTTTTCACTCGGAAACAGCGAGCATATTTGATTAACTAAGTGCGGGAAGTCCGCAACTTTAAGGCTGATGTTGTTTAACACAACTTCTTCAATAATAATATTAATTATTAGATCTCTAAAAGTGTTTGTTAAGTGATTGTTTTTTTCGAAAAATTCTTGAATTTGCTTTCCTCTTGGAGATGCTCTTAACAGGGTAGCCACATCCTGCATAACTATTTATGAAATCAAACAATTCATGCATTATTGAAAAAGTTAAAGAAAAGTTAAGTTAAAAGTAAGATGATTTCCGCAAACAGAAGAATCTTCAGATGAGACGGGAGAATGATCGCAGTGACACTTCACTTTATTCAACCAATCATGAGTACCTTTGAGGGTGTGGAAATCGTTTCGTCATCAATTCCAAACTGTGAAAATGTAGATAAAATTAATATAAACATAAAAAATTCGCGCATTCTGTCACACCTCTTTCTTTCTCCACAAGAATAGTTTTTCGCGAAATTCTACGCGTAATCCCAGATGTGGAATAGCGTCTTTTAAGTCTTCTTTTTGCATATACTGCAAGCTCCTATATGTAACTTGCGCAGCTAAGATGCCCACAATGAGAAAACACAACTTTCGATTAGTTACACAATCAAGGCATTAATTATTTTAATCTTACATTTTAAGTACTCAGAAATACACTCCAGGTCAAATTCTTTAAGCAACGACTGTAGCTTCACCTCATCCGAATCATTATGAATTTCCTCTACTTCACTATCCGCAACAAAAGTGACTTCAGAATTTAAAAATTGTCCAATTGAACTCTCAATATTGGACTCAGGCGGCAACAACATCCATTCGGATGGAGTATTTCCACAGTCTTCAATGGACACTATATTCATATTATTACACCTTATTATTCACTGCACAATAAATTTAACAAGAAAACACTTCCGATTGACTTCACGCACAAAATTTATATTGGTAGAACATCTTGACAGCTCCATAAACAGTGTTGCATTCAAAAATAAAATTTTAAATCAAGAATGCATATATTTTAATTATAATATAATTATAATTTTTTAACCGCTTGAAGGCCATAGTCAAGGCAAAAGGTGGCCACATCGACCTAAAGTGAATGGATTTTAAAATTTTTATTATTTCCACACATTTTTGTAATTTAAATCAAAGGAATGTAATTTGAATGAAGGATGTGGCGTCAGTGGCCACTGTTACCCAGTGTACCTCTAGAAGCACTTCTCATACACATTTTGTTTAACAAAAAACATAACTTTGACAAACGTTGTATACAGTTCGAAAGGTCACTATATCAGCTACCTACTCCTGAAAAGTCTAGTCGTGCACAGGCACAGATGTGGCGTCAGTGGCCAGTGTTTGGTGACCCAGTGCACCTTCTAATACATTTCGACAAACACTTTGTTCAACAAAAAACATAACTTAGACAAACGTTGTATACAGTTCGAAAGGTCACTATATCAGCTACCTACTCCTGAAAAGTCTATCCGTACACAGGCAAGGATGTGGCGTCAGTGGCCAACGTTTGGTTACCCAGTGCACCTTGTCATACACTTCGACAAACACTTTGTTCAACAAAAAACATAACTTGGATAAACGTTGTATACAGTTCGAAAGGTTACTATATCAGCTACCTACTCCTGAAAAGTCTAGTCGTGCACAGGCAAAGATGTGGCGTCAGTGGCCAACGTTTGGTTACCCAGTGCACCTTCTCATACACTTTGTTCAACAAAAAACATAACTTGGACAAACGTTGTATACAGTTCGAAAGGTCACTATATCAGCTACCTACTCCTGAAAAGTCTAGCCGTGCACAGGCAAAGATGTGGCGTCAGTGGCCAGTGTTTGGTTACCCAGTGCACCTTCTCATACACTTCGACAAACACTTTGTTCAACAAAAAACATAACTTGGACAAACGTTATATACAGTTCGAAAGGTCACTGTATCAGCTACCTATTCCTGAAAAGTCTAGTCGTGCACAGGCAAGGATGTGGCGTCAGTGGCCAACGTTTGGTTACCCAGTGCACCTTCTCATACACTTCGACAAACACTTTGTTCAACAAAAAACATAACTTGGACAAACGTTGTATACAGTTCGAAAGGTCACTATATTAGCTACCTACTCCTGAAAAGTCTATCCGTGCACAGGCACGGATGTGGCGTCAGTGGCCAACGTTTGGTTACCCAGTGCACCTTCTCATACACTTTGTTCAACAAAAAACATAACTTGGACAAACGTTGTATACAGTTCGAAAGGTCACTATATCAGCTACCTACTCCTGAAAAGTCTAGCCGTGCACAGGCAAAGATGTGGCGTCAGTGGCCAGTGTTTGGTTACCCAGTGCTCCTTCTCATACACTTCGACACACTTTGTTCAACAAAAAACATAACTTGGACAAACGTTGTATACAGTTCGAAAGGTCACTGTATCAGCTACCTATTCCTGAAAAGTCTAGTCGTGCACAGGCAAGGATGTGGCGTCAGTGGCCAACGTTTGGTTACCCAGTGCACCTTCTCATACACTTCGAATAACACTTTGTTCAACAAAAAACATAACTTGGACAAACGTTGTATACAGTTCGAAAGGTCACTATATTAGCTACCTACTCCTGAAAAGTCTATCCGTGCACAGGCAAGGATGTGGCGTCAGTGGCCAACGTTTGGTTACCCAGTGCACCTTGTCATACACTTCGACAAACACTTTGTTCAACAAAAAACATAACTTGGATAAACGTTGTATACAGTTCGAAAGGTTACTATATCAGCTACCTACTCCTGAAAAGTTTAGTCGTGCACAGGCAAAGATGTGGCGTCAGTGGCCAACGTTTGGTTACCCAGTGCACCTTCTCATACACTTTGTTCAACAAAAAACATAACTTGGACAAACGTTGTATACAGTTCGAAAGGTCACTATATCAGCTACCTACTCCTGAAAAGTCTAGCCGTGCACAGGCAAAGATGTGGCGTCAGTGGCCAGTGTTTGGTTACCCAGTGCACCTTCTCATACACTTCGACAAACACTTTGTTCAACAAAAAACATAACTTGGACAAACGTTATATACAGTTCGAAAGGTCACTATATCAGCTACCTACTCCTGAAAAGTCTAGCCGTGCACAGGCAAAGATGTGGCGTCAGTGGGCAGTGTTTGGTTACCCAGTGCACCTTCTCATACACTTCGACAAACACTTTGTTCAACAAAAAACATAACTTGGACAAACGTTGTATACAGTTCGAAAGGTCACTATATCAGCTACCTACTCCTGAAAAGTCTATCCGTGCACAGGCAAAGATGTGGCGTCAGTGGCCAGTGTTTGGTTACCCAGTGCACCTTCTAATACACTTCGACAAACACTTTGTTCAACAAAAAACATAACTTGGACAAACGTTGTATACAGTTCGAAAGGTCACTGTATCAGCTACCTATTCCTGAAAAGTCTAGTCATGTACAGGCAAGGATGTGGCGTCAGTGGCCAACGTTTGGTTACCCAGTGCACCTTCTCGATCCAGTCTGCGCAATCACGATTAAGAGATGTTTTTAATGCCGAAGCAATAGTTTCATCAATTTCAGGAATGTGTTCATTGTCTTCATTTTGACTATTTTGAGGGGATGAAATATCCGATTCGACGGATATATTTTTGGGAATTAAACCCTCCAACCTCTTTCGCTTGTTTCTACTGTTTGTATATTTGGTATAAAGTTTACCGCCTGGATTCTTTTTTTCCTTTTCGCGGGATAAAGTAATAATCCTGGAAGAGGAAATATATTCAGAGCAGAAAATTCAAAGCTTTTTTCTTGGTGAAGTAAAATTATCACGGTCTTATAAACGATTCCGCCCTCTTTAGTGATTGCTTATCCCGCATGCTGAATTCAAAATTCTATTTACCTGGACCCTTTTTTCACTCGGAAACAGCGAGCATATTTGATTAACTAAGTGCGGGAAGTCCGCAACTTTAAGGCTGATGTTGTTTAACACAACTTCTTCAATAATAATATTAATTATTAGATCTCTAAAAGTGTTTGTTAAGTGATTGTTTTTTTCGAAAAATTCTTGAATTTGCTTTCCTCTTGGAGATGCTCTTAACAGGGTAGCCACATCCTGCATAACTATTTATGAAATCAAACAATTCATGCATTATTGAAAAAGTTAAAGAAAAGTTAAGTTAAAAGTAAGATGATTTCCGCAAACAGAAGAATCTTCAGATGAGACGGGAGAATGATCGCAGTGACACTTCACTTTATTCAACCAATCATGAGTACCTTTGAGGGTGTGGAAATCGTTTCGTCATCAATTCCAAACTGTGAAAATGTAGATAAAATTAATATAAACATAAAAAATTCGCGCATTCTGTCACACCTCTTTCTTTCTCCACAAGAATAGTTTTTCGCGAAATTCTACGCGTAATCCCAGATGTGGAATAGCGTCTTTTAAGTCTTCTTTTTGCATATACTGCAAGCTCCTATATGTAACTTGCGCAGCTAAGATGCCCACAATGAGAAAACACAACTTTCGATTAGTTACACAATCAAGGCATTAATTATTTTAATCTTACATTTTAAGTACTCAGAAATACACTCCAGGTCAAATTCTTTAAGCAACGACTGTAGCTTCACCTCATCCGAATCATTATGAATTTCCTCTACTTCACTATCCGCAACAAAAGTGACTTCAGAATTTAAAAATTGTCCAATTGAACTCTCAATATTGGACTCAGGCGGCAACAACATCCATTCGGATGGAGTATTTCCACAGTCTTCAATGGACACTATATTCATATTATTACACCTTATTATTCACTGCACAATAAATTTAACAAGAAAACACTTCCGATTGACTTCACGCACAAAATTTATATTGGTAGAACATCTTGACAGCTCCATAAACAGTGTTGCATTCAAAAATAAAATTTTAAATCAAGAATGCATATATTTTAATTATAATATAATTATAATTTTTTAACCGCTTGAAGGCCATAGTCAAGGCAAAAGGTGGCCACATCGACCTAAAGTGAATGGATTTTAAAATTTTTATTATTTCCACACATTTTTGTAATTTAAATCAAAGGAATGTAATTTGAATGAAGGATGTGGCGTCAGTGGCCACTGTTACCCAGTGTACCTCTAGAAGCACTTCTCATACACATTTTGTTTAACAAAAAACATAACTTTGACAAACGTTGTATACAGTTCGAAAGGTCACTATATCAGCTACCTACTCCTGAAAAGTCTAGTCGTGCACAGGCACAGATGTGGCGTCAGTGGCCAGTGTTTGGTGACCCAGTGCACCTTCTAATACATTTCGACAAACACTTTGTTCAACAAAAAACATAACTTAGACAAACGTTGTATACAGTTCGAAAGGTCACTATATCAGCTACCTACTCCTGAAAAGTCTATCCGTACACAGGCAAGGATGTGGCGTCAGTGGCCAACGTTTGGTTACCCAGTGCACCTTGTCATACACTTCGACAAACACTTTGTTCAACAAAAAACATAACTTGGATAAACGTTGTATACAGTTCGAAAGGTTACTATATCAGCTACCTACTCCTGAAAAGTCTAGTCGTGCACAGGCAAAGATGTGGCGTCAGTGGCCAACGTTTGGTTACCCAGTGCACCTTCTCATACACTTTGTTCAACAAAAAACATAACTTGGACAAACGTTGTATACAGTTCGAAAGGTCACTATATCAGCTACCTACTCCTGAAAAGTCTAGCCGTGCACAGGCAAAGATGTGGCGTCAGTGGCCAGTGTTTGGTTACCCAGTGCACCTTCTCATACACTTCGACAAACACTTTGTTCAACAAAAAACATAACTTGGACAAACGTTATATACAGTTCGAAAGGTCACTATATCAGCTACCTACTCCTGAAAAGTCTAGCCGTGCACAGGCAAAGATGTGGCGTCAGTGGGCAGTGTTTGGTTACCCAGTGCACCTTCTCATACACTTCGACAAACACTTTGTTCAACAAAAAACATAACTTGGACAAACGTTGTATACAGTTCGAAAGGTCACTATATCAGCTACCTACTCCTGAAAAGTCTATCCGTGCACAGGCAAAGATGTGGCGTCAGTGGCCAGTGTTTGGTTACCCAGTGCACCTTCTAATACACTTCGACAAACACTTTGTTCAACAAAAAACATAACTTGGACAAACGTTGTATACAGTTCGAAAGGTCACTGTATCAGCTACCTATTCCTGAAAAGTCTAGTCATGTACAGGCAAGGATGTGGCGTCAGTGGCCAACGTTTGGTTACCCAGTGCACCTTCTCATACACTTCGAATAACACTTTGTTCAACAAAAAACATAACTTGGACAAACGTTGTATACAGTTCGAAAGGTCACTATATCAGCTACCTACTCCTGAAAAGTCTATCCGTGCACAGGCAAGGATGTGGCGTCAGTGGCCAACGTTTGGTTACCCAGTGCACCTTGTCATACACTTCGACAAACACTTTGTTCAACAAAAAACATAACTTGGATAAACGTTGTATACAGTTCGAAAGGTTACTATATCAGCTACCTACTCCTGAAAAGTCTAGTCGTGCACTGGCAAAGATGTGGCGTCAGTGGCCAACGTTTGGTTACCCAGTGCACCTTCTCATACACTTCGAATAACACTTTGTTCAACAAAAAACATAACTTGGACAAACGTTGTATACAGTTCGAAAGGTCACTGTATCAGCTACCTATTCCTGAAAAGTCAGTCATGCACAGGCAAGGATGTGGCGTCAGTGGCCAACGTTTGGTTACCCAGTGCACCTTCTCATACACTTTGTTCAACAAAAAACATAACTTGGACAAACGTTGTATACAGTTTGAAAGGTAACTATATCAGCTACCTACTCCTGAAAAGTCTAGTCGTGCACAGGCAAAGATGTGGCGTCAGTGGCCAACGTTTGGTTACCCAGTGCACCTTCTCATACACTTTGTTCAACAAAAAACATAACTTGGACAAACGTTGTATACAATTCGAAAGGTAACTATATCAGCTACCTACTCCTGAAAAGTCTAGCCGTGCACAGGCACAGATGTGGCGTCAGTGGCCAGTGTTTGGTTACCCAGAGCACCTTCTCATACACTTCGACAAACACTTTGTTCAACAAAAAACATAACTTGGACAAACGTTATATACAGTTCGAAAGGTCACTATATCAGCTACCTACTCCTGAAAAGTCTAGCCCTGCACAGGCAAAGATGTGGCGTCAGTGGCCAGTGTTTGGTTACCCAGTGCACCTTCTCATACACTTCGACAAACACTTTGGTCGAATTTGGTCGAATTTGGAAATTTTTCACTTTTACGAGAACACAGAGAGAGAGAGAAGTAGCGCCGCAGACGAAAAATTTTTATGAAAAATCGCGCGATTTTTCATAAAAATTTTTACTTTTATGAGAGTACCTGATTGCAATTAATGCGTTTTCTCCTGAGATCCTACACTGATTCCAAAGATATATACGTCTATAAAAACGCAAATGGCTGTACTTTCTTATTATTGGCATAATTATGTGGGTTACTCATACATTATACTTAGAAAAAAATTAATGAATGGAAAAAAATAGTACGAAAAATATAAATTACCATTTTTCTCCAAAACTGAACGCTTTTCGACAAAATATTATTTGACATAAATGACAGATAATTCAATTGCCTTTCCACCAATATCAATAACATACAGGTATCTTGTAAGGTTTAGGAGATACAGGCATGAACTTTTTCAACTTTAAAGGGCTATAACTCTGGAACGACAAGAGATCAACAAAAGTTGTTGTTGTTGTTGGAGTCAACACCAAAAACAACAACTGCAGCAGCAACAACAACAACATCGGTGGGGTAGACAAGCGCCCTATTTAAGCCCAATATACAAACTGTTTTCAGATTATATGTTTTACTAAACGAATAAGTAAATCTGATTTGTGTCTTTGCTAAATTTGAGTCGGATTTACGAATTTAACTTCACGCACTTCTGAAAATTAGTGCTGGGTAGTTCGTGAACAAACTAGTTCAACTGAACTAATCGTCCTTAACTATGTCCATTAACGAAAATGTATCGTCGCTAACAGGTGAATTAATAGCACTTGAAAAGGCGAAAAGAAGACAACAATAAAACTAACACCTTCAACGCCTGTATAAAATTAAAACCAGAAAGAGTGTTAACTTCGGCCTGGCCAAGTTCATATACCACTTACACACTTGTACTTCCTTATATCTCCTTAACTATAGAAGTATCCGGTATAGATGTATACCGTTAGAAAGGTAACTTAAATTCCTTTCATTTAACTCAAGTAAGATTTTGCCGAAAAATGCATATTTTTGGAGAAAACGCGATTTTAATATTTTTAGTATTCTTCCAACATTTGGATATTCAGTACATTTCACACACACATTGGCATCACATTTTTACGACTTCTAAAGCAGGCCATACACGTTACAACCGTTGGTACAACTTGAGCAGGTTGTATACAACATTGTAACGTTTGTGGGCTTGTTGTATGAAGTTGTGTTTCGGTTGTACGAAAAATAAAAATTTTTTGATTTTTTGGCAAGTTGTACAAGTCGGTTGTATCGTTTGTGGGCTGGCCATGCGATTTGGTACTTCATTCTCATTTTGACTTTGCGGGAGAAGCACGTGTGTGGGCAAGATTATTGCGCACACAATAACATCAGACGTCATCTTTACTCAAAATTAATTGCTTGCAAAATGAAGTTGTACAAAGAGGTTGTATCGTTTGTGGGCAAAACACACAACTTGATTGCTAACCATGTTGTATCAACGGTTGTAAAGTGTATGGCTTGCATAAAACCAAATGAGAAACCACAGTGTGTAGTCACCGATGGTATCGACATACCAGTAATAAAACCGTTTGAAAAGATACTGCGTTTAGCCAAGCTGATAATAGGGGGGTGATACACGAATCATTATTGTGCGTGTCTTAAATAAAGCTTTAAAGTTGCTATGCATGACTCAAATTCGTGTACGTGCAAGCTGTTGAGAGTGGCTTTGTAAGCGCTTTCATTTCAATCATAGAGAAAGAATAACAAGAGGCCGAATCAGCCAAATGTACTCAACGGCGACATGGAAGCGGTCGGTCCGCAAGGGAAACGAAGAAGCGCAATGAGTGTGAAATGAATCAACACGCAGAGAGCAAGCAATTTCAGTTTCTCAAATTTTTGCTTTGTGTCATGTAAGCGAATATGCGTAAGAAGAGATCGATCCAACACTCGTATGCCAAGTAAAGTGCGAAAGAAAGAATCGATAAATTTCTGGTGTACAGCGGGCGATGAGGAGAACGGTGCGATTCGTCTTCTTTTGCTTCTCTTACAATAACAAACCATGTGCAGCCGTCCGTCCGTGTGGAATCGTTTTAAATTTTGCATTTTATGGTTTTTGAAAGAATTTTTGCTTTCGTAGCTTTGTTCTGCTTCTTATTCGATGTCCAAGCTATGTAAAGCGCTGGCACGATCTACGTTCCGAGCATAGCGTGCTCTTGAAGAATTCGTATAGGCAGAAGATTTAAGAAGAAGAATACTTAGTCGGCATATATTCACATTTAATACCTTATTAAATTTTCGAACACATTTTTTATGAGTATGAAGGAATCGGAAGATCGACTTTTATTTGTTATTTTGTACTAACAATTGTAGTACTGCTGTCTGACCGTCTATGTATTTTCCTGTAGTTATTGTAGTGTCCAAAACTATTATTAAAATTAAATTAAAGACTAAACTTTTTATTATTTATGATTTTAGTTCTATTAAGGAAGCATTGCCTATGGGCTGTCAATAAAACGAAATATTGGTACAACAATTATATTATAATTTTATACATATAAAAGAACAATTAACAATAACCTAATTTAATAATAAACCTATTTTAAAATACTAAATAGTTTATGTTACAAAAAAACAAAATTCCTTTAATAAACGAAAAATAAAAGCCGGAAAAAAATCCAAACTTAATAGACCGATAGACGTAAGCACCTATTTTTTTATTGTAAAGGAACCAAAAAGAAGTCAAATTCCCTTGTTCCCTCAACCCCTGCTTTCAAGAAGAAATCGATCAACCGATTCATTCTCATCTCCTTTGACACACAAGACTCCATCGCTCAACTCTTCTTACGCATAATCATTTATGAAGGAATAGAAGGGAACCCGATTTGTACTTATACAAAAACAAAGCAATGGCAATGAGAAGCAAATAACAAAAAACAAAGGCAAACAAAGCCAAGAGAGCGAAGCATTCAGTAATGTATCAACGATCCAGTAGTGGATAGGAAACAAATGCTCAGAGCAGCAATGGAAACACATTAGCATTGGCAATAGCAAAAGAGAAGAGCGCGAAACACTCAGAAATGAGTGAAAACTCGATCCAGTACTGGATCGACCATGGCAAATATTTTTGTTCAAGATTCGCCCTCTTGTTATTCTTTCTCTATGTTTCAATGAAAGCACTGTACGGAGTGATTGATTAGACGTGTCAGTAGCAGCAGCAATGTTGTCGTTCACGTACCGTCTGCTATACCTGCATTTATGAGTTCGCATTATTCGAAATTTTTTAATTCTATTTTCCATTATTTCCTGTAATAACCTTGAACTGTTTTTACATTTTCGCCAGCCTCCTTTTTTACAGGAATTTCCAAGTTGTAAAAATGAACAACGGGCGAAAGGGTTATGGCAAAGAATATACAATATATACAGGGTGTAACGCATAAGGCACGCCAAAAAGCTAGGACGGGTAGGTTGGGTCGACACAAGAAAAAAATCGTATGGGAGGGGGGGATGCATTTTCCCCCGTTTAGGCGGGAGGGGACATTTTCTAAAAACCCTACTTAACATCGGAAAAAAAATATAAAAAAATAACGGTTAGATCTAGATAACTTTTGCTCACTGATTTTCAAAGCCAAATATCCGCTTCTTCATATCCTTTTTAAATTAGGTTCCTACGTCAAACAGTTTTCGAGAAAATTAATGTCGAATTTAAAATTTGGAATACAAATTCAAAAAAAAAAATTTTTGGTTTCAATTATTTTGTTAAATTACGGTATTAAGTATAAATTTTTTTCAGACCATAAAATTCTCTAATCAATTCTAGAGGAAGTACTTAAAGCCCGAAGAATCTATGTTTTGCAGTTTCCGAGAAAAGTGAAAATTACGAAGCATACTTTCCTTTTAAATATAAATTTTTTGGCTACTTGTGTTTTATTACTGGTGCAATATGGAAAAAAGAAGGAGTTTAGTTCGTAATTCTCACTTTTCTCGGAAACTACAAAACATAGATCCTTCCGGTTTGAAGCATTCTCTCTAGAATTGATTAGAGAATTTTATTGTCGCAAAAATTTGTATACTTAATTCCGTAATTTTTAAAAAAAATGGCGATAAAAAACGTTTTTTCGGAATTTTTATTCCAAATTTTAACTTTGGCGTTAATTTGCTCAAAAACTGTTTGACGTAGGAACCTAATTTAAAAAGGATATGAAGAAGCGGATATTTGGCTCTGAAACTCAGTGAGCAAAAGTTATGTAGATCTAACCGTTATTTTTTAATATTTTTTTTTCGATATTAACCTTCTGCAGCTGACGTGGTCTGAGTGTAACAATCTAACTGACGTGGTGACTAGTGGACACCTTTTTAACACAAAATATTTATCAGCATTATTAACCAACACATTTATTGTTGACGTTATCTTCAAGTATGATTAATTTAAAAACGTATTCAGAAAAAAAATTTTGAAATAAAAGTCAAATGTAGGATATTATATGGTTTATTGTAAATAACAAAATAGGAAAAAAATAGAAACAGAAAAAAGACCATCCAAGTCAAGATAACATAAAAACTTAAAAATAGATTTAAAAAAAAAAATAGTTACAGAACATAAATATATACTTAATTCATTACATTTTTACGAGATCTTAAGAAAATTCCGTGGTTAATTAAAAAATTATAAAGTCTCAAAATTTGACATTTTTTGTTGACAGTTTTCGCAAATAGGCTTGGAACATTGCAAGCAAATGGGTTTTAAACATTAGCTGCGTTCCTTTTTGCCTAATCTAATCCTGATTTAAAATGGAACGGCAAGGGAAGTCACATGCAGATGTGCCCACAAAATCACACAAAAAAAGATTGTGTCATGAAATATCAACTGTTTGACTGTTAAGAATTAAATATAATTTTTGCTCGAGTAAATAAAATCTTTGAATTCAAAATGGTAACGACAGCGATGCAATCATGGTCTTCACAGGTTTGTCAGAATCTTCTTTATTAGTCAAATAAGATAAACTTTGTAACGCAAACCATCAATTAAAAAGGAAAAAATGTCATCAGCTCCATCTATAATTTCATAGGGAAGTAAAGTTTTTACATCAGCGCCATCTATTTATCATATAACGAGAAGAGCAATTCGATTAGAATTTCTAATCCTAGTCGAGAGTATGATTAGAAAATTTGTATGGAAACTGGTCTAATCCGAAGTAAAAGGAACGCAGCTATTGAAAACATGTATGTCTGGTTTGCCGTTTTATCTTGGTTGGGCATATATTGCATAATCTTCTTCCGCTTGTCGCCATAGGAATACCTTTTGGAGGTGGAGGTGGGAGATCTTGCCCCAACACACGGCTGATGGTCATCATTTCTGGGTAGTGTGTTCAATCAAACTTAGCATTGATTCGTCGAACAGTTTGGTCCAAAGCTTAACATAGCCTTCGAAATGTGATAAGCTTGTATGGCCTGGTAATCGAATAATATTATGCGCTGGTGTTCTCATCGCTCTTCTTGGTTCACGTTGCCAAACATAACCACTCCTTCCTTTATACGACATCTCGCAATTTGCTTGCTCTACAGAAATGTCACTTTCCTCTGGAGGTTCCGATCCACATGAGATTTCATCGTCATCACCATGCTCAGTTTCCGGGACAAAATCGGGGTCATTGCTGTCGTAATCCTCATCACTGAATTCCTGCTCAGACTCTTCCAACCACTTAAGTATTAGCTGCTGCTTACTTTTGAATGTTCCAGAAGCATTTCTTTTTGATGTAGACGGTGTATCAAAATGATTTGACTTATCCATCTTAAAAATATTGTCAACTATGAAGCAAAAAAGGTATTAAAATGTAACAATTATACTGACGTGGTAGTCTAATAGAAACTTACAGTAACACTGACGTGGCAGTCTGAAAGACACTCAAGCGAATACCCACGTACGTGTTTACTCTATGATTGCTGCAACCACACTGATTAACGAGAGATAGAGAAATAGGAAACTACTGAGAGAACGGTAACGGTACTTTAACGAACAACGTCGTCAGATGAAATTTTTAAGTCGCGGTGTCTGTGAGACTACTACGTCAGCTGCAGAAGGTTAAGTCGGGTTTTTAGAAAATAGCCCCTCCCGCCTAAACGGGGGAAAATGCACCCCCCCCTCCCATACGATTTTTTTCTTGTCTCGACCCAACCTACCCGTCCTAGCTTTTTGGCGTACCTTATGCGTTACACCCTGTAGAAGGCGCATCTCATACAAATTTTTGAACAGCAAATTTTGTACCGTGGACGTAGCCGTACGTCCATGTTGCGCAACATTGAGTAGTTTTTTGTGTTGCTACGCATTCTCTCTATTCTCCTCTCATTGTTTGATAACTTCGTGGCGATTTCGTGTTATTTGTTTCTCATTGCCATTGCTTTGTTTTTGTATAAATACAAATCGGGTTTGCTTGGTGTCGTTCATAAATGATTATGCGTAAGAAGAGTTGATCCATGCCGCAATGTATGCCAAAGGAGTTGAGAATGAAACGATGAAATTGTTGAAAAGCAGGGGTTGAGGGAAGAAAGGAATTTTACTTCTTTTTGGTTCTTTTTTTCTTCTTTTTCAATAACAATTCAGGTGCTTACGTCTGTCGGTCTTTTGATTTGGATTTTTTTTCGCTTAAGTAAGGGAAGTTAAGTTATTAAGCAAAGCAATTTTGTTTTTGTAAAATTTTGCCGGCTTAATAAACTGTTTAGTATTTTAAATTAGGTTTATTATTAAATTAGGTTATTGTTACTTTATATGTATAAAATTATAATATAATTTTTGTACCAATATTTCGTTTTATTGACAATGCTTCCTTAATAGAACTAAAAGCATAAATATTAAAAATCTTAGTCTTTAATTTAAGTTTAATAATGGTTTTGGACACTACACTAACAAGTTAAATTCATACACGGTCAGACAGAAGCACTTCAGTTGTTAGTACAAAATAACAAACACAAAGTCGATCTTCTTCACATACTCATAAAAAATCGAATTGCTACATAATATAAATATTTTTTCTGAAATATTTCCATTATTTGATTTTTTATTTTTGCTTCCATTAACTTCTTAGTGTTACTCGTATAGGTATTAAAGTTGTTGATATGCCGACTTCTCCCTATACGAATTCTTAAAGAACACGCTATGCTCGCAACGTAGATCGTGCCAGCGCTTCACAAAGGTTGGACATCGAAGAAGAAGCAGAATAAAGCTACGAAAAGCAAAATTTCTTTCAAAAACCTTAAAATGCAAAATTTAAAACAAATCCAGACGAATTGCACCGTTCTTCTCATCGCCCGCTGTACTCCACAAATTGATCGTTTTTCTCTTTCATACTTTACTTGGCATGCGAGTTCAGGATCGATCTCTTCTTACGCATATGCGCTTGCATTGTTAGTGCAAAATAACAGAAGCAAAGTTGATCTTCCGCTCCCTTCATACTCATTAAAGAGATCTTCCGAACCCCTCACTCATTAGGAGATCATTCAATTTTGCTTTGTTATCAGCGCTGAGAAAACCGAAGCATGGCAAAGAGAGTAACTTCGCGAGTAGTGAAGCTGCTTTCACTCATTTGCTTACACCCGCTGCCTGCGACCGACCGCATCTGATTTGAAAAATTTCAAAATTTGAGTCATGCGTCTTCTATATTACTACATATTCTTTGCTAGTAGCAAAGAATATACAATATATAGAAGGCGCATCTCATACGAATTTTTGAACAGCAAAATTTGTGCTGTGGACGTAGCCGTACGTCCATGTTGCGCAACACTGAGTCGTTTTTTGTGTTGCTAAGCATTCTCTCTATTCTCTTCTCATTGTTTGATAACTTCGCGGCAATTTCGTGTTATTTGCTTCTCATTGCCATTGCTTTGTTTTTGTATAAATACAAATCGGGTTTGCTTGGTGTCGTTCATAAATGATTATGCGTAAGAAGAGTTGATCCATGCCGCAATGTATGCCAAAGGAGTTGAGAATGAAACGATCGAATTGCGTATAAAAGCAGTGGTTGAGGGAACAAGGGAATTTGACTTCTTTTTTGGTTCCTGTACAATAAAAAATCAAGTGTTTACGTCTGTCGGTCTATCAATCATGGATTTTTTTCTCTATATTATTTTTTGTTTATTAACCCTTTGGTGACACCTTTTAAGCCTGTGGTGTCAAAAATTCGCAGTGTTGCCGGCCATCATTTTTTACCCCTAAGCAAGCTATTTATAAAATTTCAAAGCCCTACGTCCTTCTTGGGAGGTCCTGTGAAATGTTGCTTATAAGCAACAATTGTCCATGGTGGTAAATAATGGGAACACATAAATGAGTAAAGTTTGTTTTTTATTTTATACATTTTTTACGAAATCTTATTTCTTATGTATGGTATGACAGGAAACAATTTTTATTTGTATTGGAGCACGAGTGAACTCCACATTTTAGGCATTTGGAAAGCGGTGTTCCGGTTTTCCGCCGGAAATCGGCGATTGCGGAGTTGGTGGTGTTTCCACAAACTGTAGAGCAGGACGGCCGCGTTTTATGTTGGTGGTGAGAGGAATAGAACTTAGTAGTGAATGCGCTATTTCCATTTGGAAGTATATAAGCTTCATTGGTTTGCAGAAATCATTAGAAGCCTTCAAATGTTTTCGATATAAAAGCCAAGCGTTTACCACAGCTGCTCCAATACGCCAATATACAATACGCATATACCACTGCTTTGACTTGTGGTTAATTCTATATAAATCCAAGAGCATATTGCACAAATCATATCCCCCCATATGCCGATTGGAATCTTCAACTATAGCTGGTCGTGGAACACTGAAAATTTTTTTGTCTTTGCTACTCCAACGCTTGCAGGATCCCATTGGCTTATCACACATATGTGTGGAAAAAAGCTGGACACTTTTATTGTCGAACCAGCAGACTTTATATATATATTTATATATATTTTTTCATATTTATATTTAAATTTTATTTTTTATATTTAAATTTTGTATGACCACCATGGACCAAAGTTGCTTATAAGCAACTTTGGATTAAAAAAATTCTATTTCACTAAAGTCAACACCTTTGCTCCAAATAAATTCATAAATAAAATAACTTACCTTTATATTGAGACATAGTGTCAATTTTAGTTTTGTAACTGTTATCTATATATTTTAAAAAAATTATTTTCCGCGGCAGCTTTTTCGTACGTGTTGTTTCTTACTTAAGTTGCATTGAATAACTTAACAAAAAGAAAGAACCAAAAGAACTAGAATATTTATTCTTGTGTTATTTTACTAAAAAAAGATCGATCTTTGTATGCAATTTACCGTTATAAATCAGAGACTCCCAATTTAAAGTTTTAGAGCCGTTGATTTAAAAGTTGCTTATAAGCAACAATTGTCTTCAAAGGGTTAAAGGAATTTGGTTCTTTGCAACGTTTTGCCGGCATGATATTGTTATTATTAGTATTTTAAATTAGGTTTATTATTAAATTAGGTTATTGTTTATTGTTATTTTATATGTATTATATAAAATTATAATATAATTATTGCACCAATATGTGTTATTGGTAATTCGATACACAGCTCAATGCAAGCTTGATTTCGTTTTATTGCCAGCCCGTAGGCAGTGCTTCCTTAATAGAACTAAAATCATAAATTGTAAAAATTTTAGTGTTTAATTTAATTTTAATAATCCTTTTGGACTCTACAATAAAAAGGTAAATTCATACACGTTCAGACAAAAGCACTTCAGTTTTTCGTACAAAATAACAAACATAAGGCGATCTTCCGATCCCTTCATACTCACAAAAAATCGAATTGCTACATAATATAAATATTTTCTCTGAAATATTTCCATTCTTTAATTTTTTATTTTTGCTTCCATTAACTTTTTATTTTTACTCGTATAAGGTATTAAATATATTGATATGCCGACTACAGTATTCTTCTTCTTAAATCTTCTGCCTATACGAATTCTTTAAGAGTACGCTATGCTCGGAACGTAGATCGTGCCAGCGCTTTACATAGCTTGGACATCGAGTAAGAAGCAGAACAAAGCTACGAAAAGCAAAATTTCTTCCAAAAACCTTAAAATGCAAAATTTAAAACAAATCCAGACGAATTGCACCGTTCTTCTCATCGCCCGCTGTACTCCACAAATTGATCGTTTTTCTCTTTCATACTTTACTTGGCATGCGAGTTCAGGATCGATCTCTTCTTATGCATATGCGCTTGCATTGTTAGTGCAAAATAACAGAAGCAAAGTTGATCTTCCGCTCCCTTCATACTCATTAAAGAGATCTTCCGAACCCCTCACTCATTAGGAGATCATTCAATTTTGCTTTGCTATCAGCGCTGAGAAAACCGAACCGATGGCAAAGAGAGTAACTTCGCGAGTAGTGAAGCTGCTTTCACTCATTTGCTTACACCCGCTGCCTGCGACCGACCGCATCTGATTTGAAAAATTTCAAAATTTGAGTCATGCGTCTTCTATATTACTACATATTCTTTGCTAGTAGCAAAGAATATACAATATATAGAAGGCGCATCTCATACGAACTTTTGAACAGCAAAATTTGTGCTGTGGACGTAGCCGTACGTCCATGTTGCGCAACACTGAGTCGTTTTTTGTGTTGCTAAGCATTCTCTCTATTCTCTTCTCATTGTTTGATAACTTCGCGGCAATTTCGTGTTATTTGCTTCTCATTGCCATTGCTTTGTTTTTGTATAAATACAAATCGGGTTTGCTTGGTGTCGTTCATAAATGATTATGCGTAAGAAGAGTTGATCCATGCCGCAATGTATGCCAAAGGAGTTGAGAATGAAACGATCGAATTGCGTATAAAAGCAGTGGTTGAGGGAACAAGGGAATTTGACTTCTTTTTTGGTTCCTGTACAATAAAAAATCAAGTGTTTACGTCTGTCGGTCTATCAATCATGGATTTTTTTCTCTATATTATTTTTTGTTTATTAAAGGAATTTGGTTCTTTGCAACGTTTTGCCGGCATGATATTGTTATTATTAGTATTTTAAATTAGGTTTATTATTAAATTAGGTTATTGTTTATTGTTATTTTATATGTATTATATAAAATTATAATATAATTATTGCACCAATATGTGTTATTGGTAATTCGATACACAGCTCAATGCAAGCTTGATTTCGTTTTATTGCCAGCCCGTAGGCAGTGCTTCCTTAATAGAACTAAAATCATAAATTGTAAAAATTTTAGTGTTTAATTTAATTTTAATAATCCTTTTGGACTCTACAATAAAAAGGTAAATTCATACACGTTCAGACAAAAGCACTTCAGTTTTTCGTACAAAATAACAAACATAAGGCGATCTTCCGATCCCTTCATACTCACAAAAAATCGAATTGCTACATAATATAAATATTTTCTCTGAAATATTTCCATTCTTTAATTTTTTATTTTTGCTTCCATTAACTTTTTATTTTTACTCGTATAAGGTATTAAATATATTGATATGCCGACTACAGTATTCTTCTTCTTAAATCTTCTGCCTATACGAATTCTTTAAGAGTACGCTATGCTCGGAACGTAGATCGTGCCAGCGCTTTACATAGCTTGGACATCGAGTAAGAAGCAGAACAAAGCTACGAAAAGCAAAATTTCTTCCAAAAACCTTAAAATGCAAAATTTAAAACAAATCCAGACGAATCGCACCGTTCTTCTCATCGCCCGCTGTACTCAACAAATTGATCGTTTCTCTCTTTCACACTTTACTTGGCATGCGAGTTCTGGATCGATCTCTTCTTACGCATATGCGCTTGCATTGTTAGTGCAAAATAACAGAAGCAAAGTTGATCTTCCGCTCCCTTCATACTCATTAAAAAGATCTTCGGAACCCCTCACTCATTAGGAGATCATTCAATTTTGCTTTGTTATCAGCGCTGAGAAAACCGAAGCATGGCAAAGAGAGTAACTTCGCGAGTAGTGAAGCTGCTTTCACTCATTTGCTTACACCCGCTGCCTGCGACCGACCGCATGTTTTGAAAAATTTCAAAATTTGAGTCATGCGTCCTCTATATTACTGCATATTCTTTGGTTATGGGTTATGTAAAAAATAGAAAGAGAGCAAGAGGCATCGCGACCTTTTTTGTATTTTGTTTTTTATTTATAACCCTAAAAACGTTTCATCCTTTCTTCTATATATCCAAGAAAATTCGTTGGTTATGGGTAAATATTTTGGGTCAGTAATTTTTTTAAAGAGGAATACATGCTATTTTTACATTTCAAAAATAAATTGCTAGAGCTACAATAGATAATAAAAGAAAACGAACCTACTGCAATAACAATAACAATTACAATAACAGTAAATTTCTAAGAAAACAAAAAAAATAAAACACGGAATTAATTTATTTATTACAATTTGTTTGACAAACAGTAAAAAAAACCTACGGCTTTTTAATACATTTTTTCGTGCTTCGGCTGCTGTGCATAGTAAAACAGAAATGAATGCACAAGAGATAAGAAAAATTTTCAGACCCTGCTTCGAGTTCTGTATGCATGTGTTTGTTTGATGATCGTGAAACAGCCAAAATTTTTGCATCAAATGTTATGAGGGTTGGGGGCTGATACACGACTCATCAGTATGAGCGCATCACTCACGCTGATTGGTTGATTTCAAAAAGTGGAACAACTTACGATCCAAACGCTCATAACATTTGATGCAAAAATTTTGGCTGTCTCACGATCATCAAACAAACACATGCATACAGAACTCGAAGCAGGGTCTGAAAATCTTATCTCTTCTTTCTTATCTCTTGTGCTTTTATTCTTGTTTTACTATGCACAGCAGTTGCAGCAAGGGCTTCGCGGAAGCGAACATACATGCAGGTAGCAAGAAAAAATGTATTGAAAAGCCGTCGGTTTTTTTACTTTTTGTCAAACCAATAAATTAATTCGGTTTTTTATTTTTATGGTTTTCTTAGAAATTTACTGTTATTGTTTTCTTTTATTATCCATTGTAGCTCTAGCAATTTATTTTTGAAATGTAAAATACCTGTACTCCTATTTAAAAAAAAAACTGACCCAAAATATTTACCCATAACCAAAGAATTTTCTTGGAAATATAGAAGAAAGGATGAAACGTTTTTTAGAATTATAAATAAAAAACAAAATACAAAAAAGGTCGCCATGCTCATTTTTACAACTTGGAAATACCTGTAAAAGGTGCGAAAAGGTAGAACAGTTGAAGGTCGTTACAAAAAATAATGGAAAATACAATTCAAAAAGTTCGATCTCATAAATGGTAGATTCCATAAATGCAGGCATAACAGACGGTGCGTCAACGACAACATTGCTGCTGCTACTGACACGTCAAATCAATCACTCCGTACAGTGCTTTCGTTGAAATGAAAGCGCTTACAAACACACTCTCAACCGCTTGCACATACACGAATTTGAGTCATTTTGTCCTGTATCACTGAGCAACTTTAGAGCTTTATTTGAGACACGCACAATGATGACCCGTGTATCAGGGCCTGTTTGGATCGTAAAGGCCTAACCATGCAATGCATATGCATGCTATGCATGAAAAGAGAGAAACTACGAATACACTGAATCCTATTTGCGCACCCATGCACATGCATGCTATGCACATGCAGAGTTTCGTCAAGTTCGTTCTCTCTCTTCTTGCATAGCGTGAATAAGAATATGCGGTCTGGATCGTACTTTCCGTAACAAGCCACGGAAAAAGAGTTACCGAAGAGTATACGAATTTGCAACTTAAATTTTTGCAACCTAAAATTTTATTATTTTTATTTAGTCTTTTCCTATTGAAAAGTCCCAGAAAACTATTAAAAGTTATAAAAAAAAATACTACATGACTCTCTTTAAAGTTTTTAATTAATTTTATGCACCATTAAACAATTTCTTCAGTTTTGAGGAGGCGTACTACGCGATTCTCAACTTTTCATGTGAGGCTAGGCAACCCTTAAAAGCAGAAGAAAACATATGTGATGTTTTTCTGAACTATGAAACAGCTGTTTTAATTGCTTTCAATTTCATGCAATGCTTAGTCGTTCTACTGATGCATGGAATGAATAGCTTGCTTTTCGTTGAGCTCTCTCATAAAACTTAACATGCATATGCATTGTTGTAGGTCAGAATCATTGCTCTGGTAATAACAACACTTAACGTGGCTATCACCACATACTTTTCGGCCCAGTAATTAACAATGCACAAAATGCATACTTCTAGGCCATTCTTTATTAATTGCGTAGCTCGAAAGTACAGGTGAATCGCACACCGCTGTGGCCTAGATAAAAGCCGAACTTGATCGCATTCCAATAAGTGGAACAGCGCGCTCAATTCAGAAGAGCAAAATTCGCAACTTGTTGTCAAGAATTATTGTCAAAAATAATTCTTGAGATAGTTGCAAAAACGACGCGGAAATGATTCTGGCCAACGACGAATCTCAGAAGAGATACAAACCGAGCTTTCGAGTAAAAGTTAAGAAGTTAAGTCGAAGAGTCTGGTAGTAATCTTAGAGTAAGATAGTCGCGTATAAAGTCGCGCATTGTTTAGTTTAATAAAAGTGTAACAAAACATAAGTGAAAACAACGACAAGTGCAGTTGTAACAGTAGGAATATTACTAATGATTTATAGAAGAAGGAGAAATAAAGCGCGGAACAACTACAGATCGCACCAAAGAGTGACACCACCCAAACCATCAATATCGCGGCCATTTCCTTCAATTTCATTGCCAATGCAGCAAATAAGCATACCACCGTTTGACCCTCCAAAACCACCAAACCAAAAACCAAAAGACAAGCAACATGTGGTCATTTACGAACAACCGATTGAAGACCACACCATCAGGGCCCATATATGAAAAATAAACGTTAAAATGTCATTATAGAATTTGAGCTTTTACGTAGGCAATAAATAGATAATTTTAAATTAAACAATTAAATCTTCTCATCCGGGAAACATTACGCCACAACAATGGTGTCGAAATGCACAAAGTAAAGACTACGTGATAAGTTAACACCACGGGAAATAGAAACAGTTTAAAACAGGAAATGAATACGAAAGTAAGGGTATAATAATCATATTAGTTATAATTTAAAGTAGTTAGTTAAGTAATAACCATATAAAGGGATTAAAAATAATCCTTATAACTGGGCAGAAAAGGCAAAACCAGAAGAAGGTTACGCAGAAGGTTTTGCTAGAAACTATAACACATATCATCCGGGAACACTTGTTGCGCGCCCAGAAGGAAAAATAAAGAGAGAGGAAGAGAGGGAGATAAGGTTGCGACAAGTAAGTACAATAACTAACTACAACAAGGGGAGAGGTCGAAATAAAATTGGAATATTTTTTTTTGGGTTGTATTTATTTTTGCGATTTATTTATTTGTTAAAGTTATTAAACAACAGTTCTAGCGCAGCAACTCCCTTAAGCAAGGGTATAGTACGGGCAGCTCCGGCCAGGCTCGGCGCAACGTCTGGAGGGTCCCAACGAGAAACAGGAGCCACTCCTCCGTGGGATGAGCCTCAAAGACTTCCTCCATTTTGCCCAGCAAGGGGATGACGGGCTCAAGATCCCATGCGTCAGTCCTGATAAACTCCACCAGCTCCTTCACGTACAGCCCGACCGGGAACAAGTAGTGTGGGATGGGGTAGCGAGGCATCCTAACGAACTGACTTTAACGACTTTAAATGTAAAAGTTACTGAATGGCACCACTATAGCACCGAGCGTATTTATAAGCGCGAGTAAACAAGAACCCAACCCGGAAATCCATTCCGAAACGCGAATGAATTACATTGCGTTTGCAATTACAAATATTAATAATTGCACACGCAAAATTATGCCTGAAAATTTGGTTCATGCATACCATACAAATACACTAGGTTAGCACAAAACAGACATACGCACATGCACAGTAGGTCACTAAGCCATAAGATATGTAAACTGACCAATAAAAAGAGGGAAAAAAAAAAAAGAGAAAAAAAAACGTAGCAAATAAAACATATGCAAGAATTAAGCGATTAACGCAAACACCGCAACAGAGCAGGTGTAAAAGTAGAACAACTGAACGCGAGCACAATGCAGCGTCAGTTTAAAACAACACAAAAAAAAAAAAAAACAGAACAATAATGAACAAATTCAAAACTTAATCAAAGCAATGAAGAAAGGAATTAAGAAACTAATAATAAAAGTAATAGGAAAACAAAGACATAATGTAACCGTTGTTATACACATAAATAAATAGACAATAGTTAAAGTACAATTACAAATGTACACATATACACATATAGAAATAATTTAAAACTTGTAATTCGGAATATGATATGTACATGCAATAGGAAATTAAGAAAATTAAAAGAAATAGGAAAGAATATATTGTTGTTAAGGAGAAGGAAAAAGAATTGCACTTAATAACGTACTTAGGTATTGGTTAAAAAGAAGAATAAAACCGTACATTAAAATAAGAAAGAAATTACATAAATATTGTAATTGCATTAAAAATAATGCTATTAAAATACATTAATTAAATTTCGATTGAAATTCAACACATTCTGAATTTATAAGAAACACTTACAGTACAACTAATAATATTTTAAACTTAATTTAATTTAGAAGCAAATATGTATGTACAGTTAAATAATGAAAAAAAAAAGACATAAGAAAAGAAAAGAAATAAGAAAGTTAAAAGGAACAAAGAATATAATTATAATAGAATTAGGAAGAGAATTGTACTTAAAAACCTAAATATTAAAGTAAAAACGGAATATATTAAGATACTTGTACGAAAAATTTTTTTTTAACATGTACATTTATAACGTAACAAATCATATTCAACTAGAATAACGTCGGTTGTGTTAAGTTAAATAAATATTAGAAATTATGTAAGGGAATTCAATGAAGATAAATATTGTTAACTACTTAATATTCCTAAATTAATATAATATAAGCTACGAAAATGACTACAAATCTTTATAATTGCGAACCAATTAAATAAGAATACATTGTAAAAGAGTGAAAAAGAAAATAGATAAAAATTAATAGTAATTGTAATAACGTTTAAAAGAAGAATCCAGCATGCAGAGAAGCTGACCTGAATATATGAATGTACACCCATCACAACAGCAAAAGTGAAACAACACACCACAACATGTTGACAACAGGGCGACGATAAGCGCCCAGCCAACTCGAAGGGGGAAGGGTAGCTGGAACAGCTGACCAGCGTAGCGACAACAACCATCGCAACCAAAGATGGAATAGTTGCAAACAAGCAAACCAATACAACAAGGCAACAACAGTCGACAACAAACACGAAATTACCTTTCAAGAGGTCTAACAACATAACCAGAAGATAGTCGCTGAAGAAAAATAGCCGATCGTCAGTATTAGGAGTCCATAGTACGGCAACATATTCAGTGATGACAGCTTTGCAATCAATGCCTGCGAGTGAACTGCTTGCCTTTTAAGCAGAAGTCCACTTTTGAGCGGCAGTTACGTCACGCGTATGCGACATCAAAATCACGACCCAATAGCAGCAAGTAGACAAGCCGCTAATGCAGCCAGATGTTCACCAGTTGAATTTACGGCGACATTTTGAAGTTTACGGTTTTATGACGTCTACAACATTACCTCAAGTGGCAGCGATCGAAAAACGCATCATCACTAGCTACAAGCAAAGACATTGAAGACGATGAAACAAGACGTTAAAACGATGATTCCGGAAACATCTCAACCATCCACTACAGTCCAAGCAAACAACAACTGATCCCAATTGTGGGACAACCAACACTAGAACTAACGAACAACCGAATAGTACCAGCAGAACAACGGGAACTAAGGTCGATAGCTAACAACGGCCGTTCCGAGTATAGTCACTACAACACAGCAACAACCACGCCAGCTACCCAGCAGCAACAAAATTCCCACAACACACCGAGAAGAAGACATCAATTCAACGGGGTGTACATCAACAACAACGTCAACAGTCACATCAACAGTTACATTAACAACAACATCAACAGCTACGTCAAGGTCAACACCAACATCAAATCATCATCAACCTACACACAGACGACACCGAAGAAATGCAGTTACCGGTTGTATTATTGAAATATTATAGCAAATTATAAAATTGATTGTGATCATTGACAATTAATTGCCTTGTAATTATTATGATTGTAATTGTTAATTAATTGTATTATTATATTAGCTAATATCACATAATATCATATAATAGTTATGTTACTTACATAATTCACAAGATATTCAGAAAGAGAGGGAAAAAAAAACACAGTAGACAATAAGCAAAACTAAAATGAACACAAGCCCACCCACAATTCAACAGACCATAAATGTACAAGAAAAATTTAATATCGTTTTACGATACTAAATTTTTCTTCCCCGAGGGTGGAGGGATGTTGTAGGTCAGAATCATTGCTCTGGTAATAACAACACTTAACGTGGCTATCACCACATACTTTTCGGCCCAGTAATTAACAATGCACAAAATGCATACTTCTAGGCCATTCTTTATTAATTGCGTAGCTCGAAAGTACAGGTGAATCGCACACCGCTGTGGCCTAGATAAAAGCCGAACTTGATCGCATTCCAATAAGTGGAACAGCGCGCTCAATTCAGAAGAGCAAAATTCGCAACTTGTTGTCAAGAATTATTGTCAAAAATAATTCTTGAGATAGTTGCAAAAACGACGCGGAAATGATTCTGGCCAACGACGAATCTCAGAAGAGATACAAACCGAGCTTTCGAGTAAAAGTTAAGAAGTTAAGTCGAAGAGTCTGGTAGTAATCTTAGAGTAAGATAGTCGCGTATAAAGTCGCGCATTGTTTAGTTTAATAAAAGTGTAACAAAACATAAGTGAAAACAACGACAAGTGTAGTTGTAACAGTAGGGAATAAAATATAATAAATAAAAGTCATAGAACAGAAAATCAACGATCAGGAGTTTTACTTGCTGTCCGAAGGACAACAGAGATATCGGAAGACCCTATAAAGAAAGAATACAACAGCATTGCATGGTTGGGCCTTAAGTTGTTCCACTTTTTGAAATCAACCAATCAGCGTGAGTGATGCGCTCATACTGAGGATTCATGTATCACCCCCCCCATATACCATTCTTTGATAAATGCATGTAAGTCAACACTGACTACACACATTTCTGTATATTTACATATTTTTAAACTTTACCTGGGAATTCGCCTTAAATCACAAGTATGGTCTTTATGACTTATAAACCATACTTCTAAAAGTTTTTCTACACCTTCGAAAAAATGTTCGTGATTAAATACTTTAAGATTCATTCTCCTACCAACAACGATCTAAAATTTAACTAGTGTCGCATCCACGCAATATTTCTTGTATCGTAATCGATTATCGATTGGATTCTATTTTTAATTCTCCAGACACACTTCATGGCTTTGGCAATCGCAAATTGGGAACAAAACTACCGTTAAGAACTGTGGCCAAGTTGCCTTAAATAGGTTTACGAGACAATGGCTCACGATGTTTTCGTTTTTGCTGATGTTGTTTTGGTGGTGACTCCAATGACAACACCAAAAAGGGGTGGACACTTCCGGTTCCGGTTTTACAGCCCTTTGAAATCTGCGATTCAATTGATTATATCTCCTCAACCATAGCAGATTTCTGCTTTCTTATTGGAATAATTATATGTCTTAATTAGGTATTTTACTTAGAAAAAAATTAAGGAGTTGGGAAAAAAGTAGTAAAAATCATAAATAGCGTTTTTCTCGAAAACTAAAAGGATTTCGACAAAATGTTATATTATATAAAAGGAGGGTATGCTAATAACGGTACCTATGTCAATCCGATACCTGCTACAGTTTAGATAGAGATATATAGACAGTTGAATTGCAGATTTTAAAGGGTTGTAAAACCGGAACCGGAAGTTGCTACCCCTGTTTGGGGTTGTCGTTGGAGTCAGCACCAAAAACAACAACAGCAAAACCGACAACACCGTGGGTCATTGTGTCGTAAAACCTATCTGTTCAAAATAGCTGTTGAAAGCTAATGATCTCTTGTAAATACACATTTTTACATATTACTTACACATTAATTAATGGGAAAAACGCACCAAAAATATTAAAATCGGTTTTCCTCAAAAAATAGGCGTTTTTCAATAACATCTTACTTTAGATAAAGGTATTTAATTTGTCTCTCTAACGATATCTTCTAAAGGGCTATAACTCAGAAACCTTGTGAGGGGTGGGAGACGATTTTATTTTGGGGTCTGCATTGCAAGCCACAACAGCACGCTTGGCGTTACCGGGCGGTAGCCCTAAGCGTTATCCATTTGTCCATATTTATGCCAAAAAGAAAAATATTGGTACTAATGCCGTGTTTACACGTGCGACACGTGTCCCACGTTTGGAACTATTTATCGGCCGTATCGCCGACAGTGTTTACACGGGGGACAGATGGATTGTGGATCGTCGTGACATGGATAATTTTATTGCATGATTTTTTAATACTTTTTGCTACTATTTGTATAGCTTTAGATACTCTTTAAGAATTTATAATACTTTTTGATTATAAACTTTGCAAACCTTGTTTTACACTAAACTTCGTGATACCGCCATGATTATAAGCGAAAAATAATAGCAAGTTTAGAGGAAATAGAAATTGAACTAATTTCAATGGCAAGTTGATTTTTTCGACACGTTATTTACAATTCAGCAAGAAGATGCTGAAATTATAGCCGATGTAATACAAACTATACAAGTATTGGAAGAAGTGCGGAGTGCTGAACCCACTCGGAGAAGAAGTTGTTGGGTGAAGGATTGGAGGAAACGCAAAAGCTCAAATGGAGCATTTGCCATACTATAGTATAAGTATAAGGAAATAAAAGCCCTCGACAGATTTTCCTATAGAAATTACCTCAGAATGACTGAGGGTAAATTTGATTTGTTACTGAACTTTGTGAAAAGAGATTTGGAGTAGACCGAAACGACTATGCGGAAATCTGTATCACCTGAAGAGCAGTTGTCGGTAACTCTGCGGTATTTGGCTACTGGTGAGTCATACCGAAGCCTAGGTTACCAAACAAAACTATCGACGTCACTTTTAGTTGCCTGCATACCACGCGTATGTGCAGCAATCTGGAAAAATTTGAAGGACATATATTTAAAAGTAAGTATAAGTCAATTTAGCAAAAAGGAATAACACTTGCCGTAAACGGAAATTTAATTGTTTTTTGTTGTTGTTGTTGTTTCCAATGCTAACTCCAAAAACCACAACACTTTTTGTCGCTCTTGTCTGGTTTCCGAGTTATAGCACCTTGAAGTTTAAAGATTTACGAGCTGTATCTCTTAAATTATACGAGATACCTACATGATATTCATTTCATCAGAAAGGTATTTCAATTGTCTCTCATTTATATAAAACAACATTTTGTTGAAAATCGCTCAGGAGATCTAGCTCGCAAATCTTTAAACTTCAAGGTGCTATAACTCGGAAACCAGACAAGAGCGACAAAAAGTGTTGCGGTTTTTGGAGTTAGCATTAGAAACAACAACAACAACAAAAACAACAATAAAATTTCAATTTACATCAGCTGCTATTTCTTGTTGCTAAATTTGTATACATTTACTTTTAAATTTGATGACAACACATACCTGATTTCAGACTATGAATATTTTTTCACTAAAACGCAACTCTGTTTTCTGGTGTCCCCAGAAATTTCGAGCGACATCTAATTTCCCCAGCGGACACGTTCATTCGCACACAATACATAGTTCATCTTGCCCTTTGGCTGTGAAAACAACAACAAATGGTGTCCCCAGGGGACACCGTGTCGCACGTGTAAACACGGCATAATAAGTTAATAAAAGTATAGGAACAAATGCAGAAGCGCTACCAAGCTCAAATTCTTTTTCTTTTTTTTACCGTTATTTGAGACCATTATAACTGGAAGTCGCCATGTTTTTTCGAGGGCTGTTCAGTCATCTTGGACTTATGACCGTTAGAAGGTCCCAGCCTGGGACCTGATGATCCTAGCTAACATGTCCCAGGTACAAAAAAGGTGAACAAAATCTGAGTTTGGCAGCTATTCTGCATTTATGCCACTGTATGTAGATTCATGCCTTTTTTCATTTCAATAATTTTGTTCATGAAAAAAACTCCAGCAACACTGGAGTTAGTTTTTATTGCTCTTATCTGGTTTCCGAGGTATAGCACCTTGAAGTTGAAAAATGCATATCTCCTAAACTATACGAAACGCCTACATGATATTCATGTCGTAAGAATATTCCAATTGTTTTTCATTTATGTAAAAAACATTTTGTTGAAACTCGCACAGGAGATATAGCTTTTAAGTCTTGGAATTTTAAGGTACTATAACTCGGAAACCAGACGAGAGCGAAAAAAAATGTTGTTGTTTTTAGGTTAATATAAGTAACATCAAAAAAAACAACGATAAAATTTGAGTAATTTTACAGTCATCGTCTTCTTTCTTACTAACATTGTTTACAATTACTTTTAAATATGATTACAATACATACCTAATTTCAGACTATAAATATGTTTTCAATAATACGGAACTCTATTCTCCGTTGTCACCGGAAAAATCGCGTGACATTCGTGTCGCAAGGGGGGACACGTTCATTTGTATACAATCCATAGTTCATCTTGCCGTTTGGCTCTGAAAACAACAAAAAAGGGTGTCTCCAGGCGACAGTTGTCCCCCGTATAAAAACGGCACTACATATTTATCCGATTTTCAATACATCGATTGTAAATTTCAGTTAGTAGTGTTGTCAACGTGTGTGCAAATAGCAACGAAAGTTAGCAACGATTTCGGGTGGTTTATTTTGTTCGTTGCTGTGTGGAACGTAGGTTTTTAGAAAAAATTATTAAAAATAAACGATAATTGCAATAAGAAAACCTAATATGCAGTTTTGAAGGAAAAATTATGGTCTATCTCCCTGGATTATTATAAAATATCTAGTAATTCAATAAATCAGACTAATTGGGCAACTTTTAAAAAGAGTATGTGGAACCCAACAGAAAATTGCCATTGCTGAGGTTTAAAAAATTGTCTACCTAAACCACGCCTACCCTATCTTAAGGACTATATTTTTACACATTTTTTGACACTTCAACGAGTAGCCTAGCTTGCTTGGTTTCAAAGATATTTCCAATAATATCCTCGATGCTTCAAGAGCAGCTGCTGGAAATTGTGATGCGACAGGATACCTACCAAGTATGCAGTTCTAAAGCGAACATCAATAGCAAGCATCAAAAAGTAAAACAACCATTGTAGCCGTTAGATTTATTTATATATTAAAGAAAATCCTTACACGTATTTTAAAGAAAGTTCAGAACCGCTGCTGACCTATTTAAACATTTTCTACCTAAATGACACCTGTTCTATCTGGAAGAGGATATTCCTTTTCACATTTGTGCATAAAAACTATTGCCCTAGCTTGCTCGGTCCTAGATATAAACCCGATAATTCTCCAGATTGGTCAAGTACCGTTGCTGGCTACTTAGGAGCAGTTGTCCAAAATGACAACTCGATAGGCGGAAAGCCGACAAAAATTTTGATACATAAACGAAGTCTGTGGGTCTTAAAATGCCTGAGAAAAGTGCAAATGAAAATGTTTTTCTCCTTTGTTTACAATCTGTTGTGAAGAAGTGCTTTTCCTGGAGATGAAAAAGGTAAACAAAGCGATTATTAAAATGATACTACAATTAGATGCGTTTTTATAGAATTGGGATTAATGTCGACAAAATGACAGCTGGGGGGATCGAAAGAGGACTCTTTCAGAAACTTTTTAAAACAAAGATCTTGAAAATCGGATGAACCGTTTTCATACAAATCTATTTCAAAATAGCGATAATTCAATGTATTTAGATACCGTTGCTGGCTATTTAAACATTTTCTACCTCGATGAGACCTATTATATCTCGAAGAGGACATTGTTCCTCACATTCGTGCATAAAAATTATTGTCGTACCTTGCTCTGCTACAGAGATAATCAGATGCCAATTTCGAGCTCCAAATTGGTTAATTACCGTTGCTGGCTATTTAAACATTTCC